>JAKUAS010000001.1:0-377683 GCA_030566735.1 Australozyma touchengensis | reverse complement strand
AAAAAAGAAAAAAAAAAAAGAAAAAAGAAAAAAAAAAAAAAAAAAAAAAAAAAATAAAATAAAAGGAGACGCTTTGTGGTACGTCGCGTTTTGTCCGTTTGCAGCTTGTTTAAGGTTGGACAGGGCTATGGACCACTCGTATTTTGCAGCCAAGGCATGCACATGAGGCGTCAAAGTTGTGGATGCTATGGAAATTGATGATGGCGTAATTGAATATGGAAAATTGATAGTATTGATAGAGCATTGATAGAGTATTGATAGAATATTGATGAAGGTATTGATAAGAGTATTGTGAGAGTAGCTGATTAGAAATTGATTCCTACGTACTTCGACTTCTGGGTACTTACTTCTGGGTACATAAGTAATTGTTTTCGCTGGTCCACCCAGTATTATCATTCTATCGTATAGAAAATCAGGACTATTGACGCCATAAACGGCAACAGAATGCCCCAGACTTGGCTGATTGAACAGCCTTCCGTGGTGTTCTTCGACCTCGGAAACTGATGCCTTGCAACAGTAATACGTCCAGCACAGGACAACGATCGATAGAATTCTCATGCTCGCGGATTTTCCCGAAATTGTGTGGCTCCGTTTGGTGCCGACGAGCACCCGGAGCTCAAACGGTTTCATAAGCAGCCGAAATGCATGAGACAAACACGAAGCGACTGCAGCCAATTACGCAGCAGAGCTCTATGGCAGCAATGGCCCACAAAAGAAACGCTTCATGACTCCTCTACCGTCAAATATGCCTTATTTCTTAAACTCTCGTATCTGGGCTGTCAACTTTCTGTCAAGGACCACGGTGCAGCACTCATGCGACGTTTAGAGCGATGAATCCGGTTACTTCCACGATTATACTCAAATTTATGATGTACCATCTTGATTGATATAACATCTTGATTGATATAACATCTTGATTGATATAACCGTTCTTGATTGGTATAACATCTTGAATGATAAAACCGTTCTTGATTGATACAACCATTCTTGATTGATACAACCATTCTTGATTGATGTAACCATTCTTGAATGATACGACATCTTGATTGATACAACATATTAATAGATACAACCGTTCTTGATTGTGGAAGTTGCCTTCCTTCAGTCGTTCTTCACGATGCCATGTCGCATGTCTGCCCACCATCAGATTCTGCACCAACCTATGCGATTTCAAGGCGTACTTGGATCTCTGTCGCATATGTGCCTAAGGGGCCAACAAGTGATTTCTCCAGATCCGATACTAACATAATGTGAAAAAGAAACCAAAAGAAACCAGAGAAGAAACAGAAAAGAAAATTAAAAAAAGAAACAAACAAAATCATGGCTCATTTGCAGATGCGATCTTCACAATCAGATCCTCCTGCAGACAGAACACTACATGCAGCGAATTACCCCATGAACCCCAGCAATAGTGTGCCCTGTTCTTCCTTGATAAGCTTCTTATAGTTTGTCTAGTTATCTGCCCATCTGCCACAACTAGCGCGGATAGCACAGACTCCTCTGATTGGCTCTCAACATTTTCTCGCAATAACGCTACCCCGCAAATCGCTGCCCCACCTCATCGACGCCAAATATAGGCCACAGACCACATAAAACCACCTTCGATCACACAAACTTTTCTTCCACGCTCTTCTTGTGTGCCCGGCAGTTTTTACTCGATCGTCCATGATGACCATCAATCACTCGCGGAAAGTCAGTGAAGACATCGATCCGTTCGACACCGCAGAAAACTACTACGATCCAAGAACTGATCCCGCCCGTGCTAGCAAGACCTCGAAGAATGGACGCGTAAGAACGTTCTCCATGGCAGAGTCCAAGGCGTCCAAGGCCGGCTTTCTTGCGGTGTTGGACAGCCCAGAGACCCGCTCGGAGACTGCTAGTCCGGACGCAGAGACGTCCAACCCTTCGGACGGCTTCCCGCCTGATTTCACCACCGAGAGCTTACCCAGCAAGCCGGGCAGTTACCATATCCGCCGAGCCTCGCTAGATGACGCATGGACTGTGCCCAAGCGATTCATCATCAAGGACATCGACACCACGCTTGACGAGTTGTTGCAGAATGAAGACACCGACCACAACTGCCAAATCACGATCGACGACTCGGGCCCCAAGACGCTTTTGCTCGGAACCGCCAACTCTAACGGCTTCAAGCAGTCGGCCGTCAGAGGCACATACATGCTTTCGAACCTTTTGCAAGAGTTGACTATTGCCAAGCGGTTCGGACGCACGCAAATGATTTTGGACGAAAGTCGCCTCTGCGAAAACCCGGTTTCTAGAATGAAGCGATTAATCAACACCCTGTTCTGGCCGGCGCTCACTCGTCAAATCACAAAGGAAAACATCGTAGAAATGGCCAAGGACACGAAGATCATAGAGGAAGTCGAGGATGAAAACGGAAACATCATCAAAAAACACGAAAGTGTGCGGTTGTACATTCCTTACAACCGTCCCGAACAGTACGAGTATTTTACATCTATCAAGAAAGAAAACCCAGACGTGACTCTAGACGTCCAGTTCTTGCCCGAAAACATCGACGCTGAGTTCATCAAATCCATCAATAAAAAGCCCGGGCTTCTTGCTCTTGAGACTAAAGTCGACCCCAACGATAAGAACAACTTGCTCAATGAACCATATGTTGTCCCCGGCGGTCGTTTCAATGAATTGTACGGATGGGACTCCTACATGATTCTTCTTGGGTTGTTGCTTAATGTTACACCAGAGAACCAAACCAACTTGAAGCTTTCTAGAGGAATGACCGAGAACTTCATTTACGAAATCAACCATTATCACAAGATCTTGAATGCAAACCGGTCGTATTACCTTGGCCGCTCGCAGCCTCCCTTCCTTACTGATATGGCCTTGAAGACTTACGAGAAAACTATAGAGGTGAATCCCAATGGCCAAGAAGACGCGTTGGACTTCTTGAAGAGATCTACACTAGCTGCCATCAAGGAGTACAACATTGTCTGGTGCTGTCCGCCTCGTTTGGATCCAGAGACCAATCTTTCTTGCTACCACCCAGAAGGAGTGGGCATCCCTCCCGAAACCGAAAGTTCCCACTTCGACGCCATTTTGAAAGATTACGTAGAGAAGTACGGGATTACGCAAGATGAATTCATCGAAAAGTATAACAACAGGGAGATTTTAGAGCCCGACTTAGATGAGTACTTTTTACACGATAGAGCAGTGAGAGAATCGGGCCATGACACCACATACCGTTTGGAAGGGAAAGCTGCCTATTTGGCCACCGTAGATTTAAATTCATTGTTGTACAAGTACGAGATAGACATAGCAGATATTATCAAAGAACACTTCAACGGCAGCCTTGAGAATCCAGCCACTGGCGAGATCGAGACGTCTGACAAATGGTATTTGAAAGCAAAAGAACGTCAAGCAAACATTACCAAGTACTTGTGGAACGAAGAAGACTCAATCTTTTACGACTACCACGTCAAGGAAAAGAAGCAGCACAAGTACGAATCGGCCACTTGCTTCTGGCCCTTATGGTCTAAAGTCGCCACCACCGAGCAGGCAGATATGCTAGTCAGAAACTCTCTTCCTAAGTTCGAAGAGTATGGTGGTTTGGTCTCGGGAACTTTGCGTCTGAGAGGTGAAATCGGGATCCATAGGCCCTCGAGACAGTGGGACTATCCGTTCGGATGGGCCCCACAACAAATTTTGGCATGGATTGGGTTGGCAAATTACAATTATAATGGTGCCGCCAGACGGTTAGTGTATAGATGGCTCCACATGATGACTAGGGCATTTGTGGATTATAATGGAGTAGTTGTAGAAAAGTACAACGTCTTGAAGGGCGCAGTGCCACATAAGGTTGACGCGGAGTATGGAAACCAAGGTGCGGATTTCAAGGGTGTTGCCACAGAAGGGTTCGGATGGGTTAATTCTAGTTTCTTGTATGGGTTGACATTTTTGAATCTTCAAGCACAAAGAAGTATTGGCGCGCTTATTCCTCCAGACATCTTCTTGGCTAACTTGAACGAGAGTCAACGGGATCTTTATTCTTAGTCATACTATTTGATGTTGTTGGATGGGACCAAGGGGAAGCACAGAGCACTAATTGACCCATAGCCGTTTGGCTTAATGGCCAAGTGAGAACCAAAGGGAATAGGCGAGACTAATGTAATATGACGTTAAAATGTTACGTTTCTCAAAGTAATGTGATATTGAAACTGCAATGGGGCAGTTGGATTGGCTGCAAAGTTTGGCCAAACAACGGCAATAGCTGCATTAATTTCGTCAACTTGCCCTCCATCCGAGGCGTTAGTTTCATTTCAGTTTAATTTAATAGATATCCATCGTAATTACGAAATTCACCTTGTTCTTTTTGTAACCCATGGTTCCCACTTGCCCTCTGCACCTGTACACCCACCATTTGGAATTTCCAGTCCTATTGCATGGCCCTAGACTTGCTAGTCAAAAGCGTAGGATAATGAAAAGAAGTTTCAGACTAGCGTCACAACTCCAACAAAGGGCACAGCATACCTCCAAATATGCCCATGTTGTGCATTTCAGCCAGTGCAGAAGCTCCTCTAATAGCACGTTCAAGACTGCAGTGGAGGCCGCCGAAAAGATCGTCCAGCCCACGTCCACATCGTTCCAAGACCCGTTTTCGATTGTCAGCCATGAAATGTCGAACTTGGCCAAGCTGATAGCCAACCTCATTGGCTCGGGCCATCCGATGTTGAACCGAGTCTCCAGCTACTACTTTGAAGCTGAGGGAAAGAACGTTCGCCCATTGATAGTGTTGCTTCTCTCGAAGGCGTTGCTGAAAATACCGATTGAAGATCGCAATAGAATACCTATAGATAGCTCTGACGTGTTAGACCAGCCCGTTTACCCGGGCACTCCACGGCTGACGGTGGTGGCAGGCAACTCCGTGAACAAGTCCATATCTCCGTTAAGAGTGTTGCATGGCATAAATCCGCGTGTGATCTTGGACCCGTTGTCCAAGCCAATGGATCGTCTTCCTGAATTGGACGCAGCAAATGGCATTTTGCCCAAACAGAGACGGTTGGCAGAGATTGTCGAAATGATCCACACTGCATCGTTACTCCACGATGATGTCATCGACTTGTCGGACGCAAGACGTGGCCGTCCTAGCGGAAACATCGCCTTCACCAACAAAATGGCCGTTTTGGCGGGTGACTTCTTGTTGGGCCGTGCTTCTGTGGCGATTGCCAGATTGAGAAACCCAGAAGTCATCGAGTTGCTTTCGACCACAATCGCAAACTTGGTGGAGGGCGAGTTTATGCAATTGAAGAATACAGTGTTAAGCGCAGATCAGCTGACCGTGAATAACGACGGCGACGTGAAAAAGATCCCCGTTGCTACAGGCAAAGTGCCCGTTGAACAACACGAATACTCGGTCAGCGCGCCACACGAGGTTGACCACCAGACGAACGTCGATGCTGCATTTGAATACTACCTACACAAGACCTACCTCAAGACCGCCTCTTTGATGTCCAAGCTGTCGAGAGCCGCCGCTGTATTGAGCGGCGCCAACGACCTGGTCATTGAGAACTGTTACGAGTACGGTAGAAACTTAGGGTTGTGTTTTCAAATTGTGGACGACATGTTGGACTACACCTCGAGCGATGCTCTGATCGGCAAGCCTAGCCAAGCCGATTTGAAGCTTGGGTTGGCTACTGCTCCCGTCTTGTACGCATGGAGAGAACAGCCTGAATTGGGGGCACTAATTGCACGCAAATTTTCCGAACCGGGCGACGTGGAAATCGCTCGTCAAGCAGTAAAGGATTGTGATGGTGTAGAGAAGACAAGAGAAATGGCACAAAAGTACTGTTCTCAAGCTTTGGATAACTTGAGAACGTTGCCTGAGTCAGACGCTAGAAGTGCCTTGGAGTTCTTGACCCACAGCATTTTGACTAGAACAAAATAATTTTCGCATTACAAAGGCAGGGATAGATTAAGCTACGAAACACTTAAGATTGTACATAATTGAACTAGATAAATAGACACCAAGTGCGTGTAGGTTTAGTCTCAAGATTGCAGCCAAATTCCAAAACTGCATACAGAAGGAGTGTTACCCGGATGCATCCCATCCCTATATAAGCAATCCACAGCGCCTTCTTCAAAGGCTACCGCCAGAGGATCAATTTCTTAGACGAACATGGTTCTTGCCTTTTACCAGAACCATCCGGGAATTGTCCTTATATGGCGGTCATTATTTTTTGGAAACCACGTGTTCTAAATCATGTATGATTAGCACACTTTCCAGCGTGTGAACTGAGTCCAGCTCGTCCGTTCGAAAGCGAACTAATGGTACATGAAGGTGAATCTGCTGAAACTTTGATATTAAGGGAACGACTGTTTTTGAGAGTTCGTGATAGGAGGTCAACGGTGGAAAGTGTGGGCGGATGTGGTTCGAAGTTTGAGTCGAAACAGTTTGCCTACTAACTGATTTTTTGTTATGGTCGCAACTTGTAGGTGCTTGAATTGATAATACTTTTTAATGCATTTGCAGGATACTTAGCTCTCTTCCCATACTCTCTTGTTAGAGATCATGTTACAAAAAGCATCTAAACGTTGCAAAATCAAAACGTATGCCGACTCTTTTAATAACTACTCTGACGCAATTGCACGCGTCTTTTATTGAATTTTTATATTGACAATTGGGTATGAAGCCCTAAGTACATCTATTTACAAGCCTCGTGCTTGATTCTAAGCAACGACTTTCCGTAAGCCTTCTTAGCATCTGAAATTTTCACGAAAGTCCCCTTTGGACCAGGAATGTGGCCCTTGATCACCAAAATACCAGCCTCACCGTCTGCGGAAAGAACCTCTAAGTTCTGAGCGGTAGCGCTCTTTCCACCCATACGACCAGCCATAGGCTTTCCGGGCAAAACTCTACCGGGATCTTGCGAAGGACCCATGGAACCAGCAGAACGATGCGAGACGGAAACACCGTGCGAGGCGGGCAAACCACTATAACCATGACGCTTCATGACACCAGCAAAACCTTTCCCTTTGGTGGTTGCCTGGACATCGACGAGTTGGCCCACAGCGAAATAATCGGCAGTCAATTCCACTCCTGGTGGGATGAGGCCTTCGTCTGTTCTGACACGGAACTCGGCTAGGTTCGCCTTCGGACTGACTCCAGCAAGCTTACAGATGCTACGAGTAGAAGGGGCAACATTCTTGGTTTTGTCGATTTGGCCAAGAAGAACAGAGGTGTATCCATATTCGGTAGAGGTCTTGTTAGCCAACACCTCGCAGGCATCGACCTCGATAACCGTGGCTGCGTATTGTTCTCCCTTCTCGGTGTACCATGAAATCATATCTCTCTTGATACCAAGAAGACCAGGCCTGCTCAAAAGCTGCTTTCTTTCATTGGCCTTGACGACGCTATGGTTCAAAACGGGCGTTGGAGTACGCATGGATGTGACAGAGTGAACAGAGGGAATACGGGCCACAAAACGAAGGAAGCTCTTTAAGGAGGCTCCCGACATTCGGTTGACCGGCAGGGACCACAGAGCAAGCATCCTGACAACTAATAGTGGAGCTGGGGAGGAGTTTGTAGAAGAAGGTCTGGGGTTACGCTGTCTTGAGAAGTGAAAAACTAGTGTGTGTAGAGGAAATTTTTTAGATAGAAAAGAAGGTCACGTAATGGATGGTGATTTGGAAAAATCAGAAGAATAAGAGCCAATAAAACAACGGCAAATATTTAAAATTTGTTATTGTATTGGGTTCGAAGATTTTACTACCCATGGAGTAAGGGTGGGTGAGAATGGTACAAGCAAGAATGGTGAAAGTAGAGAATGGTGAAAGACCATCAGGAACAGAAAAATAAATAAGTTAGAAGAATTTCTTGTCAGCCGAGCTATTTCTCTAGTTTGGCTGGCTACTCTTGCTTTCATTAGAGCCACATTAGTGTTCACTACTAACAAACTCGAGATAGCATTTCTTTGAGAAATGATACAACTAGCTTCCGCGCTTGACTCCGAGCTACGGTTTACCTCAAGCTGCTCCATGCTCATGGCGCTATGTCCCACATCCAAACACATACAAGCAGCTCAAAAATACGTTCTATTGTTGATGAAATTATATACACGTTAAAGTTGTTTACTTGATTCTCTTCTGCTTCAATTTGATCGTCTCGTCATTGATGTAGATACCCTTACCCTTGTATGGCTCTGGCTTCTTGATGGCTCTAAGCAGGGCAGCAAACAAGTTAACCTGCTGCTTGTCAATACCCTGGAGCAATAATCTAGTTGGGTTTGGCGACGACGCTTCTATTCCAGCAGGGACCTTGACCTTGGGGATGTATGGGAAACCGACTTTCAAGTGCACGTATGTGACGTCGCCTTCCTTCTCAACGGTGACTCTGTAACCAGTACCGACCAACTTAATGATAGCCAAGTGGCCCTCTGACGTTCCAATCACGTTGTTTGAAAGAATGGCCCGCGAAGTACCCCAGGAGCTTCTTTGGTATTTGTTGGTTGGGTCTTCTACGGTGACGTAAACGGTGTTGTTCTCGGTCTTTATGTCAACAAAACTGGGGACAACTGTCTTCAAAGTGCCCTTGGGTCCGCGAACTACTATATGCTTGTTGAGTTCGAATGTGTCTCTCTTTTTTGTGAACGTCTTGGTAAACTCAAAGGGAATTCTCTCTACAGAACACTCAACTCCGGGTAACAATCTGACAGGAGCCTTTCCTATGTATGAGGGTCTTATTATGGTGGACGAGAACTGCCTTATGCAGCTCATCGTGGAGTGTTTTAGCATGTTGACGTGAAGTTGGTGTTGGAGTGAGCTGAAAAATTTATGTGAGAACCTCCTTACCTCTCGGACCAACCAGTGGCTGCAAATCGGAAATGAAGAACAAATGAAAAAAAGACAAGAGACGATCAGAAACGTCTTGGCTGATTTTTTTGACAATAGATGATAGGATGTAATCTCAGATTCTGAACAGATCGAAGTGGGTTCGTTCAGTTTGGGACTGGCAAATCAGCAGCTCCAATATTGACCGTATCGTCGATAATGAACGATGATCGGAATACAGCAAGTGCGTTTCTTATGCGATTGTATTTTGCCATGTTTGAATCCAAGAACCTTGTTTCCACGAGTCTTATTGCCATTGTGGCCATGGCTAAACTAGCCTACCATCATGGAATTGCATATTTAATTCCATCGAATTGCATATTTATTTCCATCGAATTAAATATCACTTATCCATTGTTACACTATTACACACTGGCCGAGATTTGGTACAATGTTCAGGTAGAGTGATCACCCCGATTAATGACCCTAGATCATCAAAAACTCGGAAGATAAAAACTGAATTTCTTTTCGCCGTCTTTCAATTTTCAACAGATTACTTTCGTATTCCGTGTTTTCTTTGTGTTCATCTTCACGTCCCATCTCACTATCTACAGGGCATCGCTTCGAACTATATCTACCCCATCTCATCTCTGTCCTTATTCATACAACTTGATATATTTCCACCGAAAGACACCTTGAAAACCCCAGAGCACCCTTCTTTTACCCATATTTCACACTTACTTGCTGCTGCTCCTGTCCCTTACGCATTGTCAGTATGGTTAGAAAACTCAAGCATCACGAGCAGAAGCTCCTTAAAAAGGTCGATTTCCTTAATTGGAAACAAGATATGGGGCACAGAGACATCAAGGTGATGTCCATGTACCACATTCAAAACCGTGAAGACTACCACAAGTATAACAAGCTCTGTGGAGAGGTCCGTAAAATAGCTCACCAGTTGTCCTTACTACAGCCCAACGATCCATTTAGAATCAAGCACGAGCAGCTTCTACTCGAAAAACTCTACAACATGGGCGTATTGGCCACAAAACTGAAAATCTCTGATTTGGAACACAAGGTTACGGTTAGTGCCTTCTGTAGAAGAAGAATCGGCGTGGTGATGTGTAGACTAAGAATGGCACAGAACGTCAAAGATGCCAACACATTTATCGAACAGGGCCATGTTCGTGTCGGGCCTAATGTGATCACGGATTCGGCATATTTGGTAACCCGGAACTTAGAAGATTACTTGACTTGGGTCGACTCTTCTAAGATCAAGCAAAACGTTCTCAAGTACAAGAACAAGATCGACGACTACGATCTTGCCTAAAAGTGTTCAAGAATCTCAAATATAGTCGTTTATTAGTAGATATTGTAATGTAAAGTATTGTAATTAATGAATGCACACAAAAGATTGTTCTCATCCGGTATTTCTTTCATACTCTAAAGTTTATTAGCAACACTAAAAAAGGCCATCTAGAATTATGCTGGAAATGCGCCGGCGGGTTTATACTTCCTTTGCAGAGAAATTGGGGCGCCAGTAGACATCATCGCCGCCGACAGTAGCGCATATGAAGATGGACTGCTATTGGCGCCTATTCCCTGTGAAAACTCCATTTGCTTCACGTTTGGTGACGACGACACCCTCTGTCTGGGCTCGAAGTTCGTGTACGTTTGAAGCGAAGACTTTCTCAACTCGGAAGCATTAGGCAACCGCGAGGAAGACGTGTTGTAGTACCGCTGGTGGCCGTTATTTTGCTGCATGGGATAAGGCTGCTGATAGCTTTGGTCGTAGCCTTGTTGACCATAGTACTGAGGCTCCTGTGGATATTGTGGCATGTACGGTTGATTGCCCGAATTGTAGTATTGATACTGGTCTTCGCCATACTGGCCTGGGTAAGGATGTGAATAGTTCTGGTTATAGTTTTCCTGATCGTAATGGGAAGCATTCTGATCCATGGGCGGATGACTTGCTGGATACTCCCCTTGGTACTCCTGATTATAAGTATTGATTCCTTGGGAGTGATCATAGTTCGTATTTCCCTGGGATTCATTATAAGCACCGTTTCCGTGAGACTCTTGATTAAATGCATTCCTTCCATCTTGATGCTCTGTTCCTGGTAATTCATATATCGATGACGTCGTAGTCTTCCTCTTATCGTAGTCCGTGTCTGTACTAAGATTGGAATTGACTTTAAATTTATCACCGTCGATCACGGGCAAGGGCTGAGAAGAATCTGCTTGGAAAGGACCATTACCGCTCGACTCGCCTACGCTCTTGACAGAGTTGGATCTGTCGAAGTAAACATTATACACCGACTTCATCCGCGCTAATTCGACTTCCTGCTCGGCAGTCATTTCTTGGTCAACTTTGCCTGATTCCTCGTTTTCATCATCGCTAACGTTTTGCAACATGTTAAATGCAGATAGCCGTGGAGTCTTAATTTCTTTCTTCTTTAAAGGCTGATTGGATTGAGAGCCTTCGGTTATGTTCATCGAGGCGTCCGAAAAACTCTCATCGTTAATTCTATCGTGTTCACTTAAGTCGGTAAAATGTTGCAGGTTTTGATGAGCAAACTTCTCGTCAAATGGAGACAGACTATCTACAGTGGTCATGTTGGATTCGTCGACCGTATCATATGCATCTTTAGCACCATTTGCCTTTTGGGACTTTGATGCGTTGCTCTTGTTGCTCTTGTTGCTCTTGGTGGGGCTCGTATTGACCTTTCTAAACACCTCATCGTCGGAATCATCGTCGGAATCATCGTCGGAATCGTGAATACTCACAATCTCGGAGGACAAGTCTGCAGCTTCATTTGTAGCGGAGTAAGCCGTCGTCGATCCCAAGTCAACTTTGGTAGGACCTGGAAGTGGGTACTCCGGCAGATCACTTTCATGCTCATAGTCTACTCTAAATTGTTCGCTCAGGGACAGTTGGACGTCCGAATTCGAATTGTAAGGAACCAGCGCGTTGGAAAGATTATGTTGCGAGGAATAGCCCATTTGAGACGCGCCGCCGCTCTTGTTTTTAAGCGGACTGCCGCCTTGGCTAATAGAGTTCAAATGCGAAGAAGAAGCGTTGAGGTTCGACTTCAGAGGCGACGATCTCTCGGATAAGTTGTTTGCACGCTGAAGGTTGATGCTGGATGCCGAGTAGTCGGAGATTCTTCTGTGATGGTTGAAGCTGTTGTGATCACCCAACTGCCTAGCAAAGTGATCTAGAGATGCCTTAGAGCCCGTTTGGTTGTGGTAGGGCAAAACGAACCCGTCCACGAACGAGTCTGTGGGCACGCTTCGCTTGTCGATGGAACCAACGTCCTGAGAAGACTTGTTCTGTATTTCCATAAGGGGGTAACCTCCGTTACCTGCAAATTGTTTATGAGTTCCTTTGAAAGGGTTTGCGTCACTAGAGAACGCGGGCAAGTCAGGTAGAGCCGTGGGATCGCCGTTCTCATCGAAGTCAGGGTCATGGTCCATGGCCTCTCGTTTCTCTTTCCGATAATTTCGGATGACGAAAAAACTCAAGATGACAAGAATCACGGCGACGGGAATACCCACACCCAACCCGATTTCAAGCGCGTTACTAGAGGCCGGCTTCTCGCACTGGCTAAGGCTGGCATTCTTGCCCGAACAGTTCAAAGACGACGCCGCAGACGACGAGCTGGACGTCAGGGAGGTGGCCCTTTTATATACATCGATGGTAGGAGTAGCCATGATGGAAAGCACCTCGTGACTCGGGCCAGAGGACAGGGTCTAGCGGGAACTCAGGGCGGTGTGTAGATCAGAAGGGATCAAAAAATGCAAAAGAAAGAAATGGAACGACGACCAATCGAGATGAGAAGCGATATTCAAGAAATGAAAAGGCAGGGAGTGTGTGTAGCGAATGTGTGATCGATCGTCTTTTCAGGTAGAAAATAAACAAGATGCGAGAGAGAAGGAAGAGATCAGATTTGAAAAAGGTGTACTGAAGAAGGGCGCCCCAACCAGAGAGTCCTGCACAGCACGCTCTGGCGTGTCTACCAACCTGCCCTACGAAAACTCCAGGCACAGAAATTTCGGAAAACAAAAGAATTTGTGATTTGTTTGAGACAAAACAGAACAAATTCAGTTTGGCGCGGTTCGAGCTTTTTTTGATCTGTTGTGGTCATGAGCCCTGCGGCTGCCAGGGTGGGTACCTGTAGCCTAAAATAGAGGTCAAACGGCTCAGTGACATCGGGTAAATGACTGTTTTCTTTGCCTGCGCTCGTAACCACGGGTTGTTGTTGCCATGCTGTGAAATCCACGACTTCGTTGTCTTTCCGGTCTTGGCTTGAATGAAGCCCTGGTTCTAGGCTGCATGCGGGCCCTTTTGCGATCGTAACGATCGTATCTTAGACTTATGGATAGAGAGCTATTTGGGTATTGATCTGTGATGAGATGTGATATGATACGCCGATCCTTCTTGTGCTGACTTGGAGTGCCGAGGATCTTCTCGTTGGGGACAATATCCTTTACTGCCGTTCACAGCTTGTTTGAACTCTACATTCAATAAAGACGATTCTTTCTGAATAGTTCGATTCACTCCCATCAAGCCACATCGTTTTGAGACGCGCGACTGTTAACAGACGTGTTATGTTTGGATGGAAGCTACGTTAATCATACATCCGACAATCATAAACCAGTCGGTAGAGATGACCGAGTCACATTGGTACCCTCATGAGAACGAACCAATTAAACGGTGCTATTTCTTTGGAGAAAATAGTGTTCGGCGGCCGTTAGGATCTAATGAGACGATTGCATAGGCCAATCAATCCTTGCTGCACCCAATGCGTTTTATCAGCTGGCTTCAACGTGTGCTTTAACTTCGCATACCAAACTCTTGCTTCCAAGTAGATCCACGGCTCTAAGGAGAGGGCCAGGCTTGAATGATACACTAAACAGTTAGTTCTTTAAAGTCTTTGCTGCTCCTTCCCCGATCCAAACTGAGACACTAGGCGTTGATGAACAAGGGAGAATCAGCAAGTCGATCAACATTATGAAGAGACCAACGTCCCTCGGCCATCCACCGTGTGTTCTTTGAACTGATCTCATTATATAAGCCCCTTCATGGGACAAGTCCTTCTATTGCGGTACGTCTTGAATCATTGAATCCAAGTGGAGCACGAGACATATTCCGAATTAAAATAGTCGAAAGAATGTGGAATTGCTCCTGAGGTAATATGAAACATACTTTAATACAAACCGCATTCTGCAGGAACTTTTATGGAGGGTCTCAGATCTACGACATAACCACCAACTTCTATAGATTGTACGGTTCCAAGGCGTCCAAGAAGTTTCAAAAAGGAAGCCCCGTCAATTTTGGGAAATGGGTATCCCAATAAAAAGAGTATTCGTAGGAATTTTCCTCCTAACCTAATGGGTGGCTCGGCGGGAATCGGCGTGCAAAAGGCATTCTACCCTTGGAACCCGCAGCACCTGGACGTATCAATTTGGATCATACGACGCCATTTCTGCAGAAGTTACTAGGGAAGATGCTGATCTGGCAGAACTGGCAAGCTCGTCCGATTTGACTCTGCCTGTGCCTACGGCAACAGTCTACATAATTACTGCTAATCCAGCAGCCATCCCAGCGGCATCTTCTAAAAGAAACAAAAAAGTCCCAGTGAAAATAAAAGGCCCAGCAGATACCGGCTTGGATATGGAAATGAGAGAACGCTACTTGATGCTCGTTCTAGCGCCAGCAGTCGCTACAGTGGTTTCATTCTTCTTCTACCGTCTTAAGAATATTTATTGCATTATCTATGCATTTGCATTCGCATGCATCATCGAATTTGTTTTAGCTGCTGAGTACCATGGAATGCGGTGGGTTGTCGCTGGCCCCTTCATTGGCCTTTTCACTGCCGCTATAATCATTAGCGGCGGAGTTCAATTTCGCGCTTATATGAAATCTGAAACCAAGCGCGAGACCCTGCCCAAGCCAGAAGTCGGCCAAGTATAACAGCCCGCACCCAAATGAGCAGTGCTCTACGGTCAAGTGTCTAGAAGGCAGAACTCAGGCAGCAAGCGGCCCGACTGCGATGGGAGGTAAGTTTTCATGAAGGCGAGTCCGAGTAAAGCGCTAACGCTCTCTTTTACAAGGTTCACGTTTTATGTAAGAGAGGAGCGTAATTTGTTTCCCATCGAAGAATTATTGTTGACCAGTGGTACTAGGGTTCGTTGTTTAGTAGTATAGCAAAAGTTTGATTTTATTCTATACTTAGCGCTTTAGATAATTCATAGAAGGCGGACCGCCATGGTCAACGCCTTCTATACTTTCTCTCTCCTTGGTTTATGCGGTGGGTCCAAACTGCAGCATCTGATTGGACCGCAAGGTAGCAGGAAGGCCTGTCAGACTCAGAGAAATGCCGAGGATCTGTCTGAGATCTAATATAAAGCCTCTGAAGCTATCCCGTTCGCCTAAAACGTTCAAGATGAACCTTTACAGCTTCACTTGTCCAGTGACATGACCTAGTTCGCTTCAGTTCCTTTCAAAGGCAGATACAGCCGGATCATATAAAATGTTATTAATTCAATTTACCTTCTATTGCAAATCACAACCAAGGTCTGATTCATTTACCTGCTTGGATCGGTTTCAATGGATGAATCACTGGCGGACGTCAAAGAAAGCAGCGAATTGTCTCTAGTTAATCCGATTGGTCATACATTAGTCTCCCAATCGATGAGACTTCTAAGGTCAACAATGAAATGTATGCTTTTTGAAACATCTAGTGCTCCAACTGCTCCTGCTATGCCTAGCTTGGGCCTATGGACATGGACTTCTTGAGTCTAGACCGCCACCTGTGTTCTGTAGGTTCTCTATTTTTATTTTTTCGTTTATTGTAAAAGTTTCGCTACATCTTTGAAATGTTATTGAGTGGAATCGTACACTAAAGCTCCAAGGAAACCGACTCGCAATCTTTTCATCCCGCGTGGTGGCCTTAAATCTTCAACTGGGAATTGCTTGCTAGAAATCTTTTTTTTATTCGGATCACATAATATTAAGAAATTGTCCGCCTTACTTTCAGACTTCAATTGAAGCTACAAACGCCGTGTTCCACTACACAAGAGGAAGCTCAGGAGTCGAACAAGTACAATCTCCAAATTCTCTTTGGGTGTTTCTGCCGAATTGATTTTTTATATATTTTGCTCCTTGTCTCACCTTGAAGCCCTACAGAGGCGCACTCTGCAGGATCTTTTGTTCATCAACATTCTGAAGCGCTCTACTAATACTTACACAGTATCCATTAGGAATCAAATCATATCTTGCTACCAATTCACCGAGGTCAGCGTATTGACACACAAGCGACTCATTCTGTGACGTATTGAAAACCCCAAATCACGTGTGTTGTCCCAGTTCACGTGTGTCTATCTCGTATCATCTAAGCAACTTGTCTCATCACATTGCAATCGATTGTAAGGGTTGGTGTATTTCGCGATGGACGCAATTCTCGATTTCTCCAAGGAGCTCGACCTTGAGTTGTTCGATAGAGTGGTAGACACCTTCTATCGCTCTGGGCCCGAGCAACAAAAGGCGCTGTTACTTTTGAGCCAGTTTCAGGAGCACCCAGACTCCTGGAAGCGTGCCGATGCCATTCTTTCTCTGTCTGCAAACTCCCACTCCAAGTACATTGCGCTTTCTTGTCTAAACAGCTTGATTAAGTACCGCTGGAGAACCATTCCTGAAAACGAACGTATTGGAATCCGTAACTTCATCGTAAACATGATCATCGCCTTGTGCGACGACGAGGCCATTTTTGAGAAAGACCGCGCTTTGATCAACAAAATCGACTTGACTTTGGTGTCGATTTTGAAGCAGGAGTGGCCACACAACTGGCCTCAGTTCATTCCTGAGATCGTTATGAGCTCCCGCTCCTCCTTCAATGTTTGCGAAAACAACATGATCATTTTAAAGTTGTTGGCCGAAGAAGTGTTTAACTTCTCCGAAGACGAAATGACCCACGCAAAGGCCAATGGAATGAGGCTCAGCTTAAAGGCCGAGTTCGAGCAGATCTTCAAGTTGTGCTACGAAGTGTTAGACAAAACGACGAAAACCTCGCTCGTTACAGCAACTTTGAACACGCTTCTCAAATACATCAATTGGATCCCCTTAAACTATATCTTTCAAACGGATATTTTGTCCTTGTTTACTGGTAAGTTTTTGTCTCCTCCTGACACGAGAGCCATCGCGTTAAAATGCTTGACCGAGGTATCTGCCTTGGTGTCCTCTGAAAACGAGGATAAATTCATTGCATTCTTCCAAGCCGCAATGGAGAAGATCGTAGTTATTGTTCCCTTGTCCCCCAACTCTTCTTTGAGGAAACAATACGAGATGGCCAACTCTAACGACCAATCATTTTTACAAGACTTGGCCATGTTCTTGTCTACTTTCTTAGAGAACCATTTACTTGCGCTAGAAGGCTCGACCAACTTGTCCGAGCTTCTCCTCATCAGTTTAGAATACTTGATTGAGCTCTCCAGAATCGAGGAGCGCGAGTTGTTCAAAACCTGCTTGGACTACTGGACCAAGTTTGTAAGCAGTTTGTTTAAGGAAATCCAGCAATTGCAGAAATCTGAAATGACTCCAATGATGGAGCTTACGATGGGAAACCAAGCAAAGATAGGTGCCAACGGTGCACCAGACCCTAGCGTGCTAAGTCAATTTCCATTGAGACTACACAGATACAAAGACATGTTGTCGAAATTGCGTTTGGTGATCATTGAGAACATGGTCAGACCCGAAGAAGTTTTGATTGTAGAAAACGACGAGGGTGAAATCGTGCGTGAATTTGTAAGAGAGAGTGACACCATCCAATTGTACACAAATATGAGAGAAGTCTTAGTTTACTTGACCCATCTTGACGTTATTGACACGGAGCAAATCATGATGGCAAAACTTGCCAGACAACTTGACGATAGCGAATGGTCTTGGCACAACATCAACACTTTGTGCTGGGCCATTGGTTCCATTTCGGGTACGATGAATGAAGAGATGGAAAAGCGCTTCTTGGTATCTGTGATTAAGGATTTGTTGACGTTGACAGAAGCTAAGAGAGGCAAGGATAACAAGGCCGTTGTAGCCTCAAACATTATGTATATCGTAGGCCAGTACCCCAGATTCCTCAAGGCCCATTGGAAGTTCTTGAAGACGGTGGTAAATAAGTTGTTTGAGTTCATGCACGAGACACACGAAGGTGTGCAAGACATGGCCTGCGACACGTTCATTAAGATTACTCATAAATGTAAAAGGCACTTTGTGGCCAAGCAACCGTTGGAGGACGAGCCTTTCATTAACGAAATTATCCGTAACATTCAGTCCTATACTGAGGATTTACTGCCCCAACAAGTGCACACATTTTATGAAGCGTGTGGTATTATTGTAAGCGCACAATCACAAAAGGATTTACGCGACGACCTACTTAGCGATTTGATGGCCTTGCCCAATGTGGCATGGAACGCTATTGTTCAGACTGCAGCTTCCGACCCATCGTTACTTTCCAACGCTGAGACCGTCAAGATTATCGCCAACATCATCAAAACTAACGTGTCCGTATGTAAGGCGATGGGCCCCGGCTTTTACCCTCAACTTGGCTTAATGTACGTGGATATGCTTTCTTTGTATACCGCCGTTAGTGGAATGATCTCCAATGCTGTTGCCAACGAGGGACTCATTGCCACCAAGACGCCAAAGGTGAGAGGCTTGAGAACCATCAAGAAGGAGATTTTGAAGATGATTGAGACTTATATAAATCAAGCAAGCAACTTAGATGAGGTGGTGCGTGATCTATGCCAACCTCTTTTCAGCGCGGTTCTTGAAGATTACAAAACCAACGTGCCAGATGCTAGAGATGCAGAGGTGCTTAATTGTATGACCGCCGTCGTAGACAAGGTGGGCCACATGCTTGGTTCGGATGTTGTTCTCATTCTTCAAAATGTGTTCGAGTGTACTTTGGACATGATCAAGAATGATTTCGTAGAGTATCCAGAGCATAGAGTTGAGTACTACAAGCTCTTAAATGCCATTAACTCTAAATCCTTCAAATCCTTGTTACAGCTCTCCGGCGAAGCGTTCCAGTCTTTGATCAACGCTGCATTGTGGGCCTTGAAACACAATAACAGAGAAGTCGAAGAGAGCGGTTTATCATTAACGTTAGAGTTGATTGAAAACGTCGAAAACCTTGGTAACACCGAGTTCACCAGAGCATTCTACCAAAACTTCTACTTCCAAATCTTATCCGATACATTCTATGTATTGACGCAACCCGACCACAAGTCTGGGTTCCGTTACCAAGCAAGGCTACTTGCGAAGCTCATCCACTTGGTCGAAGATGGCGTAATTGTAGATCCGTTGTATACCGAAGGCCAAGCTGCTGCCAACACCACTAATTCCGCATTCTTGAAGCAGTACTTAGGCAACTTGTTATCGTCAGCCTTCGAGAACTTACAAGAAGTACAATTAGTAAACTTTCTCAACGTCTTGACTGCATCATACAAAGACCTCGATAAGTTTAAGAGCACTTTGAGAGATTTCTTGGTGCAAATCAAGGAGTTTGGCGGAGACCCGACGGATTACCTTTTCGCCGAGGACAAGGAGCTTGCAAAGATTGAACAGACGAGAATACAAAGAGAAAAAGATCTTCAAGTGGCTGGATTGATCAAGCCTTCGGAAATGGAAGACGAATAGGGGTTAATTGTTTTGAAAGAATGAGTCGCCAAATGCCTGTCACCACGGTTAAGTGACGACCTGCTTTGTTTTTGTTTGCATATTTCTGGATCTAGAGACGCAAGCAAGATCAATTTTGGCGTATTGTAAGTCTCGAGCCTTTTGAGTTTTGAGAAGAGGTATTGTTTGACTTACGCCAATGCTTGCGCTATAAGTACATATAATATAAAAAATAGTATAAATACAAGAATTACAAAAATTTCATAGGATGTGGAAAAATGCTTGGAATGGCGATTGAGTTTTGAGATGAAGATTTGCAGCCTAGGGTTTCCGTGAACACAGAGTATTAACCAAGAAGCCTGGATGTAAGCACAAAAAAAAGAAAGAAAATCAAAAAGACGTTTTCTCCACCTGAAAAATGCACATCCTCTATGTAATAAACATTTCACTTTCCGCTCAATTTTGGAGCTTCTGTATTCTTAGAGATTCCTTGGTCCTGCACGCGCAGATGCACACAAACGAAAAAGACCTCTTCCAAGGATACTCCACAACAACAATGTCCGCTGAAGATACCAAGCCAACCACCGAAAAAGTCGAGGCCCCTGCCGCCGACGCTCTCAAACCCCCTACCGCCAACGTTTTCCTGATGTTCGGCGCCAAGAAGGAGAAGAAGGCAGATGCTGAGGATGCAAAGGAAGAGACCAAGGAATCTGCCGACGGCGATGAGGACAAGGCCGTCGAGGAAGAGGCAGATGTGCACTTCGAGCCATTGGTCACTTTGGAAAAAGTCGAGGTCAAGACCAACGAAGAGGAGGAGGAGGTTTTGTTTAAGATCAGAGCCAAGTTGTTCCGTTTCCACGGTGACCTGAAGGAGTGGAAGGAGCGTGGTACCGGAGACGTCAAGTTCTTGAAGCACAAGACCACTGGCAAGACCAGAATCTTGATGAGAAGAGACAAGACGTTGAAGATCTGCGCCAACCACTTGGTGCAACCAGACTACGAGTTGAAGCCCAATATCGGATCCGACAGATCTTGGGTGTACAGCGTGACTGCTGACATTTCCGAAGGTGAGCCAGAGGCACAGACTTTGGCCATTCGTTTCGGCAACAAGGAGAACGCTGACAAGTTCAAGGAATTCTTTGACAAGGCCAAGGAAGGCAAGTAGGCAGTGGGGGAAGTTGCGGAGACTGCGTCGCTAGAGGTAATGAAGCGCGCCACATTCTGGGATTCGGTCTGGATCTGCGCGATGGTCTAGGAATTGTGTGATTGTATAGAAATTGAACAGGACCCAGAAGAGTTGTAGAGTGAGCTGAAGACATGCTTGTAGTCTAATAACATCAAACAAAGAGCAGTAAAGCTTATCGATAGTCTAACAATAAAATCAAACAAAGAGCAACAAAGCTTATCGAAAGCATTAGGTTAGAATAGTTTAGGAAGTGTATGGACAGTTTTGAGCTTTTCTGTCTTCAAACATAGCCTGATGTTCAAAAAGAGCTATGCGCCAAAAGGTCGGAAAATAACTATAAATAGCAAAATGAATTTTTCCGCAAACTTCTCCATCGTCTTTCAGATCTCAAATATATCCACTCTTATCGGCTTCCATCTGGAAGAGTCTGAGTTCTGCACAAGGACGCGTTTCTACGCAGGTCCAAGATGTCTAACCTGAAACATGGCAAAAGAAAAAGACCCCACACCCTATATTAGAAAAATCAACGCCGTCCAGTAGAAACCAAGATCCATTTTGGAAGCTCTTTTATAAAAACCTTTTCGAAAGTCTCTCTTTTTGGCACGTTTTGTCCCCTCACTGTACATCCCATGGCCTCTCCACGTGGATCAATATACCATACTGACATATATATTCCACTGCAAATTCAACCATCAGTTCTTCTTAAAGCGCCATCTTCCTAACGAGTTTCGTTGCGCAAAAGTCCGTCTCGCTCCACAGATTGACATGAAGTTCGGAAAATATTTAGCTTCTCGCCAATTGGAGCTCCCCGAGTACTCGGGCCATTTTATCGACTACAAGGCTCTCAAGAAGCTTATCAAACAACTTGGGATGCCCGGATCTTCGGTGGAGTTCGAGACCGTGCCAGGTACACCCAACCAGGCCCTGATACAGCAGAGACTTAAGGAAAATAAGGCGTCCTTCTTCTTCAAAGTGGAGAGAGAGTTGGACAAGGTCAACTCGTTCTACTTGGAGAAGCAGGCCAACTTGGCCGTCAACCTCGACCTTTTGCGGATGAAGAAGAACGAGCTTTTGGCGAACAGCGCGCTTGCAGCCTCTGGGTCTCTGGAATACCTGCTGCTTAAATTCAAGAACTCCATCTTGTACCTCAATTTGTACCATAGCTTCAAGAAACTACACCAGGACCTACTTCGGTTGCAACAGTTCATTGAGTTGAACGAGGCCGGATTTCTGAAGGTTGTCAAGAAGTGGGATAAAAGATCCAAGTCCCACACCAAGGAATTGTTCATTCAGACCGCCGTGAGTGTCCAGCCGGTATTCCATCGTAACGAGATCAATGAGTTGAGTGACATGGTTACCCTGGCGCTCTTTGATCTAGAACTGATCATGGACGGTGACTACTCTGCGCTTAAAAACGTAAACGTCGCCGATCTTAAAGCGGAAGGATCGATCACTAAGCCCAAGGATTCAACCGAGGTCGCTGACTCTGCGTCGCCCAATTCTTTTAAGCCACTCCACCGCAACTCGTATACCGGCGGACAAACTAACGAAATCGACGAACTATACTCAAGTTTTGTGAATGTGGCCACCACAAAAGTCATTGACATCGCCATGTTACAAAGCTGGATCGAGAAGGTCCAGTCGTCCAAAAGGTCGCAGGAGTCTACACGCCAAACCCTTTCCGAGATATTTTTGCTTTCTGTTAGTAACTTGAAAATCTCAGACTCCTTCTTGGAGGCATTTTTGAAGCAAATCAATTACGACATCGACTTCGAGTTGGCCACTGACGTTTATAACAATAAGCCTATCATCCATGAGTGTTGCTCTATTCCTCCAGCATCGACCCCTGAAAACCAGCAAAACTTCACCATAAACAACGGTGTGAAAGTGATCAATTCTGATGACAGCATTAACCATCTGCGTTTATTCCTTGTAAATCACATCAGGGACAAGTTTACCTCGAAAGCCTGGGAGGAGCTTCTTGTACGCCCTGACTTCAACGGAAGAACGTGTCTCCATTACGCTGCTCAAACTAATCGTCTTGATATCCTTGAGGTCATTCTTCCTACGTTCCCCAGAGACCATATCGATGACTTGGATAAGTACTCAATGTCAGCGCTTCTCCTAGCCATAAACCACGGGAACTTCAACGTCATCACTCTTCTTTTCAACAGCGGTAGCAAGTGTTGTCCTGAGATGAACGACTCCCAATTGCAATACCTTCCTATAAACTACGCCTGTAAGTTTGGCGACTACAAAACCGTTGAGTATCTTTTACACAGCAGTTGTCCTACTCCTGCAATGGTAAATCAACAGGATGTGGAAGGGCTTCTTCCACTTCATGTCCTTGCTAGATCGGGCAACTATAAGCTTATTAAGTTATTGGTCCAGTACGGAGCGGACGTGAATAAGTTGGATGGGTCACACAAATGGCCGCCTATCTTCTACGCGGCACTGGAGGGACACGCAAAGACAACTCACGAACTTATTAAGTATGGCGCTCGTTTAGACATTGTAGATGAAGATGGATATAATGTGTTGTATTATAGCGTGATTGAGGGCCATATCGAGGCATTGAACCATCTTCTTTCGTACAAGACCGAGTTCCCATCGACAGAAGAAGAGGCTAATTCGGATGTTAGCAATCGTGATTTGACCACGTCTGGTTTTGGTAGCAAAACTGCGCCAACGATTCTAGATGAGGATGAAGACCTGGAAGATAGTGGCGAAACAGAGAAGAACGTAGATGCAATCCCGCATTTGCAACTCCCACCCCCTATCTTGCCACTTAGAAGATACGGCCATAGCTTCCTTGAGCAAAAAGTATTGATTGAACTCTTGTTTTCTATCGAGGGCAGTTGCATCAACATCTTCAATTCCGACACAGAATTGAGACCCGGAAGAATCACACTTACGTCCAATATCTCGGATATAGTTCCCAGGAACATTCTTTTACCCAGCTCAGAGGGCGAAAAGGGGTCGACGAACTGTATGTTCCAAACAGAAATCGACTCGCTCAACGAGTTCAGAATAGACCTCGAGATCTTCCCCAAATTCGGCACGCGCCTTATTGCCAAGACCACCGCTCTCAACTTCTCGCAAATAGATACTTCTTCTCCAGAGGTAAAGAGTATTCTGTTACCATTGTTTGACATTAGACTCCGTAACATTGGAGAGCTCAAATTCAACTACCAAGTGATCTTCCCCTTCTCTGGAACACTTTTGGAAACTACAAAGTACGACACTTACTGGAAGTCGTCAACTAGCTTTGTTAAGAACAAGGCGGCAGTGAAGTTCAATGCTGCCGGCGGCTTATCGCCCAACAATTTCTTATCACCCAATAGCATCAACCTAAACAAAACTAAATCCCTTTTGAGCCAAATCACCAATGCATCTCCCAATGATTCCAGCAACAATCTTCTTACTTCTTCCTTTGTTACCGCCACCTCTCTTTCTGGAGAGTATTTGAGAATTAAAGTCTGCCTTTTAAACGACGGTACGCCCGTCGTGTGTCCTCATTGGGCAATAGCTGTTGCTGAAAACATTGAACTCTACCTTCCCAACTTATCTCTCCTGCAATTAACATCTATGACTACCAATCTTTTTGACTATAATAAAGTTATGAAAGACTTGGCGCAAATGACCGCCCAAGACCTTAACTTCGTCAAAAAGCTCTTGAAAATCATCTACCTTCCCTTAAATGTTTTGTTGAATCTTTTGGACGTAAGCATTAATCTCAGCATCGAGCTTGTCTTCCCATCGGTGTTTGAAATGGAACATCTTCCATTTGCTGGAAACATCCAACTGAATCTCAACAAGTTTATTGATTTGACGTTGAATAGTGTATTTAACCACATCAGAGCAATGAAGAAACAGAAGCTTGCACAAGGCCGTTCGATCATCTTCCTCTCTTCCAACTCAAATGTTTGTAAGATCTTAAACTGGAAGCAACCAAACTTCCCTGTATTTTTGATCATGAACGGAATCATTTACAACAACAGCAAATCCGTTTTCGAGGAAAGAACAGCCAACGGGTTGCTCATGGAGGATTTGAAGAGAGACCGCCAAATTACTAATGGTCTCTCCAACATCAACTTGCATCAGAATACCAAAAAACACCAGCTCATGGCCAACGATCAAGAGCTTACAATACGGTCCATTAAAGAAGCTACAAACTTCACGATTGATAATAATTTGATTGGTATAATTGCCTCTATTCATTTACTCAATTTAGTTCCCAAATTAATCTCCCTCATTCGTTCTCGCGGATTGATTTTGGTCGCGTCAAACGATTTCTTTGACTCCAAAGATGGAGATGATTTTTCATACAAGGAGCTTGATACTTACACAAAGACCGAGGTGAACGGATTGAGATTTGACGATATTCTCAGCTTCAAAGACCCTTCAAGCAACGTATAAACGTCATGATTAACGATAAAATGTATAACTAATGCATCTTTTTTTAAAGTCGAATATCTATTGAATATTACAGTGCTTTTTTTTCAGAGGGGGGTTTAGATATAGTGCAAATTGTTTCATTCTCTTATTCGCACATCCGCCTTTGACGAGGCGGTGGTGGCGGTGGCGGTGGGGCCCTTTTTAGTTTAGCTTTCATTGTAATAGACGACACTTGGGGAGAACCAGACCTTGCTTTACGCAGAGGCGCTGGCGATGGCGATGGCGATTGTGACGCTGGATGTGATGGCGCACTGTGTAAATTCATTGCCAGTACACTTACCGATTCTTGGAGCTCTAGAACTTTCCCAAGTGCGTCATTCTTTGTTGATTGCTTTTTCAATTTCTCGCAAACGTAACTTTCGTTCGTCTTGTTGTAATCGATGGTCTTTGTTGCGCGAACAGAAGAGACACGAGCCAATGTAAACGAGTCGGTGGACGAAGATGAATCGGAGGATTGGAGTCGAAGATGACCAGCACGCGAATTTAAAGAAGAGCTTGAGGTCAAGCTCTCATTACTGTCATTTGAATTGTTCATGAGGTGTGCAACCTTAGGCGCTGGCCGTGAAGCCTTAATACACGGGATCGAAAGGCACTTAACGGCAGTTTTTACAATTGCATGAGGGCGAGAGTCCTTCTTATCACAGGTTTTACCCAGAGCGATTTCGCAATTCATGATCATGTTAGTCAAAACGTCTGTGATCTCAGTCTGCTTGTACATTGGTTTAATTTCATTCAATTGCGAGAACTTGAGTAACGGAAAAAGAATTTTCACGTATGTCAATGCTAGAAGAGATGCATCATCGTTCCCGGAGCAATAATTCAAATCATTAAGTTCCCGAACGATAATGTCTATCAAGATCTTTAAATCGTTCAAGTATGGGAGCTTGGACGAATACGACGAGGTGAACACAAGATACAAGAACTTGAGCATGAGGATTTTTATGATGTGAGATTGTTCGCGGTTCATATGGTACACTAGAATGTTAGTAAATGCGCAGATACCGTCGGTGGAACCCGTTTGTTTGACGCAGAGACACTCAAAAACTGCGTTAACGTGAGTGCTCGTGGTCAACAACCTCATCATGTATTGTTCGTTTATCAAAAGAACCAACTTGAATTCCTCATACGACACAAGTTTCTTCATATCCTCCGCTTCGTTATCCTTTGCGTTGTAATCATTGAAATTACCCATAGATAAGAGATGGCCAAGAACATTGGGCAATACGTTAGAGGCTGATAATGCATCGAACTGCTCCTCTGAAAGCAAAACGACTTCGTAAAGATACTGAAAGATTATATCGCAGTTGAACTTCAAGAGCACGTATGAGGATCGTGAATCGTCTAGAGCTGTTGCCTTTCTAGAGATGAAGTTGCACACGATACCAAAAAACCCCAATTCTTCGAGAACAAGCATCAATTCTTGCGGGTCGATTCGATTTGACCCTTCTCCTTTGGATTGAAGTTCGGATGAAAGCTTGAGCATCAATAGAAATATCACCAGGATGAACACTTCCAAGGTATCTGTAGATGCGTCACAGCTACCGGCAACCGGTTGGCCTATAACTTCAATGAGCATCAACAATTTGCCAATGCAAAGTCTAAAATTTTTGACGAATAAGTTCAGCTGTAGCACCTTTAGCGCTAGCTTCGAACATAGGTGGTACAGTTGGCTCTCCACTATGAGGAAGTCCACAATTGACTTTAGCACTATAGATATGTTCTTGTTACATTCTTCTGGATCGCTCAAGATGAGTATTGGAGAAAGCTCTTCATAGAGAAATGCAAGCAGGCGCTCCTGTGCTTCTGTATCATTGTCTGTGTAGCTGGGGAATGTTGTGGTCGGTGGTCTAGCAGGGATCATGAATACCTCTAGGCGAAGGGGTTGCTTGCCTATTTATACCGACGACGTAATGCAAGAACGAACAAAGATGTGAGTGAATGATTATTAGAAGAAGGGGTAGGAAGTATCTATGAATAGTGGTGTCCGCTGATATCGTATGGGGTAAAGTATGGGGTACCACATAGTGTGTTGAGATATAGACTAAGATAATCACGGCCGTCAAAAAGGTTTGAAGAGAAGTTTTTATTTAGATTCAAATAGAAAGCTGTTTATTTGTTTCCAATTTTTTGGACTAAAAACTTAGCTTTTCCAATTGAATCTTAGATCGGTATAGTTGGATATCGAAAACACTTGCCAATTTCACAGGTCTTTATTCTAAATGCTAAGACTGTCCGTTATACATTAGTAGTCTACTGTCCAACAGTCTTCAAATAAACATCTGTTCCCCAACCCCAATAGGACTGAATACTCAACAGGCCCTTCATTTTTGGCGACTCGTCTTCAGGATCGTAGCTCAAAGTGTCGTTGAAAATCTCAATGTAGCTCTTCAGTAGGGGTAAGCCGTAGCCCATTCCGGCAACTGTGTTTCCGCCTAGTCCCGGCGGAACATTCAATGTCTTGTAACTGTCACCTTCACCAGAATCGTAGGTGGTGTAGGAGTAGTCAAAAATATGGCTATATATTTTTGGAGGAATTCCCTTACCGCGGTCGCGAATTCTAAGCTCCATGTACGATGGGGATGGGCAAGTTGAAACTGTAACCTGGACTGGATCAGACACACCATTCTCTATATGAGCCCGGAACGAATTCTTGAAGAGTTCTTGGAAAATGTAATCTAAATGATACTCTATGTAGGGAAATATGATTGGATCGTCGTCAGTCAACGGCTGGGAGTCGGGGAAATCGTCTCGCAGGTTCCAAAAACCACCGCTCTTTAGATTCGTATCAATTGTCACCTTACAAGTCTGATCATATTTCATTTGGCAAATGTCGTTTACGAAGTCAACATTCTTCTTTATGACATCTCGGATGTTTAACTGTTTGATTACACCATTGTAGTTTCCACCCTTTACATACTCTGAGCTACGGAGAGAGTTGGAAAGCAGTATATGCTGGTGTGCGATCAAACGCATGCTAATGCGCTCAGATAAATGCTGGTCCAAGAACTGCTTGACTTTATCATCAGTGAGCAAGTGCATTACCTCGCCGAAGCCCTTCGATAATGTGGGTAAGGCGTCCGCGTGAATGGCGATAAACTCAGACAAGACCTCCTCCGAGAACCTTTCATTCTCCTCCAAAGTAGTTGGTGGATACAACGAAGCGCGGAGCAAGATCGACATGGACTCCAAGTACATGTTGTACAGTTCAGAGATGGCAGGGTTCAACATCACCAAATACGGCAAGTTTCTGAACTTTCGAAGCCTGCGAGCATTATACGTCAACAAGTATTGCACAGTTTCTTGTGCTATTTGCAAAATGGTTGTGCTATTGAGCTTTCTGGACTGTTCATATAGCGCCAGCATGGAAAACTTGCTCAACGGCTGGCTGCTGTAGTGATAGATGAGTCTTTCGAGCGACAGACGGATCTTGTACTCCTTCAAGAACATCTTTTGTTGCTCGGAGTACTCGGTTGAGTATCGTCTTGCCCAAGTAGTTCTGGGCCTTATGGGCCATAGGCAGCGAGGTATTCTGGTCGTAGATGGTGACTTGCTGAACATTTCGGCTAGCACAATTAGCGAATTGCAACTATGTTGAGTTTACTGAAAGTAGGAGCGTCTGATCTTGTAGTTTGGGATTCGAATAGAATGAGTCAAGTGCGCATTCAACATCAGAGATCATACGACTCATGAAACAGAAAAGTTCAGATTTTGAAAAAGGAGGTGGCTGTCACGTATTCTTTTTAATTTTTTATTCCTTATCGGGTATAAAATGTGAAACGCTTACTTTTTCTTTCTTTGTTCACAATTGATTGATAACGGAAATGTCGTCGACAAATTTTGGATTTCATTCAAATTAAAACACAATGCCATTACTTTTATTTTTTTATACCTTTCGATTCGGTCGACTCACAAAATATTTATATCGATCCTTGTTTTCTTGTTTTATCAGGTGATCTCTTCCCCAGGATTTCTTAGGCTGCCTACTACCACAATGGGACCGCCAGATAAAGATACATGCCCCATTTGTGTCGAGAAAAATGTGAAACTCGGCTCAAAGGCGAAAAACAGAAATGCTAGTATACACAGCACCGAGGAAGACCCTGACAAAGACTCGTGGGTAGGTTGTGATATCTGCGGGCAATGGTACCATCCATCGTGTGTGTCCATCACACCGTTTGAGCTTGAACGTATATTTTCGTACCATTGCGCCAATTGCGAACCTGAGCACGGCCCCTCGGAGCTACGCCGTCAACTGAAACGTGCCAGGGCCCAAATCGACTATGTAGCGCTAAATCAAGGCGATCTCTTTGCAGTCGACAAGTCTGAACATCCTCATGTCAGACGACTTATAGACTTCTCTCCGCTTGTGCAAACCAAATCAAAGC
Source organism: Australozyma touchengensis (assembly GCA_030566735.1). Lineage (NCBI taxonomy): Eukaryota > Fungi > Ascomycota > Pichiomycetes > Serinales > Metschnikowiaceae > Australozyma > Australozyma touchengensis. Next base: position 348,180 of record JAKUAS010000001.1, on the reverse strand, counting down.
AAAATCACATTGAAGTACTCAAAGGCTCGGAATTGACCTTGGACCACGTTCTAGCGACTCGTCTTTGCAAGCCTATCCTCATTCCATCCGCAAATGATACGGGAATGAAGCTACCGGTACCCAGAGTTGAATTGACTGTCGACTATATCACCGAAAAGACTGGGGGTGATGAAGCCGTAGAGGTGATGGACGTTTTATCTCAGCAAAGCGAGTCACCAGCTTGGACACTACAACAATGGAGAGACTACTTCTATACTCCCGGAGCACATAGAGACAGGATCCGGAACGTCATATCACTAGAAGTCTCTGATGTAAAGGAGCTAGGCACGTCTTTCAGAAGGCCGAAGATGGTCGAGGACCTTGATATGGTAGACACTGTTTGGAGTGCGTTGAACGACGACGAAAGCCTGGCGCACGATCCTGACGAACGGCCAAAAGTAACCACCTACTGTCTCATGTCTGTTGAGGGATCGTATACAGACTTTCATATAGACTTTTCTGGAACGCCTGTTTACTACACTATTTGTAAGGGCAACAAGGAGTTCATCATGTATCCGCCGACAGCTCAGAATTTGGACATTTACGAAAGCTGGTGTTTGGAACAAGAACAGAATCACTTGTGGTTGTGCGATTACGAAAAGCGCATAGGCGGCAAGTCTTGTAAACTCACCGATGGGTTCAAGGTAAAGCTTCAAGAGGGAGATTTGTTTATAATTCCAAGTGGGTGGATTCATTCTGTCTACACTCCATGTGATACTGTAGTGATTGGAGGAAATTACTTAACGTTCATGGACATTCCTATGCATCTTAGGATATACGAAATTGAGCGTCGAACGGGGGTTCCATCCAAGTATCGATTTCCCAAGTTTAATAAGGTCTTGTGGTTGGCAAGCTGGTATTTTCTTCAGAATACAGAAGAATTTTTGAAAAAGGTTGAGCCTGGTTACACTTTTGATGGCAGGATTAAGATAGAGAAGCAAGATGATATTAAAGGGGAATACACTCCAGAGACAGAAGACCAAAAGCCCGAAGAACAAGCTTTTGACAAAATCCCTATTAATAGTGACCAGTTTGCGCTTTCAACCCCTCCCTTTCTGGCGCTGGACTCTTTTTTCAGCCAAGGTCATCTGTACACCAAAGCGGTGCTCTCAGCGTTAATTCCTCATTTACGGAATCATTTAGAAACAAGTAAACTGTCGACTGTTGCAAAGAAAAGTATCCCTTTTAAGTTGATAGGGCGGAACGTTCCAGTGTACCTCGATAAGCTAGAGGCTATAAAAGATAGTCTTTGAGCGTGAGCCGAGAGTGAAACAATCGATGAATGACAATTTACAATTTTGAGTTTCATTGCTTATTTTGCGGTTGATGGGGTATTGTATTATATATGTATGAATAATGTATTCGAATGATTGGACTATTATACAAATGATTGGACTATTATACAAAGAGAAATAGAGATCCAGTAATCGCAACTCTCAGTCACCGAAAGTTATTGTTCACCACTTTATGATTCAAAGACAATTCCTATTTGATTCATGGGGTACTTAAGGGACGAAAGAAAAGAGAACAACGGCGATATTCAATACACTTTTCTATTCAATTTATTATTACTGTTTTATGTATGTACGTTCTATAACACTTACAACTCCAACTTTCTGCCGGCGTCTCTGGCAGACTCACCAAACTTCTTGATTCTGATCGATTGCACAGCAATAAAACCAGAAGTGTCCTCTGGAGAGAAGCCGGTCAACTCGTCCATCGAGGACTCAGTCTCATCGTACAACTTCTCGGTCTCGGAGAATCTACCCAAGACAGAAACAGAACCCTTGTAGGCTCTGGCTCTGACGGTACCGTTGACGGTCTTTTGGGATGGAGGAATCATCGATCTGACGTACTCACACTCGGGGGTGAAGTACATACCGTTGTACAACAACTTGGAGTAGGTAACAGTGACGAATTGGTCTCTCAAGGCTCTGACTTCTCTGTCCAAAGTCAAACCTTCCAAGTCGACGTGGGCGGTTCTCAAGATGGTCAAACCTGGGGTTTCGTAACATCCTCTAGACTTGATACCGATGAATCTGTTCTCAACGATGTCGATTCTGCCAACACCGTTTCTTCTGGCCAAGGAGTTGGCCTCGATGAACAACTCAACTGGGTCAGTAACGACCTTCTTACCACCGTCGAGGATCAACTTAACGGGCAAGCCCTTCTCGAAGACAACCGAGAAATCCTCTGGCGTCTCTGGAGCGTCAGTTGGGTCCACAGTCAACTTCCACATGTCCTTTGGTGGAGTGGTGTTTGGGTCTTCCAAGATACCAGCCTCGAAAGAGATGTGGGCCAAGTTCTCGTCAGTGGACCATGGCTTGGCCTTGGTCTGAGCAACGGGAATGTTCTTGGAGGCAGCGTACTCCAACAAGTCCTTTCTGCCGGCGAATCTGTTGAAGAAGGCTGGGTCTCTCCAAGGTGCGATGACAACGACGTCGGGCTTCAACGCGTAGAAGGACAACTCGAAACGGACCTGGTCGTTACCCTTACCGGTACAACCGTGGGAAACGGCAAAACAACCCTCCTCCTCGGCGACCTTGATCTGGGCCTGGGCGATCACTGGTCTAGCCAACGAGGTACCCAAAAGGTAGACATTCTCGTAGATAGCGTTGGCTTGGATGGCAGGGAAACAGACGTTTTCAACAAACTCCTTTCTGACGTCAACCACGACGAACTTGGTGGCACCAATGGCCAAAGCCTTCTTCTCAGCAGCCTCGAAGTCTTCTTCTTGTCCAATGTTGGCCAAGAATGCAATAACTTCGTAGCCCTCTTCAAGCAACCAAGCGAGAATGACGGAGGTGTCCAAACCACCGGAGTATGCCAAACAAACCTTTCCTTTAGACATTTTGTGCGAGTAAATGTAGATGGGAAAAGAAGAGTAGGTGGGCGACTGCGAGGAATTTATACTGATTGTCGACCGCGGCAAAATTTTCTCCTTACCGCTTTGGGCGACGTCCTGCAGACAAGGTGACTCATTTCTTATCCCTGAGTGATTTATCAGGAGACTAATATTGGAGATCTGTGTAGTAAATACGAAAACGGCAAAAGAAGATTGAGTGATGGGGCTCATTGGTTTTTATGGGGTTTAACGCGTCTTTGTTCCAGGTTGTAGGAAACAGTGACTGCTGATTGATAGTTGCAGTTTAAGTTCATCGGATCGAAGGCGAATATAAAGTTATCGTTTAAGCGAATTGGCTTCTAGAAAAGTTATTTACTATTTTGTTCTGAATCAACTAGGTGCGATGTGAATGGTGTAGATGGAGGGCTTCAATGACCTGGGGAATACTTTGAAGAATGTCAATATCCACAGTAATTCAGTCGCACTCTTCGGTGAGCTGATACTGTTCGCTCGATCACTTGTGTTCTACTTGGCCATGGATGGTTCGTACCAAATGCATCTCCATGACCTTTCATAGATGTTCAAATGACTTTCTTAGAGCAACAGAACATTTCAAATTAGTTTAATGTGCAAATCTAATCTTCTTTTGCTTCTGTCTCTCGATGTATTTCATTCAAAGAGTCATCATGACTCCTAGTCATGGCCGTTGGGACGCCTGCAGGAGAGTAGTCATCATGACCATGAATCATCTCTAAATATCAGATTCCAAGAACCTTGACAACGATGCACGAATCTCAAGATGAAAAGAAGGTCGGAATCACGCGCCTAATACGAGAAAGGTTGAATTTCCAGGATGATCGGCTCTGGAAGCGCTTTTCTGCGCGACGGTTGGAGCTCATTGATGCTATGGACTTGAGTTCGAAAAAGGCCAGTGAACAAGAAGACGAAATTCGCAAAGTGGCCGAAATCCTACGAGTAGAGTTCTTGTATGATCAGCTGTACTACCTGGATTTCGACAAGCTAGTTCGTGCTGCAGTGCAAAGTGTACGGCGAAATCGGAAACGAGGATCGAAGACAAACAGAGCAGGCTCGAAAAGGCCGCACCTTTCAGAAGATCCTATCGTTGCGTTTGACTCGAAGGAAGAGCTCTCAAAGACCCCGTCCGAACCTAGCTCCTTTCTTTCTGAGATTGCTCTATTGAACACAGATGCGAATGATTCAATCTACGACATGAGCTACTCAACGATGAAAGTGATAACGCATAAAGACCAATCACGAAACGCGATCGACTCCATAATCCGGCCTGCTAAGTTGGATGCGACAGCCTCTAGACCCTCTCTACCGCCTTTACTGAAGTTGCAGTCGAACCAAAGGCAGCTAGAGAACGAGCAGAATTTGAGATCCACACAATTGTCCCTCTTACAGCTCATTAAACGATCAAAACTGTGTTTGATGGTATCTCTGCGGCCCACCAACGACCATTTGGGCGATTTGGGCCGCTCAGCGTTTCAGGCGGTGACAGCGCTTATGTTCGAAACGTCTTTCCTGAGCTTGAACCAGACTTCCGTTGAGTACTTGCAGGCCAAAATAACGCAGAAGGATTTTCTCGCGAAGTTCTATAACGGGTTGGACCAGGATTCTTCGGCGGGCTATTTGGATGAGGATACCGCCCTGACAACGCTTCACATTCTCATTGGGTGCTGTATTGTAGATTTCGGATTCGACAATGTCGTGTATCAAGTCGGGGAGGCCATCTACTACCTGATTTTGGTAGAATATCCTTTGGTTCTGAAGTCATGTGCTCGATTCAACTCCCGGCCGTTCTCGCAAAGACAGCACTCTCAAAATGTGAATGGCGAAAATCCTCTCACTAACTTGGCGGCAATTGCATCTGAATTGCAGAGCTTCAAGCCTCCAAAAGCTTCCGCGTCGTCGTCCCTTAGTCAAGAAAACGAGTGCGACCAGAAGATCGGCGATAATTCCACCGAGCTTCTACGGGAAGAGCGGAAGTCCGTGACTCTTCGGTTCCTTTCCACCTCATTTAATTTTTCGTACCCGATGAGAAGCTCCGCTCCTCCCAGGTTCATTGAGCTTATGGATAATGCCAGACAGGCTTTTAAGTTGAATGACAACCAATTGTACGGGCTCAAGAACTCCAAGACGGGCGCGATAATTCTGTCCGACATTGAGTTGGAAAAAGTGTTCTTCCACGAGTCCTATGTCGATCTTGAGATCTACTCCCAAGGATTCCAGGCAATTCCCATCTATGAGCTCACCTCCACTATAACTTCTTCGGACGATAAAACGAAGATCATTTTGCCTCCTCCAGTGAAGCTGGTAAGCCCTCCCGTCGTGACCGCTAGCATCAAGCAGCCTATTTCAGTGTACCGAGCATCTATCCAACCAAAGTTCCAACCTCTTTTATGAGTGATCGACTCTTAACTTGACCGTGAACCTCTTGAGGTGTCGCAAGCAAATATAGAATAAATAATATGCATGCAGATTAATGAATATATAGGAATGATCACTAAACGGTAGGTTCAAGACGCCTGGTTGAATTGTGGGATATATCGAGTAATTGGCTATTCTGCACATTGAATGCCTGGCTAGCTCAATGGCTAGAGCGTGAGACTTTTAATCTCAAGGTTGCGGGTTCGACCCCCGCGTCGGGCTTTGTTTTTCGAAGTTTCTGCTAAGTTTATTTTTGATTTTCTTTTGTAGGCAAAGATTGACACTGCGGTGAGTGCATTTTTGCAGCCAGCGCGTATGGAAACAGTGCCAAGAGAGACATGGTGCGACCATAATCCGATGAAAATATAAAAAAATCTTCAAAAAGATTGCAGCACCACAATTTCACACATGGTCTCCCACTGCATTACTCAGTGTGGCTCTAAGTGGCTTGACTAACGTTGATCGGACGGGAAACAGTATTTTCCACTTGATATGGCCGCAACCGATATTAAGCGATTTGTAAGGAATATATGCTGAAACAGCGTAGATAAAATAAGCATAAAATCATCTCTGTATTGTATTATTGAGGGTTAGTGTAGATGTCAATACACATTAATCAGAAACCGCTAACATCAGAGAAGGTCACCTCTTTAGGCGCTAAAAAGAAAAGTATGCTTTCGTGGGCGCTCTCCAGAGGGCTAAATTTTGACTCATTTGTAGTAGATAAATGACCCAAGTCGATTTTGTTCAAGTGCCGCCGAGTGTTCTGAGTTCGTGACTATCGTAGCCAAAGAAGATTTCATAGAATTTTTTCTTGGACCAATCAACAAAAAAAGGAAAGAAATGAATAGCATATTTCTCCTTTTATACCTTCGCTGCGATGTGATTCTGAATTGGCTCATTTCCCAGTGGTACTTGTACACTCTGAGTGAATGCAAATCCTAGCGTACTAGAACAACAGCTCCTTTAACGAGTAGGCGCCAGACTCCAATTCCAGGCAGTCTGTACCAGATACCACAAGCTTAAAACACAGCACACTGACCGTCCATTCTATAGACTTCGAATGAGCACAGACGTGACAGAACAGAGTCCACCGGTGCACCAAAGACTTGCGATCTCTAGGGCTGGCTATGTGCCTCCGCTCAATTTCTCACTCGTTGAAGATGGAATCTATCGGAGTGGCTTCCCAATGCCCGTAAATCGTCCCTTCTTAGAACAATTGAACCTCAGGACGATCATATACTTGGGCGACTTGAAAGCCGATAAGCCTAGCAAGAAAGATAAGAAAAAAGAAAAGAAAGAGAAGAAGGACAAATCAAAAGACCGAGATGGGTTCGCGAATGACATGATAGGCATGCCAGAAGACGAGGCGGCAGACGGAGACAAGGAACCGGTCAAAGAGCATTCATTCAAGAAGGACAAGCACGGGACAATCGAGATTCTAGAAAACTATCTTTCGTGGATCGGATCTACGGACATCAAGTTTCATCATTTAATCGTTCAGTCTTCGCAGGAGCCGTTTACTCTGAACACACAAGAAGAGGCTCAAGCATCATACGTCCAGGCTCTCAATCTCATGCTAGATAAACGCAACTTTCCCATGCTCATACACTCAAACAAGGGGAAGCATCGCGTGGGTGTTTTGATGGGGTTGATGCGCAAGATCTTTCAAGGTTGGTGTGTCAGTGGAATATTCGAGGAGTACGAAAAGTTTGCTATGGGCAAATCCGAATACGATCTAGAATTCATAGAGCTCTGGCAGCCCGAGCTTATGTACGACGAGAAGTACCTTCCGGACTTTGTACGACTATAACACATCCGAATGAGTGGCGCTGGGCTATCGACATGCTTTGACAATCGCTGAGGTGAAATTCAAAATCTTTTCTACATTGTATTTGCATCTAAATAAAGCATCATAAAAATTGTATAATCTCATCCTACTTACTTAAGCAAGAGTCTCGTCCTTACCCCCACCCTAGACAAAGTCATTCGATAGTGCACTTTCAAAGCGTCCTTCACATATTGTTCTTCATTTCTCTTAGTCTGGCCATGACCGTCACTGGATCAGATTCCCCAGTTGCAGCAATAACTTGCGAATCATTGAGTCTCATGAACGGATTGAACTCAAGTTCATCTCCAATCGTAAATTGGCCCGTTGTGTGCTCGTTTTTCAGAACAAAGTCTATGAGCTTACTCATTGCGTCATTCTGTATGACAGTTTTACTAAATCTCACATTGGATTTGGTGTACTCGTGGCCAGGGTACACCTTCGTTTCAGGGGGTAGTTTCCCCAAGATTCCGTTCAACGCAGCATCCATTTCCTTGGCGGTTCCCTCGAAAAATCTTCCACATCCGCTGATGAACAACGTGTCACCCGTGAACACGGCTCGTTCGCCTGTCTTGGTGTCTTTCGCGTAGTAGCAGATCGAGTCCTTGGTATGGCACGGGGTATGTAAAGCTGTGATGGAAATATTGTCGCCAAGATCAATGACTTCCTGGTGCGATGGGGTGTAGGTTACCAACTCCGAGTTGATGCCTCCTATAATGGGCAAGTCCGGGTACTTCTTATGGAACGTGGGGTTGCCGCCAGCGTGATCCCAGTGGTGGTGAGTGTTGACAATAGCCTTCAACTCGAACTTGGGTTTCTTGTCGGCGATATACGAGGTGACATCGTCTGGAAAAGCCGAGTCGATCAACCACGCGTGTTGCGTGGGATCGTCTATCAAAAGGTATGCGTAGTTGTTCGACTCACCCCACGAACAAGGGATGGCGAGAATCTGCATCTTGGATAGCGGTGTAGACAGAAAGGCACGAAGGGGCTTTCGAATAAGCTGAGGCCGCAATTGGTTCAAGAAGGAGCAAGAAGCAAACCGCATATCGATTGATAGCGCGAGAGATAGGACTATATGTGGAGAACAGAAAAGCAAAACAGACGAAAGAGGGGAAGAAATGTATAAAAGGAGGACGGCAGAAGCAAAATTCAGGAACAATTTTGTTTATTTATGATAAGGGATGCAACAGCAATGCCTCCGTGTTGGACTTCTTGCAGCCTATAGAAGCCACCATTGCAAATAGAGCAGAGGGATGGCCCATTGACCCTAGGGAGTAGCAATTGTCTCCGTTTATATGAACTGATTCTGTCAAGATTGCCTTCAGGGTCAGTTGCACCCAGGCTGCCACAACAACCTGCCGTCCAATCGTTGTCAAAAACGGTATAAATTTCAGCTCATTCGGAAATCACCAAAGTGGCTTTCCCCAGATTGTTCCTGACAATCTTTGCGAACAAAATAGGGGTCAGTACTCTAAAGCCAAGGTCCAACGAAACCCCTCAATATTTTCAGATCTTGCCTCGCGCAAAAGAAGACATTTATCTTCATCTCGGTTCTTCCCCTTGTAATTTCAGCCTACTTTTACTACTGCCCCACACCTACAAACCCGTTCCTCCACGCGTTTCCACATCAACGACATGAGGCTTCTTTCGTTCTGCCAATTGGCTTGCCACCTCCTCTTTGTGGTGCTTGTGCAAAGTAGCCAATTTGACTTCGTCCTCGATGACCTGGCGGAATTGCCCGGTTTCAACGACACCTTGAGTCCCTACGAGAAGCTCTCCAAAGAGTCTCTTTTGTGGGGACCCTACCGAAGTGGGTACTATCTCGGAATCCGTCCCAGACTCCCACTCTCGCTAACCCTGGGGCTTCTTTGGTTCAACGCCGACAGTCACAATGGGTTGCAAAATATCAGGCACGAGTATGAACAGGGCCATAACATGGGTAGAGCCAACTGGGTGCACTTTGACCCGAGATTTGGCGGGCGTCAGGAAATCGTAGATAAGGACTGCCATATCACAATCCACATTGACTTTGTCAAGAGCGAGAATGGAAAGAATTGGGGTGTGAAGATTAGAGCGGTTCCTCACAAGGGTTTCGAAAACGTAGTGACATCCTTCGTATGGTACACAGGCTTGGAGGGAGAGAGCGTCACAGAGAAGGGCTTGTCCGTCTCTGGGTTCTTGAAGCTTGACAACGACTACAACGAAAACGGGTATAAAGACACGATTGAGTTGTCCGGGTTCTCTCTGGAGTTGGGCCTCTTCGAGATGAAGATTAATGATGGCAACAAAAACACAAAGAACAGACACCCGGCGCCGGTATCTTTTTTGCCCAAGAGTTTGAACCCACAGCTTGCCCATCACTTGAGCCTTCGTATCCCCGACGGAAACACATGGCGTGGTAAGGATATCTTCCTCACCTTGTTAGAAGATTCGTTAAAGGATTTGATGGAAAAGTTCGGCGAGAGGATACAAGAGGTTCCGCCTTATGTGGGGCTTCTCTTGCGGGATCTCCATCACTATGAGGGTAACATGCACATGGTTCAAAAGACCTTCCAAGGCGTTTCTGAATTTGACGTGACTTATAATGTCGTGGACTCTGAGCCGTCTCAGAAAATCACCGCCGAAAACATGTCCGACCACATTAAGCGTGTTAAGGGAAGTATCAAGCACAAATTCGATTGCAACTTCGTTCTTAACGGAACCTCAAAAAAGGAGCAAACACTTGCCAGAGAACTCCTCTCTGGATTACTTGGCGGTCTTTCCTATTTTCACGGTGACCAATTGGTCGATAGAGAAACTTCTTTGGACGACGATGACCTTCCTGTGAACGATGAAGGCGAAGTGATTATGCCAACATTGGTGGGTGTCGCCGAAGGACCACATGAATTGCTCTCACTTGTTCCTTCCAGACCTTTCTTTCCTAGAGGATTCTATTGGGACGAGGGATTCCATGTTCTTCCTTTATTAAAGTATGACACCGATTTGGCTTTAGAGATCTTGAAGTCTTGGTTTAATATGATAGATGAAAAGGGGTGGGTGGCCAGAGAGCAGATTCTTGGCGACGAAGCCAGATCGAGAGTCCCTGAAGGTTTTATAGTCCAGAGTGACAGCATTGTAAACCCTCCAACACTTATGCTTGCTTTTACCCAAGTTCTCGAAATGGCCGAGAAACTTAAAGGCGAAAGGGACCAAGACATTTATGCAGAGACACAGCAGCCGATCAACTTGGACGCTGAGCTGGGGGTTGTGCCTGAAAACCTTAGCCTGATTCTTATAAACCACCCGGATCTTTTGGCTAACTATACGAGAGAGATTTATCCTAAACTTAAATTGCACTACGATAGGTTCCGCGAAACACAACAGGGAGAAGTCGAAGAATTCGGTAGGGGTCCCAACAGAGAACTTTATAGATGGAGAGGAAGAAGTACCACCCATAGTTTGGCCTCTGGACTTGACGACTACCCAAGGGTGTTGCCCATAGACATTGCCGAGTTAAACGTAGACCTTTTGTGCTGGGTCGGAGTCATGACTAAATCCATTCGCAAACTTGCAGAGATCTTGGATCTCAGCGCTGATGTGGAAATGTATACTCAAACTGAAAAGGACATTATAGAGAGTATCGAGCTGATGCATTGGTCAGAGGAAGACCACGCCTATTGCGATGTCTCTGTTGACGACGAAGATCAAAAGATTTTCGCCTGCTACAAAGGGTACGTATCGCTTTTCCCATTTTTAACCCAGTTCATTCCTGTCGACCAAACAGATAAATTGGGACACATAGTAGATCTTCTTTCTGACCCGAACGAGCTAGCCAGCGACTACGGCATTCGTTCCATTTCGAAGTCCAGTGAGTTCTATAGAACAGGTGAGAACTATTGGCGGTCGCCAATTTGGATCAACATCAACTACTTGGTTCTCGAAAGCTTGACGCATTACCATGCCAACATCGACGGGGAGTCTGTACCCGAACTTAAGGAAAAAATGAAAAAGGTTTACACCAGTCTTAGAAAGCAATTGATCACAAACGTCAGACGCCAATGGTCAAAAACGGGGTTCGTGTGGGAACAGTATGACGACGAGACTGGCGAGGCTAAGGGCGCCAAGAACTTCTTGGGTTGGTCTAGCTTGATATTGCTTGCAATTGAAATGCCGGAAACTTTGACTTAGAAAAATTGAATAAAGATGGATCCAACGGATTCTGATTTGTAGCTTTCAAAGTGAGCAAAACCAAAAGCCACACGCCTCAAATTAAAAATTGCAAGATGAAAGAAGAATTTCTTTACTTCGTGTACACACTTTTTATATAATTCAATTGGAGTGTAACATTATTTTCTCACGTTCATTTACTTTCTAAGGACTACAGATAAGAGATACCCCAGACTTCAACCACAATGTCTTTCCCTAGCTTACACAGATCCAACAAAACTTACAAGGATGAAAATCCGCTATGGTGGCGTCTACCTGAGTCTCAACAAGGCCCACATCGCAGAGCATATTTAGAGGAGCAACTCACGCAACATAGCATTGACAAGATTGTCCTTGACTACTTCATCCAAGAGGGCTTCCATTCGGCCGCCGAGGCATTGGCTCTTGAGGCGGGAATTCCTTTGGATGGCAGTGTAGGAGCATCACGTAAAGCATCTATAAGTGAGACAGCTCGGCTGGGATTCAGAACCATTGTTAAACGAAAGGAGATCAAATTGCTTATACTAGAAGGGAACATTATAGAAGCGATAAGAGTGATTGGAAAGTACTTCCCTACTATTCTTGACTCGCAGCCTCTATTGTTGTTTTCGCTTCTTCGACTTAATCTTATAGAGATGATAAGGAAGCACAAGTGCCAAAAGCTGGAAGATCCAAAAAGCGAGGAGCAGTTCCTTAACAGCATTCTTGATTTTGTGCGCGAGAACATGATAAACAAAGTCACGTACTCGGTTTCTTTATTGAAAGACCTTGAGACTACAATGAGTTTGCTTTGCTTTGATTTCGATCCCTCTAAACCCTTAGCTGAACTAACGGAATTACCGCCCAAGTTGAGGGATTTGTTTAATCTCTCACTACGCAGAGAGTGCTATCGAGAAGTCAATCGAACCATACTAGAGCTCAATGACTCCACCTCAGAAATTCATTATCATGGCGCACCTTCAGAGTTTTCTCCTAGTAGACTACAAAGCTTAAACGAAAAAATCGCAGAAGACGAAGATACCGAATCGGATAACAGCGACGACGAAGACCCCTACTTGATGAACAGAGAACTCAAGGTTCCACATTTCCAGCTTCCAGAAGCGGAAGCCCTACGTCCCAACGAAAGCAAAGACAGCGACCCCGAGGAAGGCAAAGCATTGGATAAAAACGTTCTTAGGTCGCAGTTGGAGCGGATTGCTGTGCTATGGCTCGCCACGCGGCGAAAGATCGAAGAACAGGCGAAGAAAGACGTGCCCTAAGAAAGACGGGCTGCGCCCAAGTATACATTAAGAATAAACATGATTCATCGCTTTTATTCATCACCTATTTGCACTTTTGCTACTACGAGAGGGGCTACACGAGCACCACGCACTCAATTAGGTTGCCCGTTTCTATATTCGCCTTGCTCAAGTACTTCTTGTCGTCGTCCTCTGTCACTTCCATGTGTTTACTAGTGAACACAAGGACGTTGCTTGGATCCAATTGAGCGTTTTCCAAGTATTTATCGTAGACAGAGGTGGAGTTAATGGTGGACAAGACTCTTTTGCGTAGATGTTCCACGGTAGAGCCATACTCGGGCTCGGGGTTTTCCTCAAAGTCTTCAGGACTAAACTCAAAATGATACTTGACGAAGTCCTTCAAAAGAAACAACCGGCTCTCAGGTTCTTTGGGTGCTCTCCACTCTAGAACGTTGTACCGGTTCTTACACTTGATGTCGTATAGGTCCCGAACCTTTGCCCTTGTTTCACGCTTAGCGAAGTTGATTTTCACGTACACATGCGCACAATGGATTGGAACTTCTTTGAAAATGTCCTTGGCATGGTAGTCCCAGAGCCCTAGATAGATTCCTGACCAATAGAGGGTCTCGTAGCAGATAATGAAGGAGACAATGAGGAACAACGCTTCGGTGATGTACTTGGACACTGCGTTGTGGACCAATACTTGAGAGAACTCGTGCTGGTTCAACATTTCCACAAACGAGGAGTCTAGCTCTTCTAGCCACTGGAAGACCGGATTCATGTTAATTGGTTTGAGTGGTTGGAGTAGACTGATGGAGAGAGGGAGGTGGGGTTACTTGAAGATGGGAAATCATCAAGACCAAATGTCAGAAAATTGAATGGTAAATTTTGGAGCAATATTTTATTTTGCATATATTCATTTACTATGTGTCAGTCGGATTGAATTGATCACTCAGACAAACATCAAGTTATACGAGAGTAACCCAAAGGCGCTGGATTTGTCAAGTGGTGCATTAGTCACCCACACAAGTACCTGGATCGAACCTGGATCGTTCTTTGGTACCCGACATTGTGCCAGCTTGACCGCCTAGCAGATACTAGCGATGCACGAGAACTCTCACCATTTTGGACTTCTCCATCTTTTTACACTTCTCTACCATTTTCACAGCACTTCTCTACCATTCACTTCCCCGTCATTTTAAGCCAAGTGCTCTTTAATAAAAGCAGCCTCGTTTGAACCGCTGCTAAAGCTCAACATACAACGGCTCCTTAGGGGCTGTGATCTCGCACGTAACCTTCTCATCTTCGGCATCGCGCATAACCTGAATCATTTCTTCGATGCTCATGACTTTAGGGTACTTCTTCTCTCTGCTCTCCAGACCTGCTGACGGGGAACTGGGGGATTGGCCCACGTCTTCGTCATTGACAAAGTTCTCGTGGGTGTTGATGGCGTGAATGGAGTCGCCGTTGGTACTGAGGAATGTAGAGACGTCGATGAGGTTCTCGCTCAAGTCGTTGACAATGACCGAGAGTTCGTTCTGGCGTTGTTGTTGTTTCAAGAGCTGGTTTTGGAGGTCTTCGTCAGCATAACGGCTGTCACCGAGTAGCGACGAGCGCTCGTCGTAGCCGTCGTCGACTTCAGGTCGAAGACACGACAAACAAAGGCCCATTGTGGTGTCCACTAGTGAGGTTGAGGTGAGGAAGAGCGAGGTAAGATGGGGAACCACAAAAATTAAGCAGAAAAAATTGAAGACATAGTGCTCATGACAGGCACGACGGAGTGAATTCTGAGTACTTCAATATTTTTGAAGTTGGGAGCAACGAAGAAAAGCACTAGTTGATGTCAATCATAATAACAGCAACACGGCTGCGCTTTATATAGAAGGCCATGACTTGGTTACCCGCCAATGGCAACGGCCGCCCATAAAAGAAGATGCAAAATCTAAAAAAGCATTTTCGCAGCTCTTTTGCTCATTTCTTCCCCTATTGCCGTTCTTGATGGCAGATAACGATACAGGCCAGCCGCACAGTACTCCGAGGCCGATAAGAAGCAACAAAGCCACAGTTCACATATAAATAGAGGGGTTCGCGCATCCCAAATCCAACTTCACATCAAAACCCCCTATATAATCTTCGACCAAGCACGGCAGCTGTGCTTCGCTCAGATCAGCCATACAGTTTTTCCGACCGTTGCCGCAGTTTATCCGATAGTGGTTATCACAAGATATATAACCACCTCATCGCCACGTCTACAGCCACTATCAATGGAGGCTTTCTTTTCGTTTCCGACGGAGCTCCAGCAGCGCACGCTCACGTTTTTGGAGCCGCACGAGTTGGATCTGCTCTTTGGGCTAGGCCAGTTGCAGCCAGGCCAGCTTCCAACAAAGTGCTCTGAATACACCCGCATCCGTCATTTGGCGCTAGTCGCCAAGTTCCATGGGAAGCAGATCGTCCTCAGCAACGACCCTAAGCTTGCCACGATATCCTTCGCGGAGATCGACTACTTGCTGGCCCACAAGCTAGGCATCTGCCCTTCTGAGATAACGTTCGCCTTCCACGACTTCACCAACTACGAGAAAACGTTGGCTTTTACCGACGTCTTATTTGGCCGGTATTTGCCTGTTCTCCAGTGCTTCACGCCCAACATCAGCGTTCGCTTGATCTTGGTAGAGAACGTGCCCTTGCAGAACACGTTCCTAAAGTCTTTGTTCCAGCCTCTTTGCTGCGCACACTTGAACGTGACCTTCACCATCAGATACAGCCCGGCGTTCGGGAAATGCGCCAGGGTTCGCAATCTGAACGAGCTTGAGCTCGACGTCGCTCTGTTTCTTCTGGCAAACACAGAGATCGCGGTGCAGAGCTTGCTGTTGCATCTCTTTGACTCCACCAATCTAATCAAGCACTTTGTGGCCGACAACGGCTGCTTTCTCTGCCATGGCTTGAGGGTCCTAAACCTCTCGTTCAACCACTTGACAGACGCCCATTTGAGCTCGGTTCAGTTTCCCGCGGGGTTGGAACACCTAAACTTGTCAAACAATCTGTTGCAGAACATATCAAATAGCACGTTCGCGTATGAGAATTTGACCAGCTTGCGCAGCTTGGATCTCTCTAACAACAACATTATGACCGTGAACTTGAAAGACCCGGCGTCGATTGAACACGAGTACTCCTTGAGACGAGTCAAGCTTACAGGAAACATTTTGTCCTCATACTCTTTCCTCAGGCAACTGAAGTTCTTTCAGCTGATTGACGAGGTAGATTTAAGTCGAAACTTATTGGAGGTGCTAACACCCTTCCCACTCAACTTGAAGAGACTTGACATTACGGGAAATTACTTCTCATACGTACCGGGGACATTCAAGAACATATTTCCGTCTGGTCTCGAGATTCTCAAAATTAGCTACTTCTTAAGAAGTGAAGGCGTTGACGAGTTTCTGTTTCAGAACATCACAGACGCACTCATGGAAGAGAGCCTGCTCGAGTCACTAAAGGAGTTGTACGTCTGCGGATGTTCCGAATTGAAATTGAATTGAATGGTTTTGATGCACGGTTTAGGTCTACGCTTGATGGCGCTTGGGAGATTAATAGAAGCCATCAATTCTATAGCCTCGTTCACAGGAAAAAAGAATAAAATTAATTTTCGAATACAAAATAGACCTACATATTGCAATGCTATTTTAGCTGAATTGAGACATTGTTTGCTGGATGACCAGGAATAGTTCGACTCACCCTAAGCTCAAGACTGTGTAATACTCTTCTTATCTGATAAGATAGAAAGACATTGACGCAGTTGACAACATCTCCCATTCCAGAACCAATCTGATACCTCCGAGCGTCTAGACCTTCGAGATGTCCACTGCTCTTGCTTATTTGGCGTTCGAAACGTTGTTTAGTAAGCTAACAAAGACTACACCCATCAGTGTAGCAGAGATCAATGCCTTCCTTGGAGGCAGCCTGAGTGACTACCCAGAGAATGCTCCTTTATTTGTGACTTGGAACAAGAACCATAGTCTCAGAGGCTGTATAGGAACGTTTTCGGCTTCGCCTATCGAGGACGCAGTAGCCAGGTACGCTCTCATCAGTGCGTTTGACGATGAGAGGTTTCGACCTATCTCAGAGACTGAATTGCCGCAATTGTCGGTCTCGATCACCATTTTAGACAACTTTGTGGCCATCAATGATCCCTTGGACTGGACTATTGGAGACCATGGTTTGAAGGTCCTGTTCCGAACAGAGTCTGGCCATTACCTGGGAACGTTCCTTCCTCTGGTCGCAGAGGAACAGGAATGGGACCAGGAGGAGACTTTGTGGAACTTGCTTAGGAAATCGGGGTACAAGGGTCCTCCACAACGGCAAACCATAGAGTTCTACGAGAACCTCTTAGAGATAAAGGCCATGAAGCTCGTCCGGTACGACGGCCTTAAGGTGGGAGCAGATTTTAGCGACTATTCCTCTTTCAAGGAGAAGTTCCACACCAAAGATTGAAATCGGACCTCGAGAAGAGTCTCTTCAATCGGCGTACTGGTATTTCTATGAGGGTTGCACCAGAATATCAGATGAATACTCGCCATGATTGGAAAAGTTGATTTTATTGCTTTAAATACGAACAGCGTGGTACTCGACACTATTCCACACACTATAACTTTGTTCCAGCTTCTCTCTAGATTCTATCAATGCCTTCCAAATCCTTAAATGATTCATCATTCATTCGCAACCATATGTCAACTCCATTGCCGAAGCCTGTTCCGTTTTTTGAAGATGGTTCACGGTTTCCCTTGAGTTACGAGGTTCTTGGCCACTTCTTTCTTCTACCGTTCTTGTAGGCTGATCGCTCCACAGTGTACAATTCCTTGTGGAGCACATATTCAAATTGATACTTGTACGACTTGAGGCGGAGGTATCGTTTTGGTCCTCGACGGTATAAAATCATGTCCCATTGCTTCTCAACTCTGAGGAGCTTGAGTGGACATGGCCATGGTTTCGAACCTTTTGGGCGGTGCTGCCAGATGTTAGTGTGTTTATATAAGATAAGCTAACAACTATAAGTTATCAATTTCCCTAAATATTTCTTCCCCTCCTCATCAAGACGAATAACATCCTCCTTTTACCCTTCTAGTGAGATAGGAGCTCCCAGTCTTGCAGTCTGTAGACTGTATACTGAATGAACCATCGATCTCAGACTGCAAGATTGAAAGGGCCGTCGATACTAGAAAGATATAAAAGGAGGATGATATTCGTCACTTCTGGTTAATAGTTCTTATCTAATATAAACACACTCAAACTCCAATATACAAGCGCAAGTGGTTTAGTGGTAAAATCCAACGTTGCCATCGTTGGGCCCCCGGTTCGATTCCGGGCTTGCGCATTTTTTGTTTCCTTCGCACCTTATCAGGGCCCTATTCGCACCCTTTCATTCCATTGTGTCACTTCTTGGCGGCCCGGGGCAATTCGGGTAAAGGGATGGTGCAAACGCTCATAACCGCACTACGTTTATATACCCTTCGTGAGCATTGTTTGCAGCCAGTAGTGAGCAAGTTTTCAACTATTTATATCTCTGTCAATTCCCATTAGCACGTCCACCCAATACTTTTTGAAGGTCATGTCCCCTTGAAAGCACTTCTTTCTCATTTTCACCAAGCTTGCGAGACCGCATCTCAAGACTGTCCTAAGCGAACATCCAGCATCATCGAACAACAAAGTCTTATTCTCCAACTCAATTGATATCACAGTCAAGCCGTTAGCATCCAATCCTAATCGAAACCCGCCACTCTTATCTACAAAATGACTGCAACTGAGTGTGGAAAGACCTTCAATGGAGAGAACATGAACGCACGCATTGCGTCCATCTTTGTCTTGCTTGTGGTGTCAGCAGCCGGGTCCTTCTCGCCTATTCTCGCCATAAAATATCAGACGTTGGGGGTGCCCAGCTGGGTGATTTTCGTTGCAAGGTATTTCGGCAGCGGTGTCATTCTTGCCACCGCATTCATCCATCTTCTAGGCGAGTCCAACACCAGTTTCTCCAGCCCGTGTCTAGGAGACGCTTATAAGGAGTATCTGTGGGGCTCTGCGTTGGCCTTGATGGGATCTTTCACGATGTTCACCATCGAAGTGGCTACCCAAAGACTAGTAGACACTAAAGCGAAAAAACGCGCTGCATCTAGCGACGGTCTTAGTTCAATCATCGAATGCGGAGGCAGTGTCACGGGTAAGGGGCTCGCTCTGCGAAAAACTTCTTTGGAAATGGAATCTTCAATCGCTGACTTAGAGACGGGCATCAACAAGGAAACTGAGACAAGGATGCGGTCTGGTCTGGATTTTGACGCATCTGGGGGTATCACTAACGTGCCAACAAAATCAGAACTGAGCATTTCGCAAGATGGCCCTGTTTCGTTATCTCGCACGCCTTCCAACATGACACAAGATGCAACGGAAGACCAAAGCGCATTTCAAAAAATCTTCAACATCTTCTTGTTGGAGTTTGGAATCATTTTCCATTCTGTATTTGTCGGGCTCTCCTTGGCAGTCGCTGGAGAGCAGTTCATCACTTTGTTTGTAGCCATATCCTTCCACCAGTTCTTCGAGGGACTAGGTCTTGGCGCTCGTTTTGCAACCGCCAAATGGCCGCCTCACATGGCTCGTTTCCCCTGGTACCTCTCTTTGGCATATAGTCTCACCACCCCTTTGGGCATTGCCGCTGGTTTGGGCGTACGTCATCTCTACCTGAACAACGACAACACGTCGCTACTTGTTGTTGGAATTTTCGACGGCTTCTGCTCGGGTTTGCTTATATACAGCTGTCTCATTGAGTTCATGGCTCGAGACTTCTTGATCGATTCGGAATTGCGGGAACGCAGTCTTGGCTGGTTGATATTAGCATACGTCATGTTCTTGTTAGGAACGATTTTCATGGCTCTTGTCGGAAAGTGGGCCTGAGCCTCACCACCATTTTTCATTTTGCATATCATTTTCTTCATCGACCATGGCTGCTGCCAGGTAGCATCCGTCACCATACGACAATTAAAACAATAAATTTCAATTAGATAATTTTACGCAGTATAGATTTCTATTTAAGTGGCTCTTCCATCTTTTCAGCTAAATCTCAATTGTTTGTGCTCGTGCAATTATCCCCTATCCCCCACTTAATTAGTCTCACCGAATTGCAACCACATCCAACCTGTGCCATGACTGAATTGCCTGACGGCAATGGCAACTTCAAGCTTTTTGGCATGGAGAACTTTGGCAACACATGCTACTGTAACTCCATTCTCCAGTGTCTTTACTTCACCACTCCGTTTAGGGAACTGCTTCTCAACTACAACATAACTCCACATGATCGAAATTTGTCTGTATTGGGAGCCAGTCCGCATACGTACACCGTCAAGTACGAGCAGCTTCTAGCCAAAAAATTGAAGGAACAGGGCAGGCCGTTTGTCCCCCCTGATAACGGAGGCAGTACTTCAGCTATTCGTCCGTCGCTTAGAGTGTCACTCTTCGGAAAGTTCAGCAGCTCGTCACAAAACGTCCTATCGGAGGACCACATCCTAAACACAACTTATAGAAAACTTGGATATATCCAGGATGCCGCCAACTGTCTGTCGTTGTCGATGGAGCAGAGACTTATTATTAAAAAGAACAAAGAATTACATCATTTGCAGTTGCTCGTGACAAGACCATCTATTGCAGCTACACCTACAAGTGCTAGCGACAATTCTGTATCGTCTGCAGTATTGCTAGACTCGAATGTCTCTCAAGTGTCCACCTCGTTGACACCGGGCCCAGTTACCACCCGCTCAAACTACGTAGTCGTCGGGATCCCGCACCCAGAGCCAGGTCTCGCCATCCCAATTAACCCTTTTCTGCCCAATCCTTCTGTAGACCAGAGGAAACGCTCAGCTCTAGTCAATGGCCCTATCATCAATCTAGACAGCGCCATTTCTCCCAACGCCGGCACGCTGAAGGACTCGGCGTTCTTGTATGCCTTGCAAGATGTATTCACCGGAATGTCGGAGTGTGGGTCGAAAATCGGAGTCGTCTCGCCTCTGTATTTTGTGGCTAAGTTGAAGGAACGTAACTACCTTTTCAGGCAAGCCAACATGCATCACGATGCCCATGAGTTTTGCAATTACTTGATCAACGAGATCATAGAGACGTTGAACTATGAAACCGAGAAAAAAAGCAATTGGTGCACGGACATCTTTCAGGGCCTCATCACAAACGAGACCAAATGCTTGTACTGCGAAACCATCACCTCCAAGGACGAAACATTTTTGGATCTATCTGTAGATGTGCCTCCGGGCGAGAGCGCTTACTCTCTTACTTACTCCCTCAACAACTTCTCCAAGCTGGAAACTCTTAACCATGAAAACAAGTTCTATTGCAACACATGTCGCTCCTTGCAAGAAGCAGTGAAAACCATCAAACTTAAAAAGATCCCTGAAGTCTTGGTGATCAACTTTAAACGCTTCAAGTACGACGACAAGATTGATAGCATGGTCAAGTTGTTTGACTCGATTCTGTACCCGTTGCGGTTAAGGTTGTTCAACACTACCACTTCGTCACGTCAGGCTGAAGGTTCTCATTCCACGGTCAAGAGAGATGGATTTTCACTTTATGGATTGTACGCATTAGTTATTCATATCGGCGGCGGACCAACGCATGGTCATTATGTTGCTCTCTGCAAGAACGAAGCTGGTCTTTGGTTTTTGTTTGATGATGAGACAGTGGAGCTTGTAGACGAGTATTACGTACTCCGCTTCTTTGGAAATGGCCCGGGGTTAGCTACAGCGTATATGCTATTTTATCAGAAGCTAGACACCGCCGTGGAAGAGGATGGCCTTGACTTTGGGATAGATATGAACGGTTTGTACAACGGCGACGATTACTCGACCGCTACGGAATCAACTGGGGATTCATTTCCTCAATTTGCGGAATCTGCCGGCGTCGGCACACCAGAAACTGATATCGCAAGTTATTTCACGTCCGAAGCCGGAGAAACACCTAGCTCAGCAAGACCGGAGTTTTTCCAAAGGAGATCATTTGCGCCTGATCCCAAAGACACTATAGGAGAAACTGTCACCCGCTCTAGTACAAGAGGCACCAAAGAACTCGTTGTAGAACAGCCGCCAAAGCCCGAGAAGAAATCATGGGTCACTGGCCTTAAACGCAGAGAACTGAAAGTGGATGGTTCGAAAACAGACCGGAAGTCATCGGTAAGCAGCGCTAAAACAGATTCGAGTACGGGCACGAATGGAGAGGATGTTTCAGAGAAGCCAAGACGAATGAGCAGTCTCTTCGGATTTAAGAAAAAGAATTAAATGACCCATGCTGGCACATCTGCGTGGGTAGAGATCGAACGAAAATGTATCCACAATTCATGTTGATTGGTTTCAGAGCACTATGTGGCTGCAAATCTCACGTGACCTCGCTTAAATCGTTTCGCTTACAACCCCACCTTTGTTGGTGGCAAGAAGTGTCAATTCTTTCCAATCATTGACCATACTTTGATCATTGAACAACTATGACTTCTTATCAAGTAATTACGGTAGCTGCGGGCTGTTTCTGGGGTGTCGAGAGGGCCTTTGCTAGACACTTCCAGGGCAAGGGCTTGCTTAGCACCAAGGTGGGATATGCCAATGGTTCGCCCTCGTTCGACCATGTAGACTACAAATCCGTCTGCAGTGGCGCAACAGGCTTCTCGGAAGCTGTGCAGCTCACTTACGATCCCTCAGTTTTGAGTGTCAAGGAGATCATTGAGATTTTCTTCAGAATCCACGATCCAACGACCGTCAATGCCCAGGGCCCCGATGTCGGTACCCAGTACAGATCTGGCATCTACACGCTGTCCGCAGAGGATCTCGCCATTGCGAAGGAAGTCAAAGAATACTTCCAGAAGGAGTGGTACCCCAACAAGACGGTGGCTACGGAAATCGAGGCTCTTGCGAAGTGGGTGGACGCTGAAGATTACCACCAGCAGTACTTGGACAAGAATCCCGGCGGGTACGAGTGTCCTACGCATTTCCTCAGACTGAAGCCTAAGAACTGAAGCGACAGGGGACAAAGTTCGGGTGGGGCCAAGTTATGATGGGGCTACGATGCGAGCAACAGGCAATCACAGTTATGGACCATTTTTTATTCACAGTAATGCAATTGAATTTTTTGAACAATCAGTAGGTATTGCTTCTAGTGTCGCTAGATGATGCAGCACAACCTCAGTAATAAATATACGAGCATAAATTATATAAATAGGCCATCTCGTCCGTGGTTTTATTTAACAATTCTTCTTTCGCGGCCGATCTCTTCCTGTAGTCACTCGATAGTTCAGTCGCGTCTTACACCAACTCGCATTCAACTATACTCTGCAAAACACAAAAATGTCATTGTGGGTCGACAAGTACCGCCCAAAGAAGTTCGCCCAGCTTTCGTTCCACCCCGAGATCACAGACTCGCTCAAGTCCTTGGCGTCCACAGGGGACTTCCCCCATCTTCTAGTATACGGTCCTAGTGGGTCAGGCAAAAAGACACGGATCTACTGTACGCTTAACGAGTTGTTTGGTGCACAGGTCGAAAAACTCAAAATAGACGTCAAGACGTTCACGAATTCCAGCAGCAGAAAACTCGAGTTCAATGTGCTTAGTTCTCCGTACCACTTGGAAATCACCCCTTCAGACATGGGAAACAACGACAGAGTGGTGATCCAGGACTTGTTGAAGGATGTCGCGTCTACAGAACAGGTTGACTTCTCGAACCCCAGTAAATCCGGCGTCAAGCATCGATTCAAAGTGGTTATAATCAACGAGGCAGACTCCCTAAGCAGAGACGCCCAGGCCGCGTTGAGAAGAACAATGGAGAAGTACTCGGCAAACATCCGTTTGATCATGGTGTGCAACAACATATCTAACATCATCGCGCCGATCAAATCTAGAACGCTTTTGGTCCGTGTTCCTGCTCCCTCCGTGGGCGCCATTGGCGATATCCTATTACACATAGCTCAGAAGGAATCCGTGAAGTTTTCATCGCTGGATCCCGAAAAACAGAGGACGTTTTTGGAAGCGGTAGCTCGGGGCTCTTCTCAGAACTTGAGGCGGAGTATGTTGACATTCGAGACCATTTGCATGCAGCTGGAATCCCTCAATTTGGAGAACCTTGGCTCTGCGTCAATTGTCCTTGACTGGGAGCAGATCATAAAGAACATCGCGCTTTCGTTGACGAAGGACAAGAGCGTGGCCAACTTGGCCAAATTACGGATGACGTTTTACGAGTTGCTTTCCCACTGCATTCCATCGAGGCTTATACTCAAGACTTTGGCGCTAGAATTGGCCGCCAGCGAGCAAAAAGCCTGTGGCCAACTATTGGAGACTGCCGCCATCTTTGACGAGAGATTGAGTCTAGGGCTGAAGGCGATCTTTCACTTGGAGGGATTTGCAGCCAAAGCCATGGTGATTTTGTCGTAGAAAACAGACGTGTATTTGTAATATATTGCGTAACATTGAAACAAGAAGCGACAGTATCATAACGAGAACTGACGACTACGTTAGAGCCTTGGAATCGTATCAGTGACTTCAAGGCTTGAGCAAAGATAACCGGAAGAGCACAAAGAGCAACCATCCGTTCCGAGACTCGGCGCTAAGATCCAGCTCTACTTAATGCTGAACCTTGTTGTCGCCGCCCTTCGTGTCTTTAGGGAATGGCGACTGTGGACTGCTGGCGGCCTCGTTGTAGCTTGGAAGGAGAGGCTCAGCTTCATCGGCGGAAGCGACAGCGGGCTCGGGGACAGCCGGCGAGCTCGAAGCCTGTGCTGCGTTGTTGCAGTTTTCACACGTTGCACACAGCTGTTGGCCCTCCAAGTCCTCGGCGTTGTAGAACGAGTTCAGATGGCGGGCGTCTGGGAACAACACCAAGATGAAGTACAACGAGTACAAGACACCGCCGCCAAAGAGCAAGATCGTGAAGATTACAGAGATCCAGAACTCTCTGGTAGACAATTTGCTGCGAGGGAACGTCAAAAGATAGATGGGCAAAGGAGGAACCAACATCGCAAGAATACACAAGAGAAACTTGTCGATAGGCTTGGGTTCGTTGGCATCCTTGAATGCAGCAGAGATCATGATGAAAGTTGGGGTTTGTAGAAGAAGAAGTAGTAGTAGTTGTTAGGTCACAAGGGGCTATGCACGCCACTGGTCTAACTTTAGATAGATGTGGGGACCAACACCAACGACACAAGAAACTCAAATAATAAATTGATGAATTCCCTGAATAGGAAAGTTTCCAATTTTTCTCTGACTCGGCTTCTGTGTTGTCTAGACGACGCCAGAGTGAAGAACACAAAGACAAGTTTGCTGACGAAAGTAACCGTATACAATGAAGGAAACTTCGATTGGAATTGGTCCATTTGATTATTTTGATTTCCGGTAATGGAGCTTTCCGCTGTGTTTCCATACCAAAACAAGCACACTTTTCAACTAAGCTCCTCTCACTTATCAAAAAATTCTTAATTTTTCTTTTTTTTTTTTTCATCCTACTTTGAAACGCAACTTTGAATCCGGTATGTGCTAGTTTCGGTGACACCTTCTTGTCTTCTTATCAGACGTAGCCTACTACAACCTCTTCCTTATCCGACAGTTGCACACTCCAGCCACTAATTCACCATAAGATCGGCCACATTTCTCTAGTTCGACTGTTACGCTAAGATGGACTTCATCAAGAAAGCGATGTGGGGCCCAGACCCAAAAGAACAGGTATGTCCAAGGCAACCTCTTGTCATCTCTTTCGCCCATTACTAACACCCAGATGAGAAAGATCAACCTGTTGCTCCGTAAAAACAAACGTGAGCTCGAAAGGTCGTTGAACCAGCTCCAGCCGTTGAAGCGTAAGACCGAGGGCCTCGTCAAGAAGGCTGCCAAAAGCGGCGACTTGAAGTCTGCAAAGCTATACGCCCGTGAGCTCATCAACATCACTCGCCAGCACCAGAAGCTTCACATGTCCAAGACCAGACTCGAGTCAATCACCATGGCCATCAACGAGCAGTGGCAGATGAAAAAGTTGACCAACTCGCTCCAAACATCCACTGCCATAATGAAGGAAGTCAACCTGGTCATTCAATTGGGCATGATCACCGGCACCATGCAAGAGTTGAGTAAAGAGTTGATGAAGGCCGGCATTATAAACGAAATGATGGATGACATGGTCGACCTAGATATAGACGACGAGCTAGAGGAGGAGTCGCAAGAGGAAGTGAACAAGATCATACAAAGCTTAACCGAAGATAAATTTGCTAAAATCGACAACGAAGTTCCACACACGGAAATGCCCGTCCACGAGCCCGAGCAGCCCGAGGCCGCTTTTGAGGACGAGGACGAGCACTTATTGCAGGAGATGCAACAGAGGCTCAACGCGCTCCAGGAATCCTAAGGCCCTAGGCCACCATTGCGGCGAGAATCGCAAAAAGAAGGTAGCCGTACAGCCCAATTGAGGCACGGCTCGAGGCAGAGAAGATTGGCTTCCCGGGGTAAAAGACATGGCGCTCGACCCGGGGATTTTGGATTTTGGTCGTGTTGCCGCTCGTTTCTGGCTCTTTGAAGACCACCAACAGGATCTCTTCTGATTTCCCTTCTTGTTGGTCATCGCTGCGGAAGTGATTGGGCATATGCTCGCAGATCTCATTCACGAGGATCGAAGTAGAAATGAGAACGTATTCTGGTTCATTGTTGAGCACGGACAGTCCAATGTCGTCTTCTCCAATAGATGAGGAGCTGGTCTCGTCTGCGCGGTCATAGACCTTCGTCGTCTCCTTAGATGACTCTGCTACAGGGCCTACGTGTGCATCTTCCTCAGCTTTGGCAGAAGTAGAACCTGCGTCAGCAACATCATAGTTATTAGCGGATTTGTTGGTTCCGGCCTCTCTGCCTTGCTGGCCACCAAAGCCCTCCGTAGGAGCAGTCATGGTTCCAGAAGAACCGTGGAACTCCAAACTCTGGGGCAGGAGGGCTGGGCGCTCCTTCTTATGTAATCTATGACTCGCCTTGCTGGTCTTGGCATTGCTTGGTTTGTTGTGAAGTGACACGCTGTGTACTTTTACACGGTGGGCTTTAACATCGCCGCCATAGCTCTCATAATCGCCGGACTCGTCGCAGCTGTAATAATAATTCTCATCGTATTCGTCGCTATCGTAGCCGTCGTAGTCGTAGTTATCGTGATGC
This sequence comes from Australozyma touchengensis, assembly GCA_030566735.1. Lineage (NCBI taxonomy): Eukaryota > Fungi > Ascomycota > Pichiomycetes > Serinales > Metschnikowiaceae > Australozyma > Australozyma touchengensis. The sequence goes on along the minus strand of JAKUAS010000001.1, from coordinate 321,396 downwards.
TCTTCGTTGTAGTGGTAGTCACTGTCGTAGCCGCTCTCGTCGCCATATTCATCCTTCTCACCACCGTTCTCAACCTTTGCGCCCTTTTTCTTAATGATCAACTTACCCAATAAGTGCTTACTGGTTCTCGCAGCCTTTTTGGGTAAATAGAACAACACCTTCTTGATCTTCTGCTTCGTGCGGATGGGCCGCCAGTGAAGACCAATGTTGAAACCAGTGTTGATGCGAAACTCGGATGTCCCACCCTGGGCTCCGTCAATGTCGTCATCCCAGTCATCATCGCAGTGATCGCCGAGGCTGCATGGTACTCCAGCAGCTGTAAAAGTGTTGCCTGCGTTTTTTGCGGCTTGTTCTGGTTTAGGCGACTCAACCACAGCGGCGCCGTTCACCTTCGATTGAGGTCTTACTTGGTGCTTTTGAGGGTTCTCGGCAATACCTTCAATTGCTCTGTCGTTGCTCAGCACTAAATTCTTCTTCTGGGGACTGCTTTGGTAGGGGCTTTCCGAGCCTGACTCAGCCACCGACCCAAAGAGAAGGACCAAAAAGAGAAGAACCAAGATGAGTGAAGGCTTCATAGTAATAACTAAACAACGTCAGGAAACTAGTTCTATAGATTTACTAGGAAGTTTATTGGTTTTCGAGACTTAAGCTAGATAGGGCCAGTAGTAGGGAGTAATATCCTAGGTGAAACAGCACATGCTTACAAAAGAGCCATCGCAACAAAACACACAAGTGGTAAAGAAATACCAGTATTGAGTTTCACGGCAGAAGACTCGATATCAAAGAAGCGATGTGTGGTTTTGTTGGCTGCTGTGCCGTTTTGCCTCCAATGGCCGACTGGGTCAGTTTTGGCCCTATCTTCAGCACTTCCCGGGCCTAAGCCTGGAGCATGGCTAACATCAACAGTACTAGGAACATTCTTACGAGCTTCTGGCGTACGCGGAGATGTTTCAGAATCTGAGCTGTCGCGAGGCTCTTCTGGGTTTGTTTGCACATCGCTTTGCAGCCCCTCATCATCGCTGTCATTGCTGCCATGGCCATCGTTGTCGTTATAGTGTACCACTTGCAAACGACGGTTTTTGGGCACGCTCATTCTTGCATTTCGATCGACCTTTTTCCCCTTGGCGCCTTTTGCGGCAACTTTCTGCGCCGAACGGGAAGCACCCTTAGGATACTTAGCAAAGTTAGCCGCCTCAGATACATGAGCACTACTTACATCAAGTTTACCAAATTTTTGCTTTTTGGGCGTCCTCTTTTTCATGGCCATTATAGAGCCCTTGCCGTCGCTATCGCTATCACTATCAGACTGCCCAGTAACAGCCTGCTTAATCTCATCGTACTCGTCTTCGCTGAGATTCACAACATCGTCAAGTATGTCGAAATAGTCGTATTCCTCGCTGTCTGAAGCGTTTAGCTTCTCATTGTGTTTCTTTTTGAAGTATTCCCGCATACTCTTGGGGTCCTCCACCGAAAAACCAAGGTCTGCTGCGAAATCAAACCCAAAAGTGTCAGACTCTACATACTCTGGGTCTTGAATCTCGCCTTCGCCATCGGTACCTGCACCGTCGCCCATACCGTCACCTTCACCATCACCTTCCTCATCACTTCCGTATGGACCATCATCCCCGTCCTCGTCATCAGCATCGCCATCTTCGCTGCCTCCTTCGTCCAATTTAGACTTCTTCTTCTTCTTCTTACCGAAAATTTTTTTGAAGAGGCCCTTTGTGAACTGGCCAGACACTTTATGGTTCAGCTCACCCTTGCCCGTGACTTGGTTCTCTGCGGCCACCCCGTAATGGCTCTTTTGGGAAACTTCGGGATGGTACTTACTGTAGGTGCAATCCAGGGCGTCTTTAGTAACAGCTCCACTTTTTGCAGCACTGGCAAAGGAGGTTGTCATAAGAGCTACCACAAGCAGCAGGAGAACGGCACGAGAAAGAAGCATACTTGATAAAAGATAAAATCAAGAAAGTGGTATAGAATCTTCAATTCTTTTGGGTAAATGGACCCATACTTATAGGCTCATCGTCTTTAGATCGGCCATGGTATATATCCATCAGCATTATCGAAATTGAAGTGTGTTATGGCATAAACGATTTTGAGATTCGCTGCGATCCAGCGTTTGAGGGCGCTGGATCTGACTCCAACTTTAGGCACATTGAAGCCACCTTTTGTTTGCATGAAACTTGGGTCAGAGTTGTTCGGAAGCTGCTCTCATCATCATTCCGCCATTGCTTACCTAATAAACGCTCATTTCGTCAACTGTAGGTCCACCTCGGAGAGGATTTCTTCTTTTTGTTCTCTATACCATGTTCCTTCTCTAGATGTTCTACTACAACTAGTGCTTCTCTGCCGAGTTGGTTTAAAGTATCGAGTTGCTTCTCGATATGCGAGAGATCGTCTAGAAGTAGCTTGAATTCTGCGTCTAGAAGTTCCGCCTTTTCAGATTCGGCTTCTAGTGTGGAGATGTCTTGCACCAATTTGATGTAGTTTAGGAATTGGTTCGTATTGAGGTTCTCTAGGAGATTTAGGTCGAGCGTAGACACATCTGTGTCTGCCTCTATTACCTTTTTGAAGCTGGAAAGAGCATGAGCTATTAGTTTCAGTGAATCATTCAGAGCCATGGCTATACTGTAGGAGAATGTTTAGCATGCAATACTCTGGTGACAGAGAAGAGACGTCAATGATTCATGCAATATTGGCGCTTGTGTTGTTAGCCAGTTATGAACAGTGTTGCTTGTAAGCGCTTGACATGACAAACCTACAAAGTGTGTCCACAATTGAAAAGACAATTCTGAAAAAAGACGCAGAATTTCAGGGAATCTGAATTGATAACGAATTAAAAAATATAGTTCGAGGAAGAGGACTGGCAATTTATAGTCTGCCTCCTCGGTTAGTGTTCCAATTCACCGAACAAACACAACTACTCCTAGGCAAGTGCTTCAGAATTGGGTCGAAAATATATAAGATTTACCTCGATCAAAAAAAAAAAAAAAACTGCAACTTCATTTTTCCTTGTTCGCATCTCCTTATATTTTGCCACTGTCTAGTACGCACAGGCATTTGAGATTACTCCACAACTAACGTTTTCTTCAAAATATGGCTCCCCTACCCAAGTACCCATCCGGGGTGTCCCCTATTTCGCCAGATTCAGACGACAGCGATGCTGCCACAGAATACTCTCCTGATGACATCCCCTCAATGACGTACGTGCCTCAGGATGGCTCGCTTTCCGTAGACGGTTCAACCCTCTTCGAAGGCAGCCCTGGAGGCCTTTCTGGCTTGAAATCGGGCAGAAAACTGCACAAGCCCCGCCAGTCCAGTATGAGCAGTCCTGCTTTCCACGCCTCGCTCAAGCAGATGCACTTCAACGAGAACAGAAGCGCTCTAGATCTGGCAATCCACGACACAATCGCTCTCCTCCGCGAGCTCGTGGAAGAGAACAAAGTGCGGCCGATTTTTTTTCCTACAGACAATGGCGAAGCCGAAAACGTTCTTCTCAACTCGCCACAGGCCCATTTGGCACTAGTGAGAAAGAAGTCTCTGGACACTAAGGCCCTCCAGAAAGCCGTCGAAAAGGCGCCTCTCGACTCGCTTCTAGCTCCACTGGACTTCAAGGTTTTGAAACTCGGCCTACAGATGGGTCTAAATAAGGACATTATTACGTCTTTAGATAAGAAGACTATTCTGACATTGTTGGACCAGAAGCTCTCTCTGCAGATAAAATATCTAATGAACTTGAAGGATAGGGTCGACGACACTTCCTCTAAGGTCTTTGTCACTGGAGACCTTAACGCCGGCAAATCGACGTTCTGCAACGCATTGTTGAGACGTAAGATCTTACCTGAAGATCAACAGCCTTGCACTTCTATCTTCTGTGAGGTTATTGACGCAAAGACAGAAAATAACTCTGTGGAAGAAGTGCATGCGATTCCGATTGGCAGCGAATACAATCAGCGCGATGAGTCGTCGTATGAAAAGTATCCTATCAACAAGCTAGAAGATCTTGTGTATGAGTGTGACAAGTATAGTCTCCTCAAAGTGTACATTCTTGATTACCGCAGTGCCGAGCAGAGCTTACTCGGAAACGGCGTGATAGACATCCGTCTTATTGACGCGCCGGGTTTAAATATGGACTCGTATCAGACGACACAGGTCTTTTCAAGACAAGAAGAGATTGATTTAGTGGTTTTCGTCGTCAACGCCGAAAACCATTTTACTTTATCGGCAAAAGAATTCATTGCTGCTGCCGCTGCGGAGAAGCGGTACGTTTTCATTGTTGTGAATCGTTTCGATAACATCCGCGACAAGGAGAAATGCAAAGCAAAGATCTTGGCTCAAGTCAAAAATTTGTCGCCAGACACGCACAAGAATTCTAGTGATTTTGTTCATTTTGTTAGCTCCTCCTCTGCCCTTGATTTCCCTGGAGATGGTGGAGATCCAGGCAACGACTCAGATGACGAAATGCCCGAGTTTGCCGACCCAAACTTCGACCACTTGGACGCCGCCCTCCGTAGATTTATTCTAGACAAACGGGCGATTTCAAAGCTTTTACCCGCAAAGAACTATTTGCTAAATTTGCTTGGCGACTTAAAGGCGTTGTCCGAAGTAAATCAGAGTATCTATGTACAAGAACAAGAACGCATGAAGGGTGTTTTGCAACAGACAGTTGGGCCGAAATTCGACCGCATGGTGCAAGAGTCTCTTTCTGTCGGCGATAAGATACATCGCATGATAGAGCAAACTTCTACTCAAGTGTACGACCAAACCAGGGCAGAAATTTTGGACACTGTAGAGAACTTCGGTGCCGAGCAAGTCGTTCCATACATGGGGTTGCAGTTTTTGTATGAGTACGCCAAAGACACTCAAAGAAAAATGATAGAAACAATCGTCTCCTCAGTCCAAATGAGCGAAGAGCGGGCCAAGTTGGCCACACAATCGGCGGTCCAGGATATAATCAAACTAGGCAAATCAACTTTAGGTGACGAGTTTCTCACGGATAAGACATTCAATCCCGAGCTCATGTTTACGAGAAAACGTGACCAAATTCAAAGGAGTTTAGACGATCTGATTGAGTTCATGGACTTCTTTGACCCCTCTCTTGAGTCTATTTTATTGTGGCTTGGTATCCCCAAAGATTTCTTAAGTAGTGTGACCGATCAGCTCTCTGTTTTTTCTCCTTCTTCAATTGTTGGATGCATCCCTTCCATTAGCTCCATTAGAAACAGCGTGCCACAACAACTCACTTTACAAACAGTGTATGCATCCACAAAAGTAATCACGACCGGTGCATTGATCAATAAGGTATATAACATGTCGACGTACATGAATCCGAGCGTCGTGAAACACGCTGTCGTGCCTATCATTATTGGAGCAGGTGGCTTTACGCTTTTCTATCTAATTAGTGATATCCCCAACGCGTTCCCTAGAAACCAAGCACGGAAATTGAAACGACAAGTGATCAGAATTGATTATGCGCATGTAAATGCCAACCGGATATCTAAAGAGTGCCGTCTGGTTTTGAACTATCCTTCTAGACAAGTGATGAATAACTTTCAAACGAGTCTCGACAAACGAAGCGCCGAGAAAGAGAATTTGGAGAAAGAAATGAAAAACGCTGAAATCAGTTCTAAGTACTTCGATTCCATTCTCCAGAAAATTGAAACCAGGAAGCGTTTCGTTGAGGAAATTGACTTGGAGAGTATTTATTCGGTGGAGTAAAACTGATTTTGATAACGGTTTAGTAAAAACCTAGTTCCATGTATATACTTTTATTAATGTTTTCATGAATCTTTAAAAGTTCTCGATATTTTGTCTCTTAATTCACTGTTGTCTTTTCTTGTACATCAAAGCCCCAGTGATTATTGCAGCCAATACACAAAGAGTTGAGCTTACCTGGAATGCGCCCTCATAACAGCGGTTGCCCACCGAACAGACGCCTTTGTTCGAGTGGCCATCATAGATACTTCCGAAGACTTTCTCTAAACTAAATAAAACGATCAAAGGTCCACAACAGCCCAAACCCCAAGCAGTAGTGAAGTGATCTGTTCCACAATGATCAGCTATAATGGCAGGGTAAGAGCCAAAGATGAGGCCGTAGGCGCTTCCCGTCATGAGAGACGCTAGCGTGATCATGTGTACCGTGTTTGATTTCATGACTAAAAACTGTGTAATGAAGGTGATGAAGATGGCTCCTACTACTACCCATTGACGTTGGGCTCTTAATTTTTTGCGCAAATAGTCGGAAAAAAGTCCTCCGGTGACTCGGCCCCCAAATGAAGCAAGAGAAATGGTAGATACTTGTAACGCTTGCAAAGTTGCAGGAGAACCTACAAGGCCATTATACTCGAACTGAGCAGTCACAATGAATCCGACAGTATAAATATACATCTGGCAGATTCCACTTGTTAAAGATAAAATGCAAAATTGAATCATATACGTTTTATCTCTAAACAAGTCTCCAATGACGGATAAGGTTCCTTTGCTTTGGATTACTGAAGGTTTTATAACTGGTTTAGTGTTAGTCGTATCCGAGAGACTAGACTCTTCACTGGTCAACAAAGTTCGCAGGTCATTGGCAGTGGAGTATATTGATATCAATTGTGTGTCTGGTTTAGCAGAGGCTTCCGAAGGCCCAGAAGGAAGCTGAACAAAGGACGCGTTACGCAGTCTCTGTCCTACGCCCCAAAACGATAACGACCCTGCTAAAGATGGTTTTCTGTGCATAGGGCTAGATTCCTCCTGGTTCATTTCTGAGAGCGACACCGCGGAGCTCAGAGTAGTAAGCATAGTTGGCTCAGGGTACACATGCACAAACCAAGACCCTATGAAAGCAATTGAGCCACAGAAATAAGCCAAGAAAGCGAGCAAATCGCCAGATTGTCCGTCAAAAAACTTGGCTGCAATGATCGAGAATATGGTTGCCGCTAAGCCATACGCGCCGATGGGCAAAGCACCCGCTGAGCCCCTGTGGTTTGGAAAGTTGGCTTGAGCGGCTTTAAGGCCCGCAAAAAAGCTTGTGACGGAACCGAAACCCACGAACACCATAGCAAGGCAAATTAGGGCCAAACTCTGGACCTCGTGAACGTATATCACGTTCAAAGAGAAGTAGCCCAAAAATATACATATGGAGCCCAAAACAATTGCGACCTGAGGGCCGGCCCTGTCGATTATAACGCCAGCAGGAAGCCCTCCGGTGCCTGAACCGATGTTGACTGCAACGGAGATGGTAGCAGCATCAGAAGCAGACAACCCGACTTTTTGAACCAATTGGGGAGAGTACACGCCGTACAAGTATGGAGTTCCAGCCACCAACGAGACGAAGAGGGACGCAAAGAGCGCGATGAATCGCTTCACCTTGTGATCTTGCTCCATGGCCACGGAAGAAGGTAATATGTCTCAATAGAGAACGAGACTTGCCGTTTTAGGAGTCAAGCGACAGACGTAATGGAGGTTCTCGGTTCTATAGAACAGATGCTTTGGTAGCCCTTAGCGCTTATGTGAGGTTATTTTGTTGACAAAGAAGGAGATATCTGGAGTGCTGATAAGCCTGAATCACGGGGTGATAAGCGAAATGCAAAGATGAACCTTGTGCGATTAATTTTTAAAACAGAAAAGATAAATTCAGCGCTGTCGCCTATATTCTAATTTATTTTTTTGTTTCCTCTGTTTAGTGTGGAATCGTCCTAGGTTTGCTGGCTGATACAACCACAAAATGGCCAGGGCAACTTGTCCTCGAAGGATAAGGATGTGAATGTAAAATGTTTCGTCGGTTCACGCAATATGTTTGTTCTGGAAAGTTGGCTAACCCTTTGTATATTCCTCGAAGTTTGGTCGAATACTGCAAAAGTCTGAATGATGGAACATGCACGTAGGTGAACTTGGTTGTTTTTGGCAAAATGTATACTTTGCATCTAAGTCTGCGGCCGTGACAGAGCTCAAATTTTCCTTGAAAGGCTTCGCTTCCATGAGTTGCTTGAGCGCTGGACTCAATCACTTATCGAGAACAGATGCAGCTGCAAGTAGCCCCATAGAAGACAAACGAAAAGAAAACAAAAATCCTTCAAGCTCCGCCATACACGGACAGCTACTGCTCGCGTCCTTTGGCTGCCATACGTCTTACCTTGCAATGCCAACAATACGAACGGAAACGAGCTAACAATAAACTGACAAATCCTCAGAACACAAAGAAATACATTTTCTAAATAATCTATTTTTTTTCATTTTCGCGAAAGCTCATCCTATATTGTTTATCGTCTTGATTACCTAGTTCGACTCCAGGTCTTACTTGCAGGCTATCGTCACCTACTTATCAAAACCTATCCATGGATTGGTTCAACGCGCAATTAGATCGCTTTCGACTGCAACAGCAATCACAACAGCTCCCAGGCAATTACCCGACGCCTGCAAACACAGGCTCACCCTGGTACGCGTATGCTGCAGATGCGTTCAACTTCTTCTTCATACTTCCACTTACAGTGCTTGTGAGAGCGCTTCTTTCAGTCATATCTCTTCTATTCCGAACACTATATGTGCTTGACCGGCCCCGGGAACACTTTGTAAATGGCTCGGACACTAGGGCCAGCTCTGCTCTTATGAATGACCCCATACGAAGAGCCGAACAATTCGTATTGGAACTCGAGGAGTCGATTCCACTCACACAACAATGCCAAGGAGGTCTTGGGAATCCCAACATTGACCGTCTCCCGCCCTTCTTTCAGGGCAGTTACAGCCAGGCTTTGTACATGGCCAGCAGTAGAGCCAAGTTTCTCTTTGTATACTTGACAAACCCGCACACAGAAGGTTCAAAGTCTCTCTTCGAGAAGATAATCATCAGCAAATCCTTTGGAAAGTTGTTCTCAGGAAACGAAATGACCATTATATGGGGCGGCAACGTAGCCAATGCTGAAGCGTTCCAACTTGCCACAAACCTTAATGTGACTAAATTCCCCATGCTCGGACTTCTTTGCTTGACGAGACCAACAGTCATGACCCCCGAGGGACCCAGAAAGGACTCTGCAAGGATTTCGTTGGTTCTGAAAATCCAAGGTGGGATTCGAGACTCTGCAGACATAGAATCGTTAATCCAGAACAAGTTCGTCAAGAAAATGATGAGATACGAACCAGAATTGGCGCTCATCCGAGCGGAGCTTCGAGAGAAGCTAGAGCAAGAGGCGTTGCTTCGAACCCAACACGAGAACTACCAGAAGTCTCTTGCTCAAGACAGACTCAAGAAACAACAAAAGCTACAAGAAGAACTACTACTCAAGTACTTGAAGTGGCGACAGCCGTCAATTAAACATATGTTGGCAGATGGAAACAACGAACAGACGCTGCGAATTGCGTTCAAGTTTGAAAATGGCCTAAGGGTGACAGAAAACTTCCCTCAGGAGTGCGAAATAGAGGATCTCTTCACATATGTGGAGTTACGTAATCGAAATATGTTTGATTCTCAATTTGAGGTCACAATGTCGGACGAAGAGGCCGAGAGTCTATTCAAGAAGTGGGACAGAGTATATAAATGCCAGCTTACCTCGACTGTTCCGCCAAGGCCGTCGTTGAACGATCTTCCTTTGAGCACCAAAATAAGAGATGTCAACTTTATTACACCAAGTGGCTTGCTAATGGTGGAAAGCAGGTAGTACTTAATAACATGGAATGTAATGTATTAGTGTCACGTTAGCTCGTTAGAACTCACAACTGTCCTCTAGCTTATGTAACGCCCTCGGACGGTAGTAAGCGTTTATGCCTTGGACACCTTCTGCTTCTTCTTCTTGTCCTTCTTCCTCAAGCCTCCGAAGCCAGCCTTCAAGACTGTAGCGTACTCGTTCCAGAATGAATCTAGGTTCTCAGGCTCAACGACGGTGGAAATTTTCGAGTCACTAGTTCCGCGCGTGAACCTTATCAACACGGAATACTGACGGGTGTTTTTTGGGTACTTTTCAGGGTGCTGCACCACGTTAGAGGCCAAGTCGGCCACTTGGTCCTTGGGAGCGGACTCTAGCGAAGCGACAAGCCTTTTTTGCGTGAGATAGACGGAAGACGAACCGTTGTTTTCAGTCAAATTGGTTTCAAGCTTCGTCAAGAAGTCCTTGTTGCTGAGTCTGGGCATTGGTAGAAGGTTGTAGGAGGTGAATAATTTCGATCTGAGTGCAGTCAAAATAGTGGGGAGAAGTGTTTTACTCTCAACAATGAAAAAAGATCAGAAAACAAAAAGTTCCTAATAATTTTGCTTTCAAAAGCTTCTACATGCAGTTGTTGAAAATTATTCAGGTTGGGGAGGATCTGCAGTTGTGCTGGTACGTCACCAAGGTGCTTTGAGAGGTACGCCAACTACAAAGAAATTGAAGCATGAAAAGCCAGTAGGAGCTTCTTAATTTTGGACGCTCTACGCCCATAAGTTTCGGCATTGCGTGAGACAGACCCAGGAGATAAGGGGAGGGTATCGAATAGAGAAAGACCGACAGCTATGTGCTTCTACGGCAATCAGGAGAAGCATGTAATTGTGTGCATGAAGCGGTTCTTGAATACAAAGCGTTTCTTGAATATTTCAGAAGATCAAAGCTTCATAGACGGACTTCACTTCAGCTTGGAGTTGCAGCCAGACTCCACAATGATCGACCTAGACAATCAGTCTACTTGTCAATCTCCAGAGTCTCATAAATTGAAGGGAAGTCGGCCCGTCGGAAGCAATAAGTGGCCATTAGCTCCAGTCGTTCCTGAGACGAGAACTCCTTGGATCATTATGATCTAAAGCATCAGTCCAGACGTTCCATTTTCGCAGAAGAAGAAAGCGCCGTAGCGGGCTGAAGAGAATGGAGTCCAAAATTGATCTACGGCGTTCGGCGGCGCCGGCGCTTAATGCATGGGTAATCATTGGGATTTGCGGAGGTCCACATATAAAAGCCGACCTAGGGAACCGTAGAATCTCAATTATTTCTTCAATTTCAAAACAACATGAAGTTTCTCGCAGCAATTTTAGCTTTAGCTTTGGGTGTGGCCGCTATGCCAGCTGTCCAGACTTCCGGAAACTTGGCAACGCCAACCTCCACTTTGTCTGAAAGCAGCCAAACGGCTGTGGAGCCACACCCCAACGCCCATAGATTCATGGATTTGATTGAGCGTGTTTTGTGGATCAACGAAGACTCTGGAATTGACATTGAGAAGTCTTTCTGTGACGGGAACAACTTTGAAGAGGTGATCATGGAAGACCATCCAGATTTGGAGCCTCTTGTAAACGAGATGGTCGACTTCCAACTGTTGGTGGCGCTTGCTGGTATTAACTTTAAGGAGGCCATGTGCCACTTGTACCGTCATGGACCCGGAAAGAGAGACGACAACTACTGGACGTCTCCTATTGCCAAAAAATTGAAGACTCCAGAGGATGTCAGAAGGTTTCTTGCTTTCATGCAAGAGATCAAAGAGAAAATCGGTACTCTAGAGTAACGAGAACAGAAGCAAACGAGACTTGGTAAATAGTAATAAACCTAAGTCAAGCCAAGCAGCACCATCGTTATGAGATCCTTAGAGTAGTACATGTTCTTTTTATATAGCAGCTTAAGAGATCATATCTATATAGCTACAGAGCATTCTGTACGTTCAGTAAAAGCCTGTGTGGCGTAATGGTTAGCGCATTTGACTTCTAATCAAAAGATTCCGGGTTCGAGTCCCGGCATGGGTTTAAGCGGTTTTAGCTCAGTTGGGAGAGCGTCAGACTGAAGATCTGGAGGTCCTGTGTTCGATCCACAGAAATCGCATTTTTTGTCTTTTTTATTGACACCGATCCTATTATCATTTTACCAATCCAGTTTAATATTTCATTGTTGTTCACATTGATGTATTTGTGTATTCAGCGCTAATAGAAAAACTCAAGACACTTTGCAACCAGACTAATAGGAAGGCCAAATACCGGATTGACCTCGCTTGTGATCGACGCTCCTTCAATACATTCGCTTGCTTTGAAGTTCAATAATCCCTCAGGCTCAAACGTGTGCTCTGCAACACTTTGGCCGCACAAGGTATAATTGGTGTGGTAAAAGTCTGGGTTCTTGCCGGGCTTATCCCGTAAACCTCCATGCTTCTCATCCTGACAGCAGTTCAATATATATGACTTTAGTGCAGCCCTATTGAAAAGCAGTTTGTACCCTAGAGACGACTCCAAGAGCGCAAACGGAGCTCCTATCCAAAAACTGTAGCAAGCGTCGACTAGTTTGTTGGACCTTCCCGAAAAACCACCCTCCAAATGAAGCTGGCGGGCTCCTAGCCACCTAAGCAAAGAGTCAGTATTTACTCCTTCGAATTTACCTGGTGTTACGTAAAGTGCCGCCAACGCACAGAAGGTGTAGCCGCCGTGAGCCTCTGTATAGGGGGTTCCTGCAAAACCTCCTTCGTACGTTTGGCAAGCCAATAAGAATTCTTTACAGCCCTTTAAAAGATCATCGGTGACCATGTTAAGAAGTGCAGCCACAGAAAGTACACAGTACGTTGATCTAGCATCGCTCTCACCTCCTTCGTGCATAAAGTAAGAGCCGTTGTCAGATTTAAGCGAAAGAAACCACCGGTAAAGATTTGGCTTGATTCTATTCAAAGTCTCAAAGTCTTGAACCAAGACAAGCGCTAGAACTGAGGCATACGTTGATGCAGCATGTCCGATCTGTCCGCCAGGACCGCCTGCGATGCCTCCAGCTCCATTATCAACTAGAAGCAGTCCAATTTTAGCGGAAACAGCCTCCTTTAAGCCTTGAGGAATTTCTCCATCTTGCAATAAGGCATGAGCGTTCAAGAGCCAATAAACCATCCATCCATGATTACAGTCAAGAGCAGAAAACCCAGAAGGAAGGGGAGTACTTAGAAAATGCTCTATGTACCTGAGGTGGAGTTCGTAATTGAATTCTTTGTCAACACACTTCAGTTCCCTCTTTGTATCATCGTCCACTCCAACTGTGTCTTTCAATTGTGTGACTTTGGGTACCAGCCCTTCCAACACTTTGTCGAAGATCTCGCTTTCGGGGTCGATTAGATTCATATATATTTCTTTAACGGCATCTTCTACTTCCTTTTGATCCTCTGTTGTTTCACAAAAGTAGAGGTCTTCTTCAATGAGCGGAGGTGCCAACATCACCGATAAATGTTTTGTGATATCTGGCCGTAGTAGGCTTTCAAAGCTGGAGGAAGAAGGCTTGCGCTTGTGGGCCATTAGCTGGGTTATATATAGGATTTTCTTTAGTTTCAGGTCCATCAAGTTACCTAATCGGTGCACTAAATGAAAAATGTGTATCTCCCTATACAGGTGTGAAACACGAGTGAAGGTGATGATCAAAAGAGGTGACAAATGGGCAACAAATAGAGGCCCTCAATTCAATGAAATAGAAATAGAAATAGTTTATATAGTCTGTAGTTTTATATCTTAGCAATGCTTAACCGTGTCACTTCTTTTTGTCGCTCTGAGCGAAACAAACGATACATTTGAACTAATTCGCTCTATAAATCTGCTCATGTCTCCATTAGAACTACAGATCATCGCGTAATTTTAACTTTCATTAATGCAAGTGGAAGAACCAGTCGTTACAGAAGATTCTTCAGTATATAGTTCAAAACGCTCTCGTAGCAGAATATGAACTGGCCCAAGTTCTGCACCATCGAGATTCTCTGCTGGCGCTGGAACTGGACAGACTTATAAATTAAATCCTCGCTACCCCATGGGTCCATCTTAGTAGCCAGAGGCTCGGCAGCAAACAAGCTGGCAACCATGTCCAAGGTTATGTAACATCCCGTTCTGCCGCATCCAGCAGAGCAATGAACAAGAAGTTCCCACGAGTCTTGAACTGGGTCTACATTTGATAACATTTTGTCCTTTACCTTCATCATATCAATCACCGTTTGCAAGTCATCTGGTGTTCCAAAGTCGGGCCAGTCGGTGTAAGCGAAATGGTACAAAACGCGCAGCTCCTTATTCTTGACCATGTTAATCTCTCTCAACGTATATCCCTGATGTTCCAGCACCAGCTTAATACGGATCGAAAGGTTCTTGTACTCATTGTCTTTTTCGTAATACTTGCGACCATGCAAAGATACAGAGTTGTCTAAGCAAATGATGGCTTGCACACCATTATACCAAACCGTGTTCCAGAAATCTTCATTGGTAGCTTCTAACGGGTCTTGAGTAGCGATGTACCTGTTGTCTGAGATTTCTTCAAAGTGAATGTAATTGGCGTTGAAGTAGTCGTCGTGATTGGCGCTCTTACACGAGGGAGAGGGCCTCAAGCGGACGCGCGAATGTTCGTATGGCCAGACATTCTTGTATCTGTTCTTGTAGCCATACTCCACGCCCTTGGGAATGGTGTATGTGATGTCGTCGCAGCAGGGGCATAACTCCAGAGGAGTGCCGTATCCGGAAGTATCATGAAGAGAACCACAACTGGAAAGCTGAACGGTGCCATCGGCGTTGTTGATAGCAAGAGAGAGCCTGACTTGCTCGGATGCCTCTAATCTGTTGAAGCGCTCGCTCAAATGGTCTACAATTAACTCACTACAGTTCTCCTTCCCATAGCTGTCTGCAATAAACAGAAGCCAAGAAGGAAGCTTATCTTTCAATTGCGCGAAGTTGTCGGGAAACTCGAACTTGTGATAGTATTTCGTTTTGGTATCAATGGTAGGGACGTTTTTCTTGATGCAATTAAGTAACTTGACGTCGGGGTCGGTGGCCGATGGAAGAGTAAAGCCGGTCAAGAAAGGGGCGCTTTCAGCGTTGTCGCTTTGGTCAGAAAAATGCTCGGCGTTGGGCAGTCTGGAGCGGACGGAGTCTGGAGACCTGATAGGCAGCGTTTGAATGGTGTCTTTGAGTTGTTGGTCCACGCCCTGGAAGCCTCCGTTCAAGTAAGCAACAGAAAAGTTGCTTCCTTCGTAGAACTTCATGATGGTGTGGTAGAGCTGAATGGACACCCGGGAGGATTCGCTGGCCTGATCGTAGAGTAAGATTTTGAAGTGTTTCGAGTCTTCGAGGAGCGAGTCCTTGAGCGCTTGCGAGATTGTGCTAGAGTTGACGACGTGGGCAAAGTCGAAACTGGCTCTTTTTAGAAGCGTTGTTGGGAGGCATATGTTGATCGAGTTCATGACCCTCAGGGACGAGTATGCATTGAACGGACGCACGTCGATGATAAGGGTGTCCTTCTGGGCCACGAAGCGCATGATGGCGTCCGAGTCAGACGCTTGGATGGCCTCAATGGCATCTGGCAAAGGCAATTGGGAAATGGATGCCGCCAACGGAGACCGAGGCATTCTGGGCTGCAAATCCTTGATCGCAGGAGGGTTGCAGTGTAAAGGGAGCTGCTTTGGCGAACTTAGCGATGGCTCTAGCTTGTTGAAGAAGGAAGTTGGCTGGAACGGAAGGTGGAGGGCATTTAGTTCCTTTTGGGGAGAATCCAATTTGTCGTTTAGTATGGGAGATTTGCTGAAGGGACTGGCCACGGTAATGATGGGTTCCGATGCGGGCTGATAAGAATGCATCATGGTATAAAAATAGAACGACGCTTTGATTGGCTAGTTGGACGGCTGAGGCTACGATAGGAAGGGCCAGCGTGTAGACGATGCTGGTCGCTGAACAAAAGGAAGGATGGCAACTTCTAATTTGGGAGGTACGCAGTATATATACCCACCACGAGATCATAGCCGCACTAGGCGCAGGTCACCAGCATGCGTCGCGACATCCGGGCACATAACCATGCCGGAGAAAACTCAGGGTGCATTTATTGCACTGTGACATTCATCTTGACGTTTCCAAGAGTCCAGGCATTGGCAACGTCCGAGGTGCAGAAGGCTCGCTTATTAGCGACGGTTGACCCCTTAGCCCTGGAAGGCTCTTCTTGAGGTGCGGACTTTCCAGGAAATGTGCAGAAATGAATTTCTGTTCATCCCGAATTGGCTAGTTTAGCTGCTGAGCATGCTTCTTTCGGCCCGTCCAATTTGCACCACTCTTTTCTCGAGCCTTCTTAAATGCCGAGGAATTCGTGCTACTGTAGCCGTGCGAAGTACGACTATAACGGGACAGGCAAGTAAGGCCGAGAGCCACTTCCAGAGTACTCTGTTCTCTCATATTTCGATAGTTCTTTGGATCTCATGCACCTGCCACAGAAGTTCTGGATGCGGTGTTTCTTCACTTCGCAGCGGCACCCAACACGAAGCGGTACTGCATCCAACCCCGCCAACCTTATTCTTCTTATTCTTAATCCATGTGCACACCATGGAACATTTGAGTGCTGCTGATCATCACATGTTTGTTGGCATGGCTGCCAGAAACGACGGCGCTTCGCTTGGCCCATTTCCCTAGAAACGCTCGTCCAGGATTTGCTCGAGAACCTTCCCCGGAGAACCCTCGGGGGTCACCGAACCCAAAGATCGTATGCATGACGACGTCACCCATCACTACGTATGCAGTATTCTACAACGGTGTCAGGGGTACAATGCCGGATATAGCGAACCTTATACCCGCACTGCTACTACCTTCCATCGATGGAAGCATTGATGTGGCCGGGTCCAGACTCGCTACGATTTAATTTAAATCGCGTACAGCAGCTGTATTTTGCTGTTTTTCTTGCGAGTTTGGGAATGTCAAGCGTCAAGGTGCACTGGTCAGGGATAGCTACCTAAAAGATAAGATGAATCTAGAGCCCCCCACCCGTTCAAACGAAGCAAGGAATCCGAGCCTTCTCCGTTTCCTTTCATGCTACACGAACTTCCCGTGTGCATGGAAGTACATCATCATACGTTGCTACATGAACTTCAAAGCCGTAGAATTCAATAAAAATGAAATATTCGATCAGTGCCCCAGGGTTCATATCCAACAGATTGTGATAGATGGTTAGCAACGATGGAGTGCGATTCGCTTCAGTGTGACGCAGCCTGTCCCCACAATCACGTCAATACGCGGCATGATATCATCTTGTGAACTGTTATCTATTTTAAACAGACCGTTATGGGCGCGTAACCCTCGCACCTCACAGCCATGGTGCTTGGTCCAGATAGCTGGCGGCTTGTTTCCTAACGCGCACTATGAATATCACCGCCATGAAATAGGCGCGGAGGCCCTTTCGAGCGGTCGCTAGTTTGCTTCTGGGCTGCCGCAACAATTGCATGGTTGTCGAGTCTCCGAAAAGCAACTGCTCGGTAGATTCCTCCTCATACCACTCTTTTACGTTCTGTTCTCGGCTTGTGTAGAATGAGATGATTCTCATACTGGCTTCAAGCCTATCTCGTAGCTCGCTCTCTCTTGCAAGACCTGTCGATGATGTGCTCCTCTTGTTAAGTTCGTGGACTTCTTTGCGGAGAACAAGATTCTCGCATTCCAAGTGGAAAATCTTCTCCATGTCTCTTTTCCGGGGTTCTGTTCTGTCGGTTTCTTTGGCTTTCGCTTGACTTCCAGCCTTTTCATCCAATTCCTTAAGGTGTAATTGCGTTTCCCGTCGGACCAAATCCTTTTCTCGTTTAGAAAGCTCCTTCTCACGTATCTCCGTTTTCCTCTGCTCATCAAGGATCCAGTCTTTTTGCCGTAGTACCTCCTGAGCTCGAGTTACGAGATCTTTCCTATCATCTTGTAGATTTCTTTCTTCCAGGATGCGCTGTTCCTGACTAGCAGCTTCTCGAGCCTTTAGCGCATCGTTGAAAATCTCCAAATGCTGGTTCTGTAGTTTGAGCTGCCTTACCGTAGCCTCGAGGTCTTCTATGCGAAGGTTCTGCCGTTCAATCTTCAGAAACAATAAGTTTTCTGTGCGCTTTGCCGGCAGCAACTGAGTCCGTATTGCTTCATTGCGTTGAAGTTTCGGGGGGCTGTACGGCGTGTTTCGTATTTCGTTGACCTTGTCTCGAAACTCATCAAAGAAGTTTGTGGTCGCCTGCTGCCCAGCAGAGCGCGAGTTTGCCCTGTGGGGAGTAAACTCTCGATTCAACCGCGGCAGTAGATCAGGAATTCTGTCATCTATGTGTTTGTTGCGAGGTTGGATATACTCTGTCATGTCAACCGGCTCTGTAGCTTGTCTGCTTGCAGAAGCGTACAGTTTCGAGGGCAGAGGAGATTGGGACGCTTTTTGCAAGTTCGAGTGGGATATTATTAGCTGGCGGATTTCCTCTCGGAGCTTGTTGTTCGTTGCCTTGACATCCAGTACAGACATTCCACAAGTCAGTATTAGTGAGTTCTACCAATAGTTCATAACCAGGAAGAAAGGAGCTCGTAGAACAAGGAGAATATGAATATGGCGACTTTGGATCAGACTCGAAGAGAATGGAATGAGACGACCGTCTATTGACTTGTTTAGTATGTTGCAGTGTGCAGACGCATAAACATTACCATAACATGTTAGGTTGTCACCAAACAAGCTTGCACATTTCACAGAGAATTCGTGGCAAATTCCAAAATGATTCGACTCGTCGCAATAAAATACCGCTTTTATAATTGCTCTCTTGTTCACTTCTTCGAGACGCGTCTAATACAAGAGGTGTAAACAATGTGTTGCAATTCAAATAAAAAGCAATTAATAATTTTATTTAATATAAATTCTTAATTTCGAAATTCCGACAAAAAATGTGGCTCCATATCATAGACCATTTCATCCTTTTAGATTTCGACTGCAGGTTATTAGCAACAACAAACATCAACTAGTGTTCAAAGTAGAATGGCCCGGCGCAGACTAATAAGAAAGCAGCCGCTCTGGGAAAAGATCACGGCATACCCGTTCGATCTTATTCTCTCCATTAATGAAACCAGACTCTCAATCGATTGGGATGACTACATACCCCAATCGCTTCCACTAGGTACGGGTATGTGCTTGGTGTTTCTAATATTCTGCAAGCTCTTAGACCACTACCAGGGCACAAACGACCGCAGGGATAACTCTGTATTCAAGACTGATCTCCTGACTTATCAGCTGGTGATGGCACGCGCCATCAACGGGAATTTCGCCTCCAGTGCACTGGAGCCTGTGAGCGAATACAGCGCTGTCTTTTCCAAAAGGGCAAACAAGAGCACCTTCGTTTGGATTGCCAACGGTGTGCTCATTGCAATCGCCGCGCTCTCTGTTCTCAATTTGGTGACCGTCTTCTACTCTGTGCGTAACTACTCACTTCTCAATCTGAACACTAAACAGGCTAAGCCCAAGGGTTCCAACGTCGTTAAGCAAAGCTTAGGTCATGGCCCACAAAAGGGAATATTCCTGAGCATTATGTCTTATTTTGAGGAACATTCGTACTACGAAACTGATCTGGAGATGGACGACTCGTACGCTGACCCATATCCTAACAAGTACATTGAAAAATCCATTTGGGTGCTCAAGGTGTGGGACCCCAGCCCTTTTCAGCTCTATCTTGCATCGTCTCTTTCTCCCGTGGTTCTTTTCGCCATTTGGCTTATGTCTGCCAGTGTTTCTATGTGGAAGTTGGCTTTGTTCGTCGTCACCACCAATCTGTCCGCTTTTTATTTGATCCACAAGTTTTTCCAGCTCATTTCAGATAAGCAGATTGTCTACCAGGAAACATTTAACGAGTACAATCGTAAGTATGTCATCCCTAAAACATGCGTGTTGAAGAAGAATGCAGCAATCGACGCCACCTGTGGCCCCATGACTATACCTGAGGAAGTAGCATATGATGACGTTGTAGGCCATTTGCAAGAGGAGAATGTCTTCGTTACACATGATCTAAATGGCCAGCGTCATAAAACGGTTCGTGCTGATTTGATTTCTCAGACCAATGACGAAGATATAAACAGATCTCCTTCTCCATCTCGGCGCCATGATCCATTCACCCAATCATCCTTTAGTCGTCCGCTCCCCCATGACGGAAGCCGATTGAATTACAACAATAGCATCTCACAGTACAGCAACAACATTGCCCAATCTACTCCTTACCGGAGGCAGGGGTTTAACGACTCGTATTCCCATAGAAACGATACTTTCTCACGAGGATATGAGAATTTTTCCAAGAACTTTGACTCCTTTTCCAGACAGTCTTCTCAGATTCATTCGCCGATGAGGTCCCCTGCTCGGTTTCCCTATAACGCTAATCTATCTTTTGACCAAAGAACGCAGCTCTCTCCCAGCAGGTCTAGCAGGCAGCTGTCGCCGCAAAGAAGTCCTTCACCTTCAAAGCGCCCATGGCATTGACAGTGAAGAAAACATAAGGCATTGCAGAATTTTATAGTAATTTGAAAATGAGTTAGCATAGGTTCAAGAAGTACCAGTAGATTAGGATAATTAACTTTTATACAACGTTTTACTGGGTTTGCTGGTTACAAATAAACGTGTCATTCACAGAAATACTACATAACCGTTCTATACATTAAAGATCGTAGAAACCGAAGAAAAAATTGGAGACAGTGCCCCAGATTCCTAGGTTTTGAGCGGACTTGGCATCTTTTGCAGGTGTTGTACCGTTGTTCTGGGAAGTCAAAAACAAACCACTTCCATCCTTGATGTCGAGCCTTTTAGCGTATGTGGATTGAATGTCGTTCTTTTCCCGAAGAATACCTTTCTCGCCTTTACTATTGGGCGAACTGGAGTAGGCAGATACGCCGCCACCAATATCTTCTTGTTGGGTGAGTTTTCTCTTTTGCAATTTCTCTACGGCATCTTTCGTGTACGGAACAACACCAATAAGAACACCATTAAAAACAGTCCCGGATTCCTGTAATGCGTCCATGGCCGAGGAGGGGTTGTCGTATGTGATTTTAACCCACGAGTGACCGCTGAATATGGGGACTACTCGTGTTTCGGCCTTGACACCCTTTGACAGTGGGAACGAGCCGGTAAATGTTGATAACGTCTTCTTTGCGAGTGCAGTTGAGTCCTTGGAAGCCTCAAACTTCTCAAGAATAGTTCCAAGTTCCAGGAAATGTGCAATAACTTGATTTGCCATGTTTTCAGGGTAGCCAAACACTAAAATTGCAGCCTCGCTATTCAGGAGAGGGTTCTTCAGAACCTTATTGTCGTCGACTTTCGATCTAAAAGACTCCTCTTTCGAGAAGACGTTGGCGTACTGGCGGGGATCCTTGTTAATGAACGAATCGGTCAGTTGTACTGGTTTATTCAACGAAATCATCACCTCATCGTTCAAGTCGTATAAGGATCTGGTCGGCGGAAGATCTTCGCTGTTGCTGTAAAGAGGGATGTCGTCGTTTTCTAAGATGGTGTCATTGTTGTCACCGTTCAGTATCAACATCAGGGTATCAATGCCTGAGGCAGAGTTTTTATGAGTCTTTGTTCCAAAAGAAGCCATGTTGAATTCCGAAGAACCGTCGGCTTTGGACCTATCGCTGCCATTTGTCTTGGAGTCCTTCTTTCCTGCTACACTGCTAAGCTGGAAGGGTAGCCGTTTCTTTTGTGAGAGATGATTGGAAATGACCTTCTTAGAATGCGATTGGAACCATGCTGGTTCGTTGGACTCGCCTGTCTGCGACATGGACTCTTTGGAGTATAGAGATGACATTGTGTTTTGGTTTGGTGAGATGCAATAATGCAGGACAATCTGAGTACCATTTGCAATGGCATTGAACACCACGACAAAATATGGATAAAAGAAAAAAAATAGCTGGTAATAGGTGCAAACGAACTAGATTTCAAGCATACTTTGATTAGCTTTAGATTCGGATAGCGACTCACAACGTAGCAAAGATGCTATAATCGTTATCCTCCCAGAACAAAACCGAGAAATTGTATCGTAAAAAGTCATGACCTTTCCAGTACGATGCAATTTTTGAATGAAATTTCCTCTTTTTCTCGGTTCACAGTGGCTGCAAATTTACCAGCTACGAAGCGAAAGAGCATAGCAACATCCAAGTAAAAGCCAATAATAGATAAAGATTCATAAGTATCCAGCGCATTAGCTTTTTTGCAATTAATCGATTTTCAACCACAAATTTCTTCGATTGTTACTTCCTCCCTAGCCTGAAGGAAGAATCTGCAGGTCCATCTCATTCAGAGCCTACTACTACAAATGCTATTATCTCCAGCAGAACGGTCGTACATATACGATTCGTTGCTCCAGAGCAACCCTATAAGACCAGATGGCCGTAAATCGCTACAATTTCGTCCGCTAGAAGCAACAACGGACTTCTTGCCTGGCTCCAACGGCTCCGCCAGAATCAGAGTAGCTGATGGCGCCGAGTGTATCGTCAGCGTCAAATCCAAAGTGGTTCTCACGGCGAAAGAGCCCAATCTTATAGAGTGGGATGTGGACATCAGCGGGTTTCGCGATGACTCCAACTTTGTGTCCAATATCAACTTCAGCTTGACCGATCTATTCATGAAGAACTTCCCCACCAATAAGTTGCATCTTACAGCCAAGTACTCATACAAACTATTCATTGATTGCATTATTGTGAGCCATTCGTCCTACCCGTTGTCGCTTGCCACCATGGCCGGCTACTTGGCTCTCAAATCCACCAGATTGCCGTTACTCGTAAGTGAAGTGGACGACTCTGAGGTAGAGGAACAGCCAACATTCTCTGACGACTGGGAGAAGGCTCAATACTTGGCTGATTTTTTCAAAATGGAAGACTTTCTGCCTCCGCTTTTCATCACCATCGGAGTTGTAGGTAAGAATGTGTTCGTGGATCCCTCCGAAGTGGAAGAACAGGTGCTCGAAAATGGGCTTTTGATTGGCTACTCGAGAAACGGGCCTCTTTCGCCAGTTTCCAACATGAACTTGGCTACAAACTCAAGCAATCCTAATTTCAAAGGGTTTGACCCCACAATCCTCATATCTACGATTGAATCAATCAAGCCTCATCTTTCATCGATTTCAGACTCTCTTGATCAGCTAGACAAGCAAGACAAGGACGCAAAGTATCAATCTATTTTCTAAATCCGCATGTCATTATCTAAACACTATCAACAGTTTTGCGACGAGTAGGCGTGAACAATCACTGCGGCGGCGGTCTGAATGTTCATAGACCGAATGACTCCGACCTGTTTGATTTCCACGCATAGATCAAGCTCAGCCAAGAGCTCACCTGGAATACCTTCCTTCTCACGCCCTAATAAAATTAACGTTTTCTTTGGAAATTTGAGTTCACTGTTAAGTACCACAGATTTGTCCGTTTGCTCCAACCCCATTAAAGTATAACCATCAGCTTTCTTTAGACGTAGAAATGAGACAAGCAGTTCTGGTTTCACCTCGGCCATGGGCATCCAATGGTCTGCTGTTACCGCCACATTTTTAAACTGAGGATGTTCTTTAACTTTCATATCATGTAGCGTAATTAACCCAGCACCTAGAACGTCGCATAATCTACAGATACCACCTAAGTTGGGTGGCTTATCCACCAAAGAGGCAACCACTATGAGGTCACTTCTCACAATGTCCGAAATCTCGGTTTTTTTATCCACATCCATGACAGTGCTCCATGCACCACTTTTCGTTTGCAAAGGAGACAGTTTCTTCTGACCCTGTTCATCCAAAGCGGGACCAACTACGCCAGAAGCAACTGAGGACCATGTATCCTTTCTTGGTTCTCCAACGGGATGGCGAAGACGTTTGAGGTCTTCCTCGCTCAAATATTCGAGGAATTCCAGCCTCGTGACATGTTCAACTTCCCTATTACTCAATTCGACAAGGAGGCCGCCAGAGATGTGTACGAGATCAAGGTCCTTAAGCACATCCCAAAGACAGGCAGCACCACTTCGAAATTGAGAGAAAGCACTGGTGCCTATAGCGCTGGAGTACATAGTATATACGATTGCGACAAGTTCTGGGTTGATCGCCAAGTTTTTTCTCTCGATCTCTTCATAAATAGAAATAGCCAATGACATAGAGAAATGTCTTGTGACAGCCTTGTTTGTAGCTGCAGCGGGAACCACCATATTTATCAATTTGGAAAGATAGATCGCTTCCTTCTCTTGATCCATAGATTGTACAGCTAAGAAAAGGATTCGTTCGTAAATGGTGACAATTACAGGTTTCAGTTCGTGGTTTTCCAACAAGGATGATAAACTTTCGAAAGTAGA
Organism: Australozyma touchengensis; assembly: GCA_030566735.1. Classification (NCBI taxonomy): domain Eukaryota; kingdom Fungi; phylum Ascomycota; class Pichiomycetes; order Serinales; family Metschnikowiaceae; genus Australozyma; species Australozyma touchengensis. The sequence continues at coordinate 297,409 of JAKUAS010000001.1, read as the reverse complement.
TTGTAAATGCTCTGGAGAGTGCAACAAATTATAGGCGATAGCCCATTCCAAATAAGAACGTACCAAAGGACTAGGGTCACTTTCGACTAATTGAAAGAGTTTAGGTAGGTAATGAGTAGTAAATTTCGTAGCATCTATCACGTCCATAACAGCCACAATAGTTTTCGCAATTTGGCAACGCACAAACTCCTCATTGCCGTCATTGAATCTAACATCGCTAGTCGACACTAGAGAAGACTCATCGCCGATGCAAATATCCATCAATTTGACTGCAAAAGCTTCTGTTTCGATCGAATTTAAAATCGCATACAATCTAGCTTTGTATGCCACTTCGGGCACACCATAAGCTTCGAAATACAAATTCGATTTTGTTTCAGGTGCAATTTCTGTATCATAGAGAGTACCAATAATGCCTTCGATGCAGAAAACGCTGTTTTCCAATTGACGAAGCATAATGGATTCGAGAAGCAATTTAGGAAGAAAGGCTAATCGTTCAAAACTAGCAGAGTTACTTCTCTTGTATTCCATAAGGCAGTCCATCATTTTGGGTAAGAGACCTCTTCTAGCGAAAGCGTTCTTCACAATGACATCCGAGAACTGTTCTAGGAGCTCATTTAAATAGCTATCAACTTCAGCTTGCAGTAACACACGCAGATTGAAGAAGACCGCGATTAAAGAGTGATGCAACTGGCGATCCTCCAACTTGAATCTGTTTTCGTCCATATCCACCACAGCAGACAAGAGATCAGCTATAAGGCTCGTCACGTTTGACTCGGTGAAGGAACTTTGGCGAAACAATTTTTCAGCAATGTTGCAAACTGCTTGGCAAGTCACAGAATGAGTGGACTCCGCGTCAATCGATGACATAATAGTTTGTATTTCATCATTTTCGAGTGGCTCATTCGGGATAGAATGATTTACTAAGACGTGGAGCTCTCCTATTATGCTCTTCCGTAATTTGTAGTAGCCGTCTATTGACTGTGCAAACTCAGAAGAGCTGGGGACGGATCTTGAGAGAGCTGCGACAGCTTCCTTGACAGAGATAACCAGTTCTTGCGAGTCCAAAAGTGTGTTTAAGAATTCCAATCTTGGAAACAAATCTACCACCGACTGGGGTGTCGGCTGATTTAAAGTTGTTTGCAACGCGTTCCAGTACTGTTCAAGGAACAATTTAGTAGGAGTTAGCAGGTTCTTCAAGCCATTCGTGAGGGCTTTAATATTTCCAATTGAATAATCATTCAAGAGGGCCGATTGAAGCACTAATTCGAGGGATCTTTGAGATGGCAAAATTTCACAACCGGATTCAAAAAGTTTAGTAATGTATGCGTCACCAAACGTTTTATAAAACATGTCAGCGTAGGATTGGATTGTGCTTGTCTCAGCAAAACAAAGGTTTGTGAATAAGACAGCCTGCTCCGGAGAGGAGAGAGAATTTGCAAGTTCACCAAAGTTTTCCAAAGTGAAACCTCCTTGTTCAACATAGCTCTCGATATGACGGAGGTTACTTCTAAGGATTTTGTACCCATTGTGGTTCACGTATTTCGACATCAAGTCAATGAAATCGGCGAGTGACAGTGGTTTGAATGCTAACACAAGCTTGAGGTTCAAAGTTTGGACCACCTTAGAGTATAGCTCTCCCTCTGTTGGGTTATCAAAGAGCTCCACTAGGAAGGAATCATCTACGCCAAATTCAAGTATCTTGAGCCCATTTAGCCCTTTGACGATTCCCCATGTAGTGTATATCTTGACGGCATCAAATGATTCCTTTGACGAAATCAAAACTCTCAAAGTTGAACGCGCAAAGTCCACCGCGTCCCTTTCGTTATCCATACTTTTGATAACTAAAGATAAAAAGACCGAAAACTTACGACCATACTGACATTGTAGAGCATTTGACGATGGCTGCACTCTTCTCACATTGAAGTGCCGTGACAACATCATGTACGGAAGAAATTGCTTCTCAAAGAACGGAAGACCGTACTTCAAAGCATTCAAGTTTTCGCTATCAAGCTGTAAAAGAATTAGAGCGGCTGCTTTTCTCACGGAATCCATTGAAGCTTGGAACCCTGTTGACAATAGACAAAATCCCCATGAAGCATGGATCAACGACTCGGGAGACATCATAAATAGAATATCATTGGTAGAAGCTTGGAGCTGGTGGAGTGATGTATCCACGCCAACAATTTCGTATATGGTTGTGTATCGTTGCCACTCACGAAGAAGGATTTTTGTGTTGGAAGTATTCCAAGCGAAGATGTCGGTCACAAACGAACAATTGATCAGGCGAATCGATAATTGCAAGATTGATAGACAGAACTTTCGTTGTTCGTGCGAGGAGCTGGCTAGACCGGTCTGTAAATAGCGCCAGTAGAATTCTTGGTTGATTACATTCTCTTGAAAGTACGAATTGCTTGCGAGATCGCTCGCGGACGCAGATAGCAACCGGAGCCACATAATAGAAGCATTAGAGACGTGGATTCTGATAAGTGCTGCCCGCTTAATAGCCCAAATTAGATCCCAGTAATACTTGCAGGTTGCCATGTCCTTCACACATTGTCTGCTCATCAGATCGACTCTCCACCTTATCAATTGCGAGCACCCAGAGGCAATTGCATCGTCTTTGTGTCCCAAAAATATCGAGAGCTTGCGATCGATCTTTGTTAGTGCATCCATGTCTTTCAAGGACTCGGTAGTGAAGAGAATAGTAAGGAATGAGAACAAATGACACAATTGAACGAAATCGACATCATCGTGACTTGGAGCAGTCGTAGCCTCGCCGGTGTAGCTTTCAACAGGCTGAATGAAATTGAACTTGTGCGCAATCTCGTTCTCTAGAAGCGAAACGATCTGGTCTAGAATATGCTCGAGAAGAGAGGGAACACTTTGAATGAAGGATATCGCATGGCGCGACCACGCTTCGTTTCCTGATGTAAGTGCTGCGGTTGTGAAGTTCGACAAGTCCAGATAGATCAGATTGAGTTGGTCTGCGTTTAGTAGCGGAACGATCTGATGCAAAACCTCCAAGCTTTCGGGAGAGCCATAGATCTTTGGGATTTGAGCTGACGCGATGTTCAAACGCTGCTCGTCGTCCAAGCATAGGAGGATTGCTGCAGACATGGGAAGTAAGGATGTCTGATCAATGGAGTAGTGGGCTCGATGAGCATCGCTCTGATGGGCTCGAAAGGTAAACACACGCAAGGTCAAGCGACAATGGAATCAGAAAATTTAAAATAATTATTTGCATTCAGTGCCGGGAAAATAACGTTTTGTTTTGGTTCGATTTCCCTTTATCGTTGTTTCATCGGTAACAAGGTGATGAACAAGTAATATACCCTAATTTGAGAATAGAAGGATTTCGCACCAATTTCTCGACTCAGATGAAACGGTTCTGTCCTTACCAAAATTACCACATTGGCCGTTCAGCTCGTGCCACTTCGCCATTACTGTGGCTCTTCTCTAAGCTCGTGATCGACTATGGCAAATCTACATGAGTTTTGACACACGTGATCTACAATCGAATTCATAAGTTTTTCTCTCCGTATTAATCAGGTATTCTCCAAAATCAAAATTGTTTTCTCAATCAACCTTCAGTGGAATCTACTCTCCGTCTTCCACAATCGGAATGCGTACCCGAAGGAACTTCTTGGATTCCGTGGCTTATCTGCAAGAATGTCAACGTAGATGCAGGTTTATCTTTAGTATATAATCTGGTTGAAAGCTCCAAGTTAACGACCAAGCAGAACGTATCCAGGCAATGGACTATTTCGAGACTTTGGCCCTCAGGAATATTAGCCTTCTTGCGTTTTTCCTTGCTGTGACGTTCTACGTGATCCGGACCAAATCTGCATCGAAGCCCTCCAAAACCAAAGGCACTCCGTCTCCAACAAACGTTGAGGCACCATTCAAAGTAGATGCCGTGCCTGAAACCTTCGAATGGGCGCAAGAGAAGCCTCTCAGATCTTATCCATTCAAGGATAGCGAGTACAAGTTGACCATGGGGATCAAGTTCATTTCGGCGCAGGACTGGCTCCTTATCGAGGATACTTATCTTGACCGCATTGAAGAGAAGACAAAGATCATCACCAACAACCACCCCAGTTATTCGCCCGATAAGGACTTGAGGAGAAGTACTGTTTTCTCTAGTCCCGAAGGAGAGGCTGCTCTTCGTGAGTTCTACGATATAGTGATTACCTATATGAGTGAAAAGTACCCACACTACTTCGCAAAGCAGGGCGACAAAGTATGGAACAAAATCACAGACGAACAGATTGTTCTGAGCTCCGATGGAGTCGAGCCTGAAAAACTTTTGGATACGTTGGCCAGAACAATCGAGGAGGACTTTATCATCCTCTTGCCTGATCCAACCAAGGCCAGCGAGCCTTATGGGACTGAATACTACTTCAAAGCCGGCGTTTTTGCGTTTGCCGCCGGTTTCGACCCACTTGAGAAGTTCAACAAACCTTTGACTAGTATTCACGGACCCATCCCTGGGTACGAGGAGAAGCTCAAAACTTCAATGAACAGATTCTTTGACAGGCTCAAGCCTGGCGAGATAGTGACTCGATCAAACTTCTCCGTTCAAACACACGCCAAATTGTACGTGGACGATGCCAATAAGGGCTACCACTTGACAGAAGAAGAACTCAACAGACCCATTCCGTATGAGGACCTTGATTTCGATAAACAAGTACATTACAGAAGTGAGAGGCAGGTCCTCATTAAAATGCCTAAGACCGGCGGCACCGTGTTTACTATTAGAACTTATTTGCACCCGTTGAGTCAATTCAAAGACGACCCTGAGGCCGCTGCCCGTTTGAGTGGTTCTATTGCAAAGTTCCCCGACGACATGGCCCGTTATAAAAACATAGTTCAGCCTAGACCTGCCGTTCTTCGGTACTTGAGCGAAATTACTTCCAAAAGCTAATCTTATATTGAATAGATACTAAGTGGCACAAGTATTCTTACTAGATTACTGACTCTGATCTCATGAGATGCAAATGCTCAAATCTTTTTTCTTCAAAATTGCGTCTTCTCGATTTCCTCCTTAATCTCCTCCCAGATCTCCAAATTCTTCTTAGCCCACGAAACGAAAACAGAATTGTAACTCCTCAAAATCAGTAGAATTGTCGAAAACTCTTTTTCTTTGAATGCTTCGTAATTTTTGTCGACCTCGCATGTTACATAAGCAATGTCCTCTAGCATAATCTTTTGGCACTGTTCCAAGAGAGCGAGACGCTTTTGGAGTTGGGTTATCTTTTCCTTACGGGTCAATTCAGGCGATTGGTCAATTATAGTCGAGACATAATTCGTTAGCTTTTTGAGCGAAGACATCTTAGACATGAACCCAATCTTCGATCTAGGCTCTGGAAGAGTTCTAATAGGCGAGTCATCCTTGTTATTTGACGAGCCCAATTCCATTCGCATCTTGTCCGCAAGCTCTTTTCTTTTCTCCTTGAGCTCATTATCAATGAGACTTTGCTGCTTCACTTTTCTTTCTTGAAATTTCTTAACTGTGTTTAGAATTGAGGTATACTGAACTGCTTCACCTAAAGGCTCAGAGAACTTTGTCTCGAGTTCGCCCATTAGAGAATTTAAAGTCAAATATGACCTATCAAAAGCCATACCTATCTTGTCAAAGATATAATCCAACTTTGTGTTGTCATCCAGATCGGAGTCCTTGCTAAGTTTGGCCTTAGTCGGCTCAACTACACCTAACAGAATCAGATTTAACACTACGCCGAGTTCAACATAGTCACTAGATAAACCCATTAAATTGCCCATGATCTTCTTATTGATGGCGTCAAGGTGCGAAGGATGCAATACTTGTCCATCAGGATTAGCGCCATTCTCTGGAGAACCGTCTTCGTTGTCAGTACTCTCTTGCTTAGAAGACGTAGCGTTGACAATGTCGGAAGTTGCATTTCCTAGCAATTGAGTGGTCTTTTGCGCAAATTTGTTTGCTTTCAGAAGCGAGAGCCCTAGTGCGTTACTAGCTATCGGTAGAGGAAGCTCCGCGTAAATCTTGTCGGTTTTCAATCCGTTTTCTGGATTCAGTTGGTAGATCAGTTTTGGCAACTGGCTTTGAATCAATGCGATTTCATCGGACCAATTGGCGGTGGGATCCAAGAATTTCGCAAAGAAGCTAAGGTTTCGTATTTGTTTCACTTGCAAGCAGTTGTTCAAGAAATTGGCAAGTAACCTCTTTCTGTGTTCAACGAGGCGGGCCTTGTTTAAGTGTTTCGAATTTATGTAGGAGTAGGCATTCAATCCGCCAGTGAGAGAACCATTTTCCAGATGCGAAGAGTCTTGTGTACCTGAAGAGCTTCCGTGACCGTTGTTTCCCACTAGGCCGTTCCATACATTAAGTGCAAGATAGTTTTTAGGCGGAATCGGAGGGATTACTACCAAGGGAAAGATTCTATTAAGAATGTCTCGTAGACTCTCAAAATCGGAGTATCTTCTGCGGGTCTGGATTTCCTCTTTTGATCCGTCGGCTCTCAATAGCTTTATCGTATATACAATGTATTTCTTCAGAGAATTGGCCATGCCTTCATTGGACTTCCCCGCCTCGCTTATTTGGATCTCAACGGGGCTGTCTGAAGAGAGAATCCTCACTACGCGGCTTTCATGGTTGATATTGACTGCATTGAAGTTTTCCCGTTCGCTGGTGAAGAGGAAAAGGGAGTCCGGGTCGTCAGTATCGGGCAGTTTATCTTCTTTGGATGGGGCCAGTTCGTGCGCGTTCAAAGATTGGAGAAGGCCCGATGATTCGTGGGGATCTACGTTCAGGTTTTGAATTGAATGCGTTCCGTCTCCCGTGGTAGGCTTCCCCTCGTCTTGTGTTGGTGGGGAGTTCTCTGTGGCCCCCATTTCGCCGATCTGTGACAGAGGAAAGGGACTATTGTCTTCGCCTTCGAATATTGCAGATCCGTTTCTTGAATTGGGCTGTGTCATTTTGCAAGCACACTGAAGAACACTAGGCTGTCAGGAGCTATAAATGTTCCGCCAGATGGTCGGTTACGCCCCTAATTGAGACAGCTGAAATGAGAAGCTATTTCGCCAGACAGGGTTGTGGCTTGGTTTCCAGATAATCGCAATTGTGAGTCTTTAGTCTCTATTGGCAATGTGGAAGAAGTATGGTAGCTTACATACTAAGACTGAGTGGGGCGCGATAAGATAGTGACTTGCAGTATCCAGTACTGACCACATCTAAGAGAGGGACTAAGCGGACTATTGCGTATATTGTGAGTTTTTGTTAAAAGAAGTCGAGTCCTTTTGGTTTTTTTTTCCTCATTTGTTTTTCGCTGCTGTGGTCGGATGAGTCGATCGGCCGCTGAAGCACACTTTTGCAGCCATTGAACTCGAAGTTTGATGTTTTCAGCTAATTTGCGAAATCACAATGTTCACTATAGCCAGCTATAGTTTCGAAATTCACAAAGTTCATTATAGCCAGCTATAGTTTCGAAATTACCTTGACTTGACCCTTGCGGATTCGTTCTTCGAGTCACTTCGAATAGATGCTTGTAACAAAACAACTTTCGGGTACGTTCTCCATCTTCACTTTGCAAAAAAAATCCTTCATTAACTCTCAAGATCTTCCTTGCTAGTGGTTCCTCTAGAAACTGCTCCAGGTCTTTCTAGTCTCACAAACTCAACGACAAAAGAAGTCAAAAAAAATAAACAATGCTCTGAAAAATCATCATTTTTAAGTCGTTTCTGCCGGTCGCACTTCAAATTATGTTTTCCAACTATTAGGTGTACCGATGCATGGATGTACATCAACTTCACGAAACATCATATCAACACCAATGGACCAGACATCGTCGTTTGACGTCCACACGCGGGACACGCCCGAAGTGCAATTCGCCAGAGTCTTGGAAAACTTCCAGCTCTCCAGCAATACTGTCAGCCCGTTCGATGTCATCCAGAACTTCATCTCCATCTCTGCCAGCAGAGCGTTGGCAACACAACAGGATAGCGAGTCTCAAAGCACGTACCAAGAATTCGAAAGTTGGGACTTAGAAACGAAGCTATGGCACTTGGTGCGTCTCATTTACTCATATAGACTCTCTCCTAACGAGTCTGCAGCCACTCCACCTGCGTTTGCTTCGTATTCATCGAAGAGAGAAGCGTTCTTGAATGCAAACCCGAAGATCAAAGAGCTTGCTATTATCATCCAATGGCTACAACAGAATTCCAATGATGTCGACATGCAACCACCCACAGAAGAGCTGAAGTGGGCTAGAACAAGGGCAACTATAGAAGACAAACAATTGGCGGTGCTCGCCTACGGTCATCAAAGCAAAATCATAGAACAACTAGATGTAGACGCTCCTTTGCGTTCGAATGGAGGCATCACTGAGGAAGATTCTAGGAAAGACGACGTTGACTTTGGCGTCGTGTATGATCTTCTTCTCAGCGGTCAGAACCAAGAGGCTATTGACTATGCCGCGCAATCGGGGAACTTCACCCTTTCACTCATTCTCATAGGTGCGTTCCAAGATTACATCGACCCAATAATTGATAGTAACGATGCTAGCATGGATATCGACGATGACGAGTCCATCGTAGAAAGCGAGCCTTCGGGGATAAGACACAAGTATTTATGGTACCAAACCGTTTACAACTTAGCCAAGAACCCTGAAATAAGTAAAAACGAAGCGCTCATTTACACGTTTCTTTGCGGCGGCGATCTTTCCGAGAACATTAAAAGCTCGAAAACGTGGGAAACACATATGCTCCTATACGTCAACCAACTTCTTACCCACCACTTGCGCGCGTTGTTGAAAAGCTCTTCAAGCAGTGAAGAAATAGTTGGAAATATCAATTTCCCATCCCCTCAACACGGTTCAGTGGATGGCATCTTGAATACCTTACAAAACTCGTCAGTCATTTCTTCTCAAAGTAAGAACCCCTTCAGAGTCATTATGGGAAGTGTCATTATCGACCAGTTGTTGCTTTTCCTTCATACCTCTTTAAAATCGACTGAAACCGAACTTGTGGACGACCAACATATCCTTCGAGTGTTGGCCCACTTGGCTGTAGTTTCTGTATTACTTGGGCTAGATGAAGGGTCGAAAACGCCTACGAAAATCATTACCAAGTACATTTCGAAGCTTTCGGAGCTGGGGCTCGATGATTTAGTACCTGTATACCTCTCGTTTATCCCGGACGAAAAAGATGTTCGTGAGTGCTACTCGATTTTCCTCAGCACTATTGTGGACGCTGAAAAGAGAAACAGACAACTTGAAATTCTTAGAAGACTCGGCATTTCGGCATTCAATGATAACGGAACTCCTTTGAGTTCAACTACTGAAGATTTTGATGGGCAATACGAGTCTAAGATCCATAACGTGTTAAAGAGAACCGTAGAAAGAGTGATGCTCGAAACTCAAGCACATTATGAGCCACAACAAGATATCCAGCTACAGGCTGACGAGATTGACGATGTAGATATCAAGCTCTCGCGCTCTGTTGAGTGGCTCTATGAGAATTGCATGTATGAAGACGCTATAATCGCCACACGCACTATTTTCCAGCGGTTCTTGCAGACTGGACGTTTGAGGGCCGTTAAAGAATTTGCAGCCGGAAAAAACTTCAAAAAGTTGTTGAAAAACTATGACGCCAGTGTACAAATCAGATCTCTTGACGACAACCAAGCTCCAGCGCTCGTGACCGATGCAGATAAAGAAGAGCTTCTTCAGTACGACCAATTTGGTCAGTGTCTCAATTACTTAGACGAGTGGAAAGCGTTCATCGGCTCGAAAAACGATACGTATTGGCAGTCCAAAGACGTAAAAAATTCTATAGAAAAAATCACCCTGAACTTGCGTCGATTCATTGAGGATTGGTTGAAGAACCCAATTCTCCACTCCGAAAACGAAGAGCGCGCGCAAATGTATAGGGAAATGCGTTCTTTATATGTTCCATATGTGGTGATTGAGCTTTTACAAGTATTACAACAATGCCGTCTTCACGACTGGAAGTACATGCGTCAAGCGTTTGCCTTGATTAACGAAGTTGCCAACGATCGCGAAAACGATCTTCTCAGATGTTTCATTTCATGTGGTAGGGTTCGTGAATTTGTATCGTTGGCTGGCGACGTAGCACTGGTGGCCTTAGAGAAAGGAACAAAGGGAATATTTGCGTAGTTGTATATTATCTAATGTAAATTAATAGCTCTACTTCAGACACACTAATCATTTTAGTTCAAAGCCGACGCCTTTTCGTATAACAAATCTACAACAGAAGACATGTTCTTCACAAGATCCAATGCAGCTTCATACGAAGCATCCTTTCTGGGCTGGTCATAGATAACCAACCAGCCGTTTCCTTGGTCAAGAACACCATAAAATACCTTATCTAGGATCATTTGCGACAATTTACCCTCGACTTGCTGCACATTCAAGCCTATGGTCTTTGAGATGTGAGACAACTCAACTACACTATAAGACTCGATGATCTTCAACAAGTTCTGTTCCAACAAGTTGTCGTACAAAGCGTTGAAGTGGTTTTTAATGATCGGGTCTGATCTCAACTCTGTGGCGTATGTCAATAACGCCGCCTCAAACTCTTTCAATGAACGGTTAGAATAAGCAGTGGAGATGGCGCGCATAGCATCAATGTCTCGAGAAGTATATTTGGCCACGTTTTTGTTATTCAAGAGCGTGTTGACGTCATCGATCAAGTTCAACATGATCTTCGTCAACAACATGTATTTCAAGACGACGATGGCCCGATGGTCGTTCTGTGAGTTGTAACCTTCGAAGGATTCGTAGAAATACGAGAATGCAGTCTTGTAATCCTTATCCTCGGCGTTAAGGATACCACTTTGGCAGTCGAGTTCTGCTTGTAACAATGTCGGACAAAAGATCGAGTTGGCGGAGGTTCTAGCGCTTGTCAAAGCAGCTTTAGATTTGGGGATGTTTCTCAACGCATGATAAATCTGCGACTCAACCAACTGCACTTCGAGCAAAGACGATTTGTCGTCCAACTTCTTGTACTCCTTCAACAATCCAGTTATGATCTTTAAGCCTTCTTGGTACAAGCCTCGTTCGTATAACTTCGAGGACAATTTGAGCTGCAATTGCTGTCTCAAGAAGGACAATTTGTTGTCTACGGCCCAGTCGATTGACTCTCTGATGGCGGCGATCTGGGCGTCCAAACAGCCAGGAATGTCGTCGAAGTACTCAACCAATGTCTTTACCACCTTGGCTGTTTTGGACTTTGCGAACGAGCCCAAGGCGCTTCTGCTGTTTGCAATCAATGCCTTCAACTTATCTGCATCGTTCTGTGTTTGGAAGACCTTCCCCAATTCGAGAATGGCGGTTTCCTGGTCTTGTAAGAACTTGTTCTTCCGCAATTGGTCTTCTTGATCAAGCTTTCCGTTGATCACTGAGTAGTATTTAGTTTCTGCTTCGTCGTAGCGTTTCTGTGCCTCGGCAACTCTTGCCTCTTCTATTAACTCGATGAAATTGGACATGATGGAGAAGAACTGGTGGTGGTTTGCCCTCAGTGTGTGTGCGTGTATAAGTGAGGAATCTGTGGGGAACACATTTAGTGTACGAAACAATCGGCACAAAATAGAATGTCATTTTGAACATGTTCTCTTTTTTTTTTTAAAGGGAGAGTTGTATTTAGTCCGATGTGTTTTGAGTAGGTAGAGTCTCGTCAGTGGAACAACGCTACACTTTGGAACCCGTTTCTTCGAAAATCTTACTTTCCTCAGATTTCCGGCAAATGAGTTATTTTAAATGAATAGATCTTTTATTGAATAGTTCTTTTATTGAATAGTTCTTCTAATTGAATAGTTCTAATCCTTCCGACTGGCTTCTGCTTCAGAACCACCAGTGTGAATATCCTTATGAAATTATATGAACAAATAAGCTTACAGATCTATCATATAATTTACAAAATAGATGCAAAATCGATTTTCTTGTTCGTCTTGTGCTAAGATTATCCATCTTCTTGAGTGGGTGCGAAAAATCCACCACTGAATCACTGTGAATGCTTCGAACCTCATGCCCACTTAGGGCAAGAATTGGCCTTGGAGGTCTGAAAGGGCCATCTCGCCATCCATGGCAAGTCCTTCCCAGATCCATCGCGTCGAGAGTGGTGCCACGAAGAACCTATGCTGAGAAGTTCAACTTGAACAATTCGGAAAACCAAGAAGTCCGCCATCTTAAAGGTTTACCCAAGTACAAGCAATGGGCACACTACTTTGGAACAAACGAGTTCAAAAGAATGATGACAAAGTACTACGTAGGGCTGTTTGCCGTGATGTTAATTGCCTTGTATTACTACATGGACGACAAGTATAACGAGGAAAAACACTTGAACTACATAAAGAAGAAGTACCGGGACGAGAAATCGAGTCTCTCGGAATATGAGTACTTGAAGCTCAAGGCTACCTCCGGTATTAAACTAAAGCCTCGTGAAGACAAGAAACTCAAGCTCTATCAAGATATGCGTAAAGATTTGACCAAAAAGGGGACCCTTCAGAGCAAAGTCATGTACGATCCTTCCGTAGAAGAACTAGAACAGTGGTTCAACGAGAAGGCAGCTAAAAGCGTGAAAGTTGCGGGCGTAGAGGAGAACGAACCTAAACAGAATGCTCTACAAGCGGCGCTTGCCAACGAACCAGACCTTCCCGAAAACTACACTAATCTGACAAATCCAGACATCCAGCCTGCAGTAGATACAACGGAGTTGTTTGATGAGATCGCAGAGCAATACGATGATCTTGTCAAGTGGGAAGAAAGAGGTATCTTGATGGGTTCCAAGAGAAAGAAGCTCATGAAAAGAGCCGAGGGCCACGTTTTGGAGGTCGCGTGTGGAACCGGCAGAAACATTCCATACTTTGATCCTCTGGGTCGCGTTGATTCCATCACGTATATGGACTCTTCGCCTAAGATGGTGGAGAACTGTCTGAAGAAGTTTCGCGAGAGATATCCCCAGTACAAAAAAGCAGCATTTGCAGTGGGAAAAGCAGAAGACTTGGACACGCTTACCCCTTTCCAGTACGACACCGTCATCGAGGCGTTTGGTCTCTGTGCCTATGAGGATCCGGTTAAAGCCTTGGAAAACATGGCCAAGTGTTTGAAGCCGGGCGGAAGATTGGTCCTTTTGGAACACGGACGGGCGCATTACGATATGCTCAATACCCACTTGGATTTCAGAGCTGAAAAGAGAATGAAGACCTGGGGTTGTAGGTGGAACTTAGACATTGGAGAGCTCGTAGAAGACGCTGGTTTAGACATCACGTACGAGAAGCGCTACCATTTTGGATCGACTTGGCTCTTGGTATGCAAGCGCCCAGAGGATCCATTGCGTTTGGAGGAGAAGCCATTCCTCAAGAAGTTATTCAGCACAAGTGTACCTACCGTTGAAAGAAAGTAAATGTAAATAGCAACGACACCCTCGCTGATAATAAATACTGAGAATTCATACAGTTGCAATTATTATGCCAGTCTATCTTTTGTTTTAATGGTCTTTAGTGATTGCCACAAACTCACCTATTGCAGTAGCCCACGAATCTTAAGCTCGCTTTCCAAAATATCCAAGCGTGCCGCTTTGCTTTCCAACACTGGCTGGTTTTCACGAAGCGCCTCTTCGTATATCGCTTTATCGTCTGGGGTAGCTGAAGGAAGCTCCAGCAAGAGGATCTCGTTTGTCTCCTTCAATTTCAGGATGGAATTCTCCAATTCCTGTTTCACGGTGAAAATGGCGTCGTCTGGCAACTCAGAAATGGCCCGTTTGAAGTCATGGTCGGTAATGGGTGTATTTCCTAAAGACATGGTTACCTTCCATCTGAAGTATCATCGCACCGCTGTCTTTCAACTACATCAGTAGCCCCAAATTAAAGGAGTTTACCTTCAAATTTCGTTGCTCGTTGATTTGTCACAATACTTATATAACGGCGAAAGTCTGCCGCATTTGGTGCATTTTATAAAGCAGTGTCGCTTCGTTTCTTCGTCTTCCATGTACAATGAATAGACTTCGATCCCAACTTCCACTTCTCCGATCAGCCACATCCCAAAGGCTATTTCCCAAGCCCAGTCTCTGTCTACTTCCGCGTCGGTACAATGGCACTGCTAGAGTCACTTTGGATCAGTTCTTCGAGCCAATGCATCCGCTTCTATTGAAGAGAGCAGAGCTCTTGCAAGACGAGTTTGAGGACTTGGAAAAGAAAATGAGTCTGGGGGTGTTTGACCAGGAGACGTCTGTTAAGTTTTCAAACGTCTCTGTTGTTCTAGATCTCTACAACGGCTATGTGAGAGACCTAGAGAACCTAACTGGCTTGGTAGAGATGGTCAACGAGGAAACGGACCAGGACCTTTTAAATGAAGCGGTGTCTGAAATAGAGTCTTTAGTTCCTCAACTAAGCATCTGCACACAGAACGTCCAAAAGAGATTGTTGCCTACCCTCAAGCATAGCGATAAGCCTGCAATTCTCGAACTTAGACCCGGCGTAGGAGGAAGCGAAGCCGCCATTTTCACTAGAGATTTATTAAACATGTATATAGCCTTGGCAAACCATAACAGGTGGCCGCATTCTCTCGTGAGTGCTGGTGAAAACAGCGCCGGCTTTTTGAACGAGGCCATTCTTTCCATTGACGCTCCGGGCGCCTACAATTTCTTGAGGCACGAGAGCGGAGTCCACAGAGTCCAGCGTATCCCTGCCACTGAGGTCAAGGGAAGAATCCACACATCCACAGCCGCTGTCGTTGTGTTACCAAAGGTGTCTGATGGAACGGAGCAGTCTTTGGCAGACGACGAGAGACAATTCTCTCCTAGCGAGATCAGAATCGATACTATGCGCGCCGGGGGGAAGGGAGGCCAGCATGTTAACACCACTGACTCTGCTGTTAGAATTGTTCACTTGCCCACCGGTATAACTGTCATGCAGCAAGATGAACGGTCACAGCCAAGAAACAAAGCAAAGGCGTTCTCGATTTTGAGAGCGCGTTTGGCCCAACTCGAGAGAGAAAAGGAAATCGCGGAGCAGAAGAAGCTTCGTACGGACCAAGTTACAACCACAGACCGTTCGGATAAGATTCGGACGTACAATTACCCACAAAACCGTGTGACCGACCATCGATGTGGGCATCTGATTCATGACTTGCCTGCTTTCATGGAGGGTACCAAGTTTGGTGAGTTGGTTGAGAAGCTAGAGGAGACTGAGTTTGAAGACCGTCTCCAGACGCTCATTGCGCAAGAAAACTGTAAATAAGGGAACAAAACGATTGCAAGCGCGTTTTTGTGAATTGACTGTAGTTCGTCTATTTCCTTTTACTATGTAGCCTGCTATTGTCACATAACGTTTTAGTAAACACAACTTAGCAACGAAACGGTCTTACAACAAGATATGACTCGTCGTTTCGCAAGAAATTGCTTTGAATGCTTGAGATTTTCGCCTTTTCCTTTAATTCATATCTTTCAGTTTCTGTCTTTTTCTTTGAATAACCCTCGTATTATTGCAGCCCATCCCATTGTAACAGTACTACTTACATGGACACTCTACCGAAGAAGCCTACCAAAAGGACAGCTGATGAGTCTACCAAGCCTTCAAAGAGATCTAAGCTGGAGGTCCAACAGACTCTTTATCTACGTAACTTGAATGATAAGATCAACCGACGGCTACTAAAGCACACCCTATATCTCTTGTTCTCCACGTATGGCGAGGTCTTCGATATAAACATGAGGCTCAAGGGCCAAGCACATATAATCCTTGAGAGCAAGCAAGCCGCTGCGTATGCCTTGAAAGGGCTAAATGAGGTTTCTGTGTGTGGAAAGAAGATGGTTATAGAATACGCTGTGAATAAATCAGTAGCCATTGAAGTGGCAGAAAAGGCCATTGCAGAGGAACTAGATTAGCTGCGTCTTTCAATCTAAACGCTAAATTCGTCTGTGGCTCCGCCAGAATTCGTTATAGCACTCGTTATTGTCTATACTGTTCGTTATCATTAGACACTACACACTTTCTACTTCACTCAATGCAGCCTCCAATTCTGCAACCACGCAATCTGGGATCCCCAACTTGCCCATGTTAGGGCCTCCCAACGTCACTTTCCCCTGAGACTCTTGGTCTACCCAGCCAACAACCGTCGAAACTATATCGGAGAAGCCAACGTTGTAAAGGGGAATGCAGTCCTTATGTAGATTGTAAGAAATTAGCATATCGTTGTCCTTAAGAGATACATCTTTTGATTCCATGGCGGCTTCATCGCGGATCACCAAGTTGAAGCTGTCTTCGATGCCAAGTATGTCCTTCAATACCGACTTAATCGCACGTAAGTTACCCTTGGATGGTGGGATGCCCCGGGACCCAAAGAAATGTCCGCCCATCATAAATGTCAACTTGGTGTATGGTACCAGACCCTTAGAGCTGCCGTCAAAGAAGTTTTGGGCATCAGACTCCGTGCACGAATCATATATTACACCCAAAAGCGATTGCGGGTTGCTGTTCCTCTTTGGGACCAAGAAACCGAAGCCTTCTAGGTGTTTGGGGATTAGCTTTCTGTTTTTAATGTATACATTTGCAAGGAAGATTGTAGAGTATTGGACGTCATTGATAGCCTTTTGTGCAGCTTCATCATCAATGTTTAGGCATTTCTGTAAGGCTTTGAAGCCGGCGTCGAATCTGATGTGATCAAATTTGGTTTCGCTCTGTTGTCCATTCACGGAGATTGTACAGTCCTTCAAGCTCATTGCCGAGACGTCCGTGTTGAAGTGCAAAGTAACTCCTTCGTCTTGGCTAAGGTGCTCTGCAAGCGCCCTAGGAAATGTCTGTAGGCCGCTGTTCAAGCGCAAAATAGGGAACGCTTTCAACTCGCGTTTCATTTTGGCGAAGTGTGCGCCAGGAGAGATGAGATTCTCGTACTTTTTTAGATAGCTGTTCAATTCCTCCGGCTGCTTTTTCGCAAGCATAGACGCCACCATGGCTCTGATGATCGAGCCGTGCTTCCGCTCTAAGTCAAGTAACGATGGCATCGTAGACCTTATACTGAGGTTGGCCACATCTCCGCTGTATATGCCGTGCATCACTGCACTTATTATGTTGTTTGCAAGCTGAGGAGAGCCAAACCGCCGCAGCACAAACGACTCTATGGATTCGTCACCATTGGCTTTACTCTTTCTGAAGGGTTCAGACATGGCGCCTGCTATAGCGCCATCCGTGACGTCGCTCATCACAAACTTTGCAAACAGAGGAATTGAATTGGGCACTTGTACGAGTTTGCTGGATCCGTCAAGAAGCCACTTCCGATTGGCAGACGAGGATGATTTCATTACCTCGACCTCATGCTCTAGGCCCAATTGCTTCAATATATCCACAATAAGCATGGTTCCGTCACTCACGCCTCGTAGAGTACGAGGGCCCTTCTCAAGACGTACAATTTCTCCATTGTCCCGTAGTTGGAGGGTCTTGATCCATCCCCCAGGTTCCAGGGCCCGATCGTATAAAGTGACATGTACATCGGGCCTGAGCTTGCGCAAGAAGTACGTATAGCATAGCCCGGAGATACCAGCACCAACAACGGCTATCTTGCCGTTTCGAGGAACCACAGACATTGTGCAATTGGTTTGTGGTTGATTCGTAAAGCTGGATCTAGTTATGTGTGCATACATATAATCGGGCCATATGCAATTACGCAGATTGGCTGCGAATATGAAACACACAAGAAAACAAGCACCTCGGTTTGAAGATATGAATTCGGTAATTACGATTTATTTCCTCTACACGTAGTGTTACTTTGAATAATCTTATTTTATAAATCAATCTAAATTTTAAAGAAGGAAGCACTAGCATCTAGTCTTTAGACCGCCGCCAACGAAATCGTCTAGCGAAGGCAAATCCACTGGGTCTCTCAAATACGTCCTAGGCACGTACTGTTCTCCGTCGTGCAACATCAAATCCTCCAACGAAAGTTGCGTACTACAATGCGTGTAGTTACTGAACAATTCGTCATCTGAACTGATGTATTCGTTCGAAAGAGGGGAATGAGATGTTCTGGCATTGCGCAAGGAAGGACGGAAAGCAAAGTATCCCTGGTCGTACGCTGGAGCGGGCTCAGAAGGGAATCCGAGGGGAGAAACCCCCTCGCTAGACATCGAAGTCGAGCGGCTGGTGAAAGCGGGTGAAGAGGTGGCCTCCTCAAAAGAAGGTAACACATCGTTCTCGTTGCTCAATTGGCGAATGGAAACACCGTTGTTAGAGTATTGGGGAATACGAAACTCGATCTCACGCTCTTGCAGTGGCAGAGGTTGAGACATGACAGCTTCCTCGTAGTGAGGCAATTGAAGCGACTCCTCTTTACACTTGGAGCTAAGAAGAACTAAAGGGGTGTCTATCACAATCTCGTAATGGTGCATTTTATCATCGGCAGATGAGTCGGGACAGGAAATGCGGAACGCCACTTGTAAGCGGTGGGATATCTGGATATGTCTGAAGTTGGAATCTGGCGTCAACGCCCTTGATTTGATGGTGGAACCGTTGTCCATGTTAATGCCGAGGCTGGTGTTGAATTGAGTAGAATTGAGTTTTAATTTACTCTTCTTAGCTCCGGTGCCATTGGTGACGCTAGACGCGTGGCTAACTTTAGTCTCAAAAGCTCCAATGACAGGCGATGAAGTGAAGTTTGGGTACAAGTCGAGATCGGCCCTGGCCAGCGAGCTTCTTCTACGCGCTTGCGATCTGTCTGGTTCTGGGGTTGGTGCACTTTGATTCTCCTGATCGGCTTTCGATGTAAGAAAGGGTAATGCTACGTTAATGTCTAAAGGAGATGCAACAATGACCTCTTTGGAGCTGGACTTCGAGTTGGACTCGTAACAAGCATTCAACAAATTGTTGTCCGCGCATTTAATGACTTCTTCTTTGAAGGGCTCAGGGAAAACAAAGCTTTTGTTCTTTGGTTTTGTTCTGAGCTCGCACAACGGAATCACACGGTCCTTGCCATTTGAGTTTTTGTCGTTGTTCACGAGCTCTTTGTTCATATCCTGAGATAAGTAAGTCGTCTTTTCCAAAATGTTAAACTTGACTCTTTTCAAGGCAACGTTCTTTTTCATGGGGATGACCTTCAAGTTAATAACGTGTTCGGAACCCAATGGAATGTGCTTACGGGGAAACGTAATAATGTACTGAAGCGAATCGTTCCATACTCTACTGATGTGAATGGGTTTATCGGCTAGGGCGTTATCAGGCGATGGGGGCGTTCTTACCATAGGCAATTCATAGCTTGTCCTAGCGATGCTTCGCTCTAGGTCCATATTCTCGAAGGGCGTTTCAATGGACAAGTTGTGAACAAGCGAACCAGTGGAAGACTTCACGGTGGCGGGCATGTTGCTGGGAATGATGATGGGGAGCAAGAAAAGATAAAGACCAGCTTTCAGTTCCAGCAAAGTTGACTCAGGGAGAGTTTTCAGAGTGGCACGAGGTTCACTGAGGTTGTATGCGACGGTTCGTTCTGCCAAGACCTCGGACGTGGTGTGTTTATCCGTGCGTTCGTTTGAATTGACATTACTGATGAAGTAGTCTGCATCTTCTAGAGGAAGATTCCAGGTATGAGAAGCTATGCAGAACGTTTCCTTTTGAGGAACCGACGACGACGGATCTGCGCTGGGCCAATTAGTGCTAACGGTGGATTCGAACGTCACTTGGACAGAACCCAAGCTAGCGCTCTCTGGGCCCACCTCGATGATGACCGCAAAAAGATGGGGGATGGGCGTATCGGACTCGACGGCCGTGCACAAATAATTCGAGGACATGGTGTTCCTGACCTTTTGCTCGAAGGCGGACTCGCCGTGGGCAGGAGTTGAAATTTCACTATCAACGTTCTGATAAATAGAATCGATTTCCGAGCCGGAGTCCCCGTCCATGGCAATGTCCTCCAATAACGAGAGCTTGGGCTGTGCCGCGGGGAGGTAAACGCAATCGCTCGAGTTGGCAACATGTACTTTTATGTCCTGATTGGGCAGCGCCAGAGCGCCGTCAACAGTGGTCTCTAGAGCAATGGGCAGCTGCACGCCGCACTCGTCCAAAATGTGCAACATTTTTTTGAGAATGACCTGTGTCTTTTCTTGACGAATAAGAATCTTGGCTTCCTTCTTCGATACGCTGCGAGATCTCGAGCGTGGCGAAGAGGCGATGGACTGGTCCCGTCTCATGGGCCGAGAGGGACCGGTCGCAGTTTGTAAATCAAAAATGCTTCGATTACTGGAATTATGTTCTACAGATTTCGATTGGGCTAGTCGTAGCGCCTGGGTGTCAGACAGCCTCCTTCGGAAGCTATCCGATAATTTCGATAGAGAAAACGAACCCATTGATGAGGAGCGTCATGGTAGCAGCGGATTTGGCAAATTATAAATACCACGCTCCTATTTTTGCGGTTTTGCCACCGTCGTTTTGACAGCGGAATTAGCACTCTTTCTTAGATGACTCAAAGCTCCGCCGCTTTAGACGCACGCAGGGCTATAAACCGGGGTCTAGAGTCATGGGCCGCGGTGAAACACGGCCGAAGCAGCGCAGCAAAGCTCCTAACTAAAGGGTCGCCATTGGCCATGCGTGCGGAGAATGGATACATTTTCGCTGAGAACGTCACTCCATGTCTTTCGTAAAAGCTGTAGCCATTACTGTACCCTGCACATGGGAACTGGGCTGCAGCAATAGATCCTGGTGCACCTGTATATACAAAAGAGACCCCGCCTGCAGGCAGATCGGAATCGGACTTGAGAGGCAACGGGAGTGGCTCTGGAAGAACCCTGATACGGCTGAAAAGCTGCCCGTTCTGGCTAAACGGCACGGGATTCGCCATTTTTCGATACTTCGCCTTCGTCGCCTCTGCACGATTCTCGCCTATATTTCCCCACACTGTAGTATTGCGTGCTGCGCCTGGGCGTTCTGATACACTCCAATATAGACAGGTCAACCCGAACTCGAAACATGCGGAATTGCGGACGTTTTGGGCCAAGCTTTGTCATCATTTAGTGCTTCTGCATGGTGGCGCGAAGCGAATTTGCAGCCTGCCAAATTTATTGGTCTGTGGGGAAGTAAAGATAAGCTAGACCGAAGGACGGCAAGGCAATTGGTCCAATTGGCAATTTAAAGTCGTAGATCGACGAAGATACGCTTGTTTTTGCGCTTGAGGACGACGGAGAGGGGACCAATCGCATGATTTCTTGGATGGCTTGGCCATTGCTTGCCAGGGCTAGTGTTCTCCAAATCTCGTGTCCACGAACGACTTGTCCTTCAGAAGAACCGTGAGAATGCAGGGAAGCACCTCGACCTGCATTGGCTCGACTGGGAAGTTTTCTCCGTCGATGGATATGTAGTGGTGTTTTGGGTTCAAGCGAGGGACAAGCCGGTAGGCGGTGATCTTCGCATGGCGCACTTGTTCGTGGTGCACATGGCGTCCGCTTGAAACGTTTAGAAGGAGGCTGGTGTAGTTGTAAAGCGGGATCTTGTTGTGAAAGACCAAGAGGTCCATGTATCCGTCGTCGGAGATGGCGGCTGGGAAGAACTGTGCGTCCGTCAGCACATAGGGCATGTTGCCCACGTAGAATATGCTGAGGTTGTCTGTCTCGTCGCTGGGGATCTTTTGCCAGTCCGCCGCTACTGGCGAGTCTAGCCCTGGGTATCTAGGCTGCAATTGCTTCATCGTGAGTCCTCGCTCTTGCAGGTTTGTAAGAGATTCTTGGTACTTGCTGTACAGCTTGAAATGCTCCTGGATCTCCTTTTTGTTCTCAATCGCATATTTGACGTACAAGTCGCATGGATACCGTGCTTTCGTGAATATCTTGTACGCGAGACCCAACTCGAACCTCACGGATCCCATCCATCTGAGATGCTCCGTTCCAATGTCCGAGTCGGCAATGGCGCCGTAGGCCTGCGAAAGGAACGAGAGGCAGCTTTTCTGTCCCTGGGACAAGAGCATAACGTCCATTTTCATTTTGGTCAGCTTGAGCATCTCCAATGTGGCCAACGCCGTGTCTGTGGTGCCGTACGTGCTCAACGAAAACGCGTTTCCCAGTCCACAAGGCAACTGTGTGACGGCCAACTTGTCGAACGCCTTTGCGCAGTCGGGCCGCTTGTAAAGCCCATTGATGAACTCGTGAGGGATGCCGTCGCCGGAGCAGCACGCGATTATGTCGTACTGGTCTATATCCACATTCTGGGCGATTTCCAGGGCGTGGTTCGAGTGCTTCGTCTCCATGCACGTGAATTTCGTGTGGCTCGCCTGAAGAATGGGCTTGATCTGGTGCTTGTAAAGCTTGTCGGCGTCTCCTTTACCGCCCTTGGTGTTGATGAGGAGAAGGATGCTGGGCTGTCTGAAACTGCCAGTATATGAATTGTCGAGAATCTGCGCGGCGTAGCTTTCTGCGTCCTGGTATCCGACGCCGGTGAGCTGGACTATCATCTTGGTCACCTTGTGTTCTTCCCTGACAAATTGCACAAACGAGATTTCGAACGCATCGTCGGAGTTGG
The DNA here is from genome assembly GCA_030566735.1 of Australozyma touchengensis. NCBI lineage: Eukaryota > Fungi > Ascomycota > Pichiomycetes > Serinales > Metschnikowiaceae > Australozyma > Australozyma touchengensis. Next base: position 274,929 of record JAKUAS010000001.1, on the reverse strand, counting down.
GAACGACCGAGCACCACAAGATGTTGCGATATGGAATATGGGACAAGCCCTCGGAGGAGTGTGGGAAGCAAGACCAGCACGATGCGATGGGCTCGTCCTCCTGAGTTCTCCATGTGATGTTGATACCGTCGTCAACTAGTGTGCCCACGGCATTCGGTAAGAGTGGCTCGCCGTGCGTCATGATTGTTCAGTATAGGCAAGGGGCTACAATCGTTTAGGAGCGAGTGTCAAATGTAACCGATAGGCTCTGAAAAGTAGGAAGTGGCTAAGGAGGTTTATTTATGTGAATTCCGTGATGGATGCAGATAAGGTATAAGCGTACGATGAGATTGCCTTGGCATGCCGCACGGATTTCTGACGCGAAACTGTCGAACAACGGTTTCTGTGGCGCGTGGTAAATTGCACCTCGGCGATTCTCCTCGAATTTTTTTATTGAACGTGCTTCATGATTAGCTCCTCTGCTTATCGTTAGTATACGGATCTAAGTTGTTCTTTCTGCAGGACAACGAACCATTTACGGCTGGCGCCAAACATAATATGACGTGGAAATTCAGATGCTGAAAGATATAGTTTCGCATGCTCCCTGAGTCGATTGCTACGTATTTATGATCGATGGCGATCGTTACGACTAATCGTCGGTCAGTCGTAAATCGGCAGCAATTGCACTTTTCATAATCTATTTTTTAATTGTATACACTCATTCAATATCATCAACTAAATCCTCCCCGCTCAAAATGAACGGCTCTGGAAGAGGAGCCTCCGTGATATTCATCTGTCTGACCGTCTTAATCGCCTCGATGGGCTCGCCGGGCCGCGTGTCTTCAAGAACAATGATACCACCGGAACCCTTGAACTTTCTGATAGGAACAAACCGCTCATCCTTTATAAACGAAACAAAGTTCGCTTGGTTGGGCAAAACCCGCGAGAGATTGCCTATCTTGTAAGGAGTCTTCGAGTAACGAAAAGCAACCGGCTCAAAAGACGTAGGCTTAGGTGTCTCTGGCTTTTCTGCGGTGACTTCAGCGCTTTCCTTCTTGATACTGCCTTCGCCGTCGCTGGCTGGTTTTTCGGTTGTTTCCGCTTGCGTCTTGTCGTCAACTTCCATCTGATCGTCTTTCCCGTCCTTCTCCTTCTTGGCCTGCTGCTTCTTGGCCCTAGCCTTGGCTTTAATCGTGGTGGACAAGACAGCCTTGGTGATCTTATCTGGCTGTTTCTCTTTGGCCTCTTCAACCTTAGGAGGGTACTGGAAATACTCTGGCTTACTCTGAACATTCAAGTCGAACTTTGGGATCTTAAGATCGGAGTTGACGCCGATTATGGCCGTTGGGGCAAATGAGAGAGAGAGGAAGTGGGCAAATGGGAACCAGAACCAAGACTGCGCAAAAATCGCAAGTCCAACCACTGCTTTCACATTCAATGTGTTGGTGTTGGAGTTCTCTAAGTTGATCGTCACGTTACGTCCGCCAGCGTCGATGATTCCTTGAGCAAGAGTAGCGCCAAACTTAGCCAACGCGTCCTCGTGCTTGTTCTTGACAGTGTCCAGATACAACTTGTGGAAGTCTTTAACTTTAGGGTACGCGGTCTCGTTTTGCTGAATCAAAACCATTGCGGAGGCTTGTAGTGCTCCTTGTCTTACGAAATCTACATTATCCTTAGTCAATGGCTCCAATACCTCCAACGCAGCAGGGAGTGCTCTACCACCGCAAGAAATACCTAAAGCCATAGCGGTTCCGTAACGAACGTGTGGGTTATGTGACTGGGCCAACAACTCCACGATTTGTGGTGCCGAGGTGTAATCGCGAATCAATAAGAACCCAAGACCGAGAACGGAGGCTCTACGAACATCGTCAGACGGATCGGAGACGGCATAGTGTAATAACTTCTTAATTGCTTCGTTGTTGCCTGTTCCAGCATAAGCTAAAGAAAGCGTAAAAACACCACCGTATCGTAAGATTGGATGCTCTTGGTCTAAGAGTTTTTCGATGATAGGTAAGGCCTCGTCTTCTCTGCCAAAGTTGAGCAAGGCAATTCCCACAGCCAACCCACGAATGATGTGTTCGTGTTGTGTTTCCTGGGCGTATGTAAACATATCGTTGATGGCCTCGGCGTTACCTGAACCGAGCATCACTAGGCCCATCGCCAACCCAGCGGCCTGACCGGAGACAGCTGAGTCGGAGTAAAGAACCACTTTGAGTGCCTCGTAGAGACTTTCGCTATTGCATCCCATTCCTGCAACACCACTCCCAAGACAAGCGCCATGTAACATGACGTCAGAATCTTGGTCACCAGCAGAGTTTCCGTGCTCCAAAACGAATTTTTTAAGGTAGTCGAGCGTGTTTCTGCCATGGCCTGCGAATATAAGGCCCAAGGCAAACAATGAGCCTCCCTTGGTATAAGCAGACCCCTGGGTTTCTGGTAAGTATGGTTTCAAGATGTTCAAACCCTGCGAGAGATTACCCTTGTGAATAACACCCAACGCGGCGGTAGCTGAAAATTTAGACCAGTTGCAAGCCTTATTCAACCACTCTAAATTTTTGCGGAAGAACGAGTCATCTGTGGTTCCCATGTGCATAAACGCGTTCGAAAACGTGACTGCCGAGTGGAAGATCGAGTTACGACCCTCCAAGTGACTCTTGCTAGTGTTTAAAATCGAAACGTCGATGCTTTTGTTTTTGTAAAGAAAGGTGATGTCCAAGTCGCAGGTGGGGACTCCGGATAAGATATGTAGCAACCGTTTGGGCACGGGCTGCGTGACATCGAATTTTTCGTCTTTGGTCAACGCTTCGCTGACGTTCTCAAGGAGCTCTTGAGAAGCAGAGCTGACTAAGTCAAAGGCACCTTGGTATGCAACCAAAGGTTTGTTCTCTATAATTAAAGTTTGGAAGACACGTGCGGCTAAATGGTAGTCGTTCAACTGCACGATTATTTTGAAGATGGTGAAGAAATCAAAGTCGCGGTGCAACTCCAAAAGCATCTCGAACAAGGTCAGCAACACTTCCGTACGGAAACCGGCATGAGAAAGCACCTGCTTGGCACACAGCAAGACATAAGTGATCAAGGCGCCGCCGACTTCTTCGCTTTTCGATAACTCGGAGCGGAGGATGGTCGAAACAATGTCCAAGCGGTAGCTCTCCAAGGCGATCCCCAACGCAAGTTTAACATCACCAGAGGTAAGGCACTTGTGCACCATATGCTCGAATACGGCCAAAAGACGCTCGTCGGGCAGCGGTGCTCCGTCGCTGGTGTAAGCCTTGCTGGACTCGGCAATGTACGAATCGATACAGTGGGAGACGATGGTCTCCACATACTGACTCTTTTCGTCGACATCAAACTCGGAGCCAGCACGAAGCGCGTATGTGACGGCAGAATCGAAGTCGCCAAGGTTATAGTACACCTTCGAGATCACGAGCGCTGCCAAGTTCCTTTTGTCAAAGGCGTCGTCTTCGAAGAGTTCCTCCAAGTCTACTAGGTTGTTGGCAATCTCGGCCCAGAGCTGGTGAACGACCCCATTGAGAGAGGAGAGCGCATGTGATTTTAAGCTGGAGTCGTGCTCAGAGAGCAATGCAAGGTATGGTGCAGCAGTTACCAACGCCATTGAAAGTGTAGTTGGTGAGAGCTATGTGGTAGTGTGGGTTTTGCTCGCCACCACTGAGTATGTCTGGGGATCTGGTGCACGGGTTTTGGCTGAAAGTACAATATATAAGGCGTCTGAACAGAGAAAATGACTGGAGCTCACTTTCTCTTTTCGATTCGATTGGTCAAAAATTGCTCTTTGGGCGTTTCCGCCATGGTTCGGCTTATGTGAAGCCACCGCTCTGGACTTGATGTCGTGAGAGCCTTTATGACGTATAATAAATTGTATATCATAGGTAAATTGGTTATCATACATACTGGTCATTACATACTGGTCATTATATACTGGTCATTATATACTGGTCATTATACATACTGTCATACATACTGGTCATCATACTTAGATGGTCATTATAGATAAGGCGGTAGCGCCCATAGTAGCATTCCTGATCCTACCTACCTTTCGTGCTTTGGTCCTATAACTACAAGACAAGGGCCGCGATCGAGGCAAACGTGGTCTAAATTAACGATGGTCGTTAGGTTCTACTCAGGGTGGATAATCACCAGAATGCAGCATTGTCGTTTCCTAAACTCCGAGTTCAGGGAAGTGCAACAGCTCTAGAAGCTCAATAAGTTCTTACTATCAAATACTTGCTTCCTTTCATCATTTGTTTTCCTGAACTGTATTTTTGGAGTAGATCCCACTCATCCATACATGACTCGGCTTCTTAGGAGTCAACACTCGTCTAGTATTCAAAAGCTCAGTTTAATTCATCCGTCAACCGTTGTTCTTTCATTCTGCCAATACAGATCGTTTTATTGCATACTTAGTACTAGTTTTCGTAGAATGCTCACAAACGAACGGGGTAAATTGCATCCCTGCAATACAACCGCGCTACAAACAATTTTTCGAAATTAATTCATCCTCATCGACGACTCCTTTGCGACCCCTGCCCACTACTTTCTGGTTCCACACCAACATATCCTGATATTGGACCAGTGCACGTGACCACGATGAACGAAAATTGTGAGTAATATATATACCAGTAATTCGGCCCGAGTCTGAACCATTTTCTTTTGGTACCCACAAAACAACAGTCATGTCCAATCCCCAAGATATCGCCAACACCTTCCAAAGAGCAATGAGCTTCAACGACGGCTCGCAACATGCCGTCTCGACCTCGCCTACTCAATCCTACTTGAGCCAGTACTCGGCCTTAGCCAAGTCCACCGCCAAGGCCTTGAAGCCATTTTCCACCGGAGACATCAAGATCATGTTGTTGGAGAACGTCAACGCCACTGCCATCGACATCTTCAAGAACCAGGGCTACCAGGTGGAGTTCTACAAGTCATCGTTGCCCGAAGAGGAGTTGATCGAGAAGATCAGAGATGTGCATGCCATCGGTATCCGTTCCAAGACCAAGTTGACCGAGAAGATCTTGAAGCACGCCAAGAACTTGGTTGTCATTGGCTGTTTCTGTATCGGCACCAACCAGGTGGACTTGGAGTACGCTGCCAAGTCTGGTATTGCCGTGTTCAACTCGCCCTTCTCCAACTCCAGATCCGTGGCCGAATTGGTCATTGCTGAGATCATCACCTTGGCCAGACAGTTGGGCGACAGATCCATTGAGTTGCACACCGGTACCTGGAACAAGGTCTCGGCCAAGTGCTGGGAGATCCGTGGCAAGACCTTGGGTATTGTGGGCTACGGACACATTGGCTCTCAATTGTCCGTGTTGGCCGAGGCCATGGGTATGAAGGTCATCTACTACGACGTCAACATGATCATGTCTTTGGGTAACTCCAAGCAGGTCGAGTCCTTGGACGAGTTGTTGCAAACGGCTGACTTTGTCACCTTGCACGTTCCAGCCACCCCTGAAACCAAGAACTTGTTGTCTACCCCTCAATTCGCCGCCATGAAGGACGGCGCTTATGTTATCAACGCCTCCAGAGGCACTGTCGTGGACATCCCAGCTTTGGTCGAGGCCATGAAGGCTGGCAAGATCGCCGGTGCAGCTTTGGACGTTTACCCACACGAGCCCGCCAAGAACGGTGAGGGACTCTTTTCCAACGAATTGAACAGTTTCGCCGAGGAGTTGTGCTCGTTGAGAAACGTCATTTTGACCCCCCACATCGGTGGCTCTACCGAAGAAGCACAATCCGCAATTGGTATTGAGGTCAGTACCGCCTTGACCAAGTACATCAACGAAGGTAACTCTACCGGCGCCGTCAACTTCCCTGAGGTGGCATTGAGAGACTTGGACTTGGACCAAGCCAACTCCGTCAGAGTGTTGTACATTCACCAGAACGTTCCCGGTGTTTTGAAGACCGTCAACAACATTTTGTCGAACCACAACATCGAGAAGCAATTCACGGACTCTCGTGGCGACGTAGCATACTTGATGACGGATATTTCCGAGGTGGACAACTCCGACATCAAGTCCTTGTATGAGCAACTAGAACAAACCCCATACAAGATCGCCACGCGTTTGTTGTACTGAGTAATCATCACTTTATTTCAACCATACATATTATAGAATTATTTCAACGTCCATTCTAGCTAATTGAAGATTTACTTAAGGAAATGTAGAAGTAAGTGATAGAGGTGATGCAACAACATAGCAAAGATGATTTGAAAAATGCACGTACTGCAAGTTGAATTGAGATGTTGTTACGAGTTGCTTTTGTAATTGTACACCATCAGCCTCATCCAGGAAACAAAAGCCAAACAAAGCATATATCCCTTAACCAAGTTTTACATTCCAACAAATGCCTGGTTAGCTCAATCGGTAGAGCATTTGACTCTTAAACTTCATAAGGTCAATCAAAAGGTTGCGGGTTCGAGCCCCGCATCGGGCTTTCTTTTTGGATCAAGGGTCCGCGTTATCTACATATTTGTTTATTTTGACATGACTATTCATTGTCACACACCATACCTTTTTACAACCGGCATACGCGGAAATCGTTCAGTTCGACGCTAGCTCTTACCTTTAGTTTCGTTGTTCGTCCCTTCATTTGTTACTGTTCCTTCTACATCAAAGATGGACTCGCCTATATTGGGCTCTCCACAAACGCCCACAACCAAAACATCTACGTCTCTGACGGCAGAAGTCAGCCTAACGACTCGTGTCTGTGTCGTGTGTCGGATCAGACCATTGCTTGACCTTGACTCCGTGCAAGAAACCAACGTGGTCCAGGTCGTAGACGAAAAGACAGTATGTGTACAAGAACACACCAATGATCTACCTAACGTGTTTACATTTGACTCCGTTCTCGATACCAATGCCGATCAGCTTGATGTGTATGAACGCGTGGGCAGCAAGGCTCTCTCTGATTTCTTCAAGGGGTTCAATGGAACCATCCTAGCTTATGGCCAGACGGGCTCTGGAAAGTCTTATACGATGATGGGCGAAGGTCCCAATTCGAAAGGCTTGATCCCACGGATCTCTGAGAACATCTTCACTCTTATAGCGGAAAGCTCCGAGGAGGTAGAGTACACTGTGGGCCTCTCTATGATGGAGGTGTACAAGGAGCATATTATTGATTTGCTAGATCCGCACGCGAAATCGAAGGACTACGTAATACAAGAGGACAAGCTGAATGGGATACACGTACGCGGATTGTCGCATGCTTTCGTGTCTTCGGCCGCCGAGATGGCAGGCGTCTTAAAGGAAGGTTGTCGTAATAGAAGAACAACCGCTACTAACATGAACACAGAATCCTCGCGTTCGCATATGATCTCTGAAGTTTTGCTTACCCAGAAAGATGTCAGAAGCGGAGAAATCCGCAAGAGTCATTTGTTTTTGGTTGATTTGGCTGGTTCCGAAAAAGTCGACCGTTCTGGCGCCTCGGGTGTGACTCTAGACGAGACGAAAAAGATAAACCTTTCTCTATCCGTTCTTGGGCTCGTGATAAATTCTCTTACTGATCCTAAAGTTAGTCATGTTCCATATAGAGACTCGAAGCTTACTCGTATACTTCAGGAATCGCTTGGCGGTAACTCACGGACGACTTTGATCATAAACATTTCACCTACTTCTGGGTCGCATTCAGAAACACTTTCCACTCTCAGATTTGGTAGCCGAGCTAAGAAAATTCGTAATTCTGTCCACATCAACACCGAGTTAAGTGTGGATCAACTCAAAGGTCGTATAGCAATGCTCGAAAAGAGAAATAGGGAATTAGAGGAAGAGCTCGAGCAATACACGCATATCGACGGTGCCAGTGCTCAAACAATGGAACGATTGAGGATGGCGACAGCATCTTCTACCAGCTCACCACTACAAGTCAGAAACAAACTCTCCAACTCCAGTTTCCATGACCAAAGACTAGCGCGTCTGCCAATGACTCCCGATTCGCTGGTTTCGTTTCAAGATGAATTGCGCCGGAAGGATGATAAAATCAGCCAGCTTGAACTGGAACTTCTTGCACTTAAAATGGCCAATTTGACATCGCTGCATAACGAAGACCTGAAGCTATTCAAGCTAGAGTGCGCACTTCACAAACTCAACGATAAACTTAGCGATGTCGAACTAATCAACACTAATCTCCGTAGGCATTTGCAAGTAAGTGAGAAGATCATTACCGCCAGGGGAGCGAAGATCGATAAGCTTAGGGAATTAGTAGCAGAGCAGCAAGAGCAAGTTAAACGTGAGAGTGTTTATTTTGAGTCGAAACTCAAGGTTCTTAAGGATAAGTTTGATTCTCAAAAGCATCGTAATTCAAACAAGCATTATTCTAATGGAAGCTTAGAAGATACTTTGGAAGCAGAGCTAGATCAAGGGCCCTTGCACCAAACGCCCAAGAGAAACATTATTCGTCCTGTAGGATTAGAAGCGGAGTCCCCAAGTTCACCTAAGATGGGCTTGAATCTAAGAATCGTGAAGCCCTTACGTGGAGGTGTTAAGACGAGCGATTTGTAACATAAACGGAAGCATTTATACTGTGGTGAATCAATAATTTAATGAAATGAGTAAGTAGGTTGCCAAAAGTGTCCACTACTTGAAAGCAAAAGAATGATGTACTATCGATATACATTTATAGGGAAAACAAAGGTTTTTTATAACTCATGGGTGAATCGTATTGTCGCTGGCAGCAAAGGAGTACAAACTAGCAGTCTCCATTTCGTCCTCCTCGTTACCCTCACTAATTTCGTTCCAAGAAGCCACTGTTAAAATTACAAAGCCCACGATGACCAAAGCATCGCCAAGCAATTGTTTAGGGCCAAGGGAGTTTCCAAAGAGGATCCATTCGACAACGCCAATCACGAAAATTGTCACTAAAGAACTGACAGATGATAGAACAGGAGAGGTGAGCGCCATAAGTGACAAAAACAGTACAGAGAAAAGGAGATTGCAGACCATAGAGGCAATTATGTAAATCCAGATCTCCGTCGTATGGTCACCATAGTTGAACAAATTGAAGTGTTTGATGTCTAAGAGTTCCAATATGAAAAGGAGAGGCACAAGTGTTGCAAATGTAATTATGCTAAACAAACCCATGGCAAAGTTGGCGAATGTCACTTGGCGACGGGCGGTAATGACTTTAGACAAGTGCTCGGGAATGCAAACGTACTTCTTGTAAATAACTTCGTAGTAGCCATAAAGAATAGCGCCGATAGTGATGAATATGTTACCCAAGAATCTATATGGGTATTGAGCATTCAGGTCTCCACTGTCAGCGCCAGAATAAGCCACAATGAACACACCGGAGATGGCAATTACAACGGAGGAAGCTTTCAACCAAGAAAACTTCTCTTTAAGTATAGGGATTGCAAACGCATACGCGGTGAACGCTGAGCAGTTGTAGATGGCGGTGACATCCGACGCGTACGTCAAGGACATGGCCGCATGCCATAAAAACCCGGCCAAATTGACCACAAAAGACACTATTGCAGATTTCACGAACAAGTACTTGAACGTGGGCGTGGATATGAACTGACCAAAGCATTTTAAGATGGCAGAGGAGTTCGATATACGAGGGTTTTTCGACACCAACACGTCGAGATTGCGCGTTGAGGTATCACTATTGACATTGGCCTCGAAAATCAAAATGCCGGTATGATAGACGTTGTGGATCTGCTTGACAATCGACTTCTTAAAGTACTTATAAAGAGAGGTAGGTTCGTCCAGATTTCTGGTGAGCTCAAACGAGGTGGAAGGAATAGGCTCGCGTGACAGCGAGTTAGCTTGTCCGACGAGGTGTTCAAAGTCCAGCAAGAGCGCACTACTTCCTTGGGGCGTCTTCTTGCCGCTTGTTTTGGAGCGTCGTGATCTTTGATAGGTACGGTAAATGGCCACAAAAAAGACTTGAAGGGGCCACAAGACCCACCATGATCCATGGGTGGCAGTTAACAATACAAGCGGTTCTTTGAATCCCAATAGGTAAGCCTGACTTGTGAACTCAGTCTGGGCCACGAAACTTGCCAAGGAAAGAAGGAAGAGACACACCACAGAAATGATCTTTGTGCGCGACGCGGATTGCACCGATCTTATTGAAGCATTGCTTTGGGAGTTGAGCTCTGTGATGGCCATTGTCTAGTAATACAAGGCAGCTTTCTGTCTTTGTGGAAAGGGGAAAGTAGTACAAAACGAACAGGTAGAAGAGCTGGCAATAAGGACAAAGCGTGGTAAGCACGAATGAATGACTTGCCCTAATATGGCTAGAAGTAGGGGTATCAGGACCTACGTGACTGCTTGAATAATGGTAATAGTAGATAGGGAAATGGACTTGATAGCACCTTGTGCGCCAAGCGATTGTAAAAATGCAAAAATAAAACGCAAAGAAAAGAGACAGAGGAGGGAATTGGAGACTTCTGATCGTAAATCTGTATTCAATTATTTGACTTTGTGCATTCTATCGATGTAATCGTGAAGTCTTTTGCTGTTATCCAGTTGTGATCTTTGTTCTAGCTTTCAGTAGCGGATGCCAAAGCACCTTAGTAAGAATCTTTTTATGCTGTGATGTTCAACTCATCTGAACTTATCAAGAGTATATAGTCCTTAGCGTTCTGATCGTGTTTGGCTTCTGTAGCGGTGTTCTTGAATCCAGTTCAATAAACCGAACACAGATATATCATTCCCATGCTGGTCAATCCCTCGTTCTTAATCAATCGCTGTCACTCTCATATTCGCTAGACAGGTTTTCCTCAGCTTCGTTCGTCACTTTCTCCAATGAATCGCCTATGTCACCATAAACCCGCCCTTGCACTTCTTCTCGCTCAACGTAAAACAGGCGAGGTGCTAGGTAGGGCATTTTGATGTCAACCGCGCGCTCGTTCTCAAGCAAGTCGTCTACCCACTCGTCCATGTACTTGATCAGGTAATGCACTGGAATGCCATTGACCATCAGAAACTGTTTATTTAAAACCCTTAATTTCCGGTAGTCTGTAATGTACCGGTCAAAGTCCAAAAAAAAACGGCTGCCGGTGACCATGCGATTGTATATGAGTCCCAAAGCCGTCAAGTACTTAAACTCGTTGTATCCGCTTTGAGAAAGATAAAGTTCCACAATCTCTGGCGAAGGTTCGATTTCAAGAAGCCGCACCAAACAACATAGGAATGGACTGGGTCTGTTATTTGTGTCTGTTCCTCCTATGTAATGAACATGATCGACAACTACTTGTAGTATAGTCTGTTCATTCGTGAGATGAAGATGCTGTTTGTAGAAGAGCGAGTCTTGCACACGGTGCCTGACAATTGGTTCCACTAGCGTAGCCTTATTGGAAACATTGCGTTTATCCATCGGGTGTGTTGACCAGAAGCACGGCCATCTATTTGAAGTGGATCACGCTGGTGTCTGAATATTGTGGAGGCATCAGAATATTTTGAAGCGATAACGGGCCTTATAATTAGTAGGAAATTTACAGTAGAAAAGGCATATTTTGAAGTACTATTGAATTTCCATTTTGTATATTTTTGGTACGATGGTTAGATAGATGTAAACAGACAAAAGTATAAATCATCCTCCTACAAGCATCCATTCGAAATTATAGAAAAAAGGGAACCATGGTCTCTAATTCATTATCATCGAAATTGGTCGTTCTCTGCTGAATATTATTGACACTTCTGCTTTTAAACAGACTACTCGTCATCCGCCTTGAGTGCAACCTTCTCCAACTCAGCAATTAACTTGGTAAGCTTCGCAGCAGCAGTGGTGAAAAATTCCTTCTGGGCCTGCGCAAATACCTTGAGAAGGTTGATGTTTTCCGAAGGTGTTAAGAGCTTCCTCATCTCCACCACTGCAAGTTCAATGGCGCCAACGAAGTCATCCTCCTTTTCAAGAAGCACCTTGTCGTCCTCTTCGTCTTTGGTCTGTGCGCGGTACACGTCGAACTCAGAGCGAGCGGCATAGACTTTCTTGCGTAACTCATTCACCTTAATAAACTGATCGTTTAGCACAGAAACCAAACGCGTATTGAACGACGTCATGATTGCTTTGTCCTGATCTAATCTGGCCGACGCAATTTCGACGTAAGACGAAGAGACCTGCAATAAGGCAAATCCCAATGCGCTTCCAGACTCCGAAAGTTCACGGCTGTGTTCCGACGAAATATGGGCGAGACGGCCATACAAGGTTTTGGGGAGGATAGAGGGAAGAACTTGGATCTCAGCGGTTTCGCCCCCTGCATCAGTTCCTGCTTTCTGGCCCAAGATTACTTTCTCCATGTCCTGCGGAGTAGAGACGTTTTTCAATTGATTGAACTTGGACGAGATCATCAGGGTCACGTTCGTCTCCTTCAATTTGTTGAACGCAGAGTTTCCTGGTGGATAGTCGTAGCTGGCAGTGCCATACGTTTCGTCTGTGTAATGGATCAAGTCCGTGTACAACTTCAAGAGTAAGTCGCAGTTCTTTTCTAAAAGAACGTAGTCTTCGGGCAATTCGCTCACTTCGACATCTGAATCTGCGTGGGCGGAAGCCAATTGCTGGATTTGGGTAATCTGGGTCGAGATAAGGTTCTGGGTCTTGGAGGTGAGGGGCTGAACAGATTCCATTAAGTGTTCTGAGTATTCCAGAATTGTCTTGCCGGGGTTCAGGTTCTGGATGGACTTGGAGATTGAGTCCAAGTCGACCTTTCCAATAGACTCCTGAATGGCCTGAAGGTTGAATGATGGGAATTTGAAAGACATGTCGTTGTAGTAAACAAGTATGATCTGTAGATAAAGGCATGAGTGAAGGGGAGACAGATCTAGAACGGAGACGTCAAAAAGTTTAACGAATGTTTCCTCGATTTTTTTCAATTGTATTTTTCGGAAACCCTTGAGGCTATTTTTGCATAAGATAAATTCTTTAGTTCTGCTTTCAATATCGGAGTCGTCTATTATTGGAAGCCAATACAAGAAGCAGATAAAGCGTGAAAAGTGATATGTGTAAAAGAACCTCACAAGCATAATTTCCTTTTCACCGTTCCTATCCTTACGACAATCAGAAAATTTTCTCAATTCTAATCTCATGGATTACTATATACGTATAAATAGTCATCAGCGTCATTACTTTTCTAACCTAAATCCATTTTAGGTGTTTATCTTAAATCAGTCATCAAATAATCGGTAAGAAGTTTCCAATGATCATCATCGGAATGCCAAACACATCTCTTTTTAGTGTCCAAATGCACCCAGTTCGGATCTTGACGTCTTTCGTGGGTGTAAGAAGTGTGCATTCGGTCATGGTTGCGCCCAAGAAATCTCCAAAAGCGATCTTGGAAAACAATTGGAAATACTCAACCACAGATTGGTCGTCTAGAAGCTCCACAATGAACGTCGGTCTGGAGCCCATTAGCTGCTGCTTCGTCCAGCCCGTCAATATCGTAAATTCCTTGCCCACATACGCGATTTCTCCCGTTCTTCTCCAAACAATAGTGGGCGTACCACTAATTTTGATGAAATTGTCATATGTTAGTAGCGTTCTCTGGAAGCATTGCTCCATGAAAATCAAATCGTGTTCACGAAGAGAGTTCGTACATGCAATAAACGACGGGCGGTATACGGCCATCGATTCTGCCATTTTGACCAACTTGTCTCTAGAAAATCGGCTACGGAGATAAGCAATTAACTTATGGAAGCCGGGCGTGTACAGAAACGGTTTGGTGATCTTAGCGTAGATCTCTTCTGGTTCCTTAAACTGCAAGTTATTGTGAGACGATTCAGTTGCATTCTGCGAGACTCCAATCGTAAACGAAGGGTGCAGATGTGGATGAAGAGGCTTGAATGCGTTTGGGTCGTTCAATGTCATAAGTACCTCGACCATCCGAGGGAACGAAACATTGGGGTCTGCAGGTGTATAGCCAAGTTGAAATTGGTTAATTTTGGGGTCGTAAAATGAGGTTTCGTTTCCTATGATGGTAGGTTTGCGTTCTTGGCCATTGTCTTGCATCTCGGTTGGGTTACCTTGATTACCATCGGAAGAGAAATTATTGGTCGATAATGCAGAGGGAGAGTGCTTACTTAATCCGTATCCATGAGGAGAGATTGCCGGAGAGATTACCAACGAATTTGGCGTTCCTTCTGTGGAGGTGGCCAGGTGGTTGGGGTTGAAACCTAATACATTTTCTTGAAGGATGCTTGAAAGCGTAGAGTACTCTAGGTCCGCAGCCGAAGACAAAAAATTTGTGCGCTTCTTTTCTTGCGGCTGGCCCAAAGAAGACTGCTTGCGATGCACCATTTGATTTTGGTTCTGCGATTGAATATCGACTGGTTCTTCAGGTATGCTTCCAAACTTATCTATCCTCTCCTCCTGTTTTATTGGAACAGAATTTGGCTCGAGAAACGACGCCGGCTGGGCGCCGTTTGTTCCAAAAAAGTTATTTCTACTTGCGTTACTAAGCGAAGAAGAGTTGTGTAGTAGGTAGGCAGGTAATGAGTCACTGTGCTGAAACAAGGTTGCGTGAGGAATGAGCGGCTGTTCAGCGGAGTTCATGCTTTTGGCTCCGTCCTTGTTGTCAACGCTATAGCTTTGTGAGAGGCCCATTCTGTATCTATCGTCTGTCCCGTCGTTTTCACTTGCTGTGGACCGCAGCGGCTGTATTAGCGAAGTGGGCACGTCAAGCAAGTATTTCTTTCTCTTACGAGGTGCATCCTCGCAGGTGCTTGCTAGGCCCTTTTGAACACATCGTTGGCACGGCCGAGAATTGTCACAGACTATGTGTGCTTTGTTACAGTGGTTACAAGCCCAAGCGATCTTTTTTCGTTTCTGTAGTTAGTAAGTGATTTTACTTTGAGTGTTCCCTGTAGAAGCGCATAGGTTGACCCTCTCGAATTAGATCTCTAGGGTTTTGGGATTGTTTGTTTGCGATTGGCGTCTACAAGGCAAACCAACGGATATAAAATCAATTCCCCGCGCAAGATGAGCCGACCGTAGTTTAAAACGTACGAGCACTGGCCAAAAATCCTTCTTCGGTGCAAACTCTACATCCAGAACTCGGCTTGATGACTTCAATGGGGTAGTATGGGAAAGCAACAAGGTCGCTTCTTGACGGTAGCAGATAAGACATGGGAACTGTGAGCATTCGCCATATCATCGTGACACATACGGGCTTGGGCAGCGTTTTATCCGGCGCCATAGGTGCTTTGTGGGTACTAAGAAGAATACAAGGTCTAGGCAGTCGTGCGAGAGGGTCTTAAGGGCCCTGGAAATGAACAACATTTTGAAGTTAAAGAAAACAAGAATGAAGTGACTTGTCTGCGTTGCTCGTTCGACGCTTCAAGATTTTTTATAATATTTGTGACTCTTGTGTATTTGTTTTCGGCTGGCCCAAACTGGAGTTCGTCTTCGATCATTACTGCTCAACGTATCGCGATGATGCGAGATTACGCGTCCTTTAAATACTTTTCTTGTTGATTTATAATTTTATTTCTGTTTCTTATTGTCGTCTGATAGGCTCTGATTGGCCAAATGCATTCCTCATCTCGCTCAAAGAGGCATTTCTTCGATCGAGGAAGGTTTCCATCGAAGTCTTAATTTTTTTATTTTTTATCTTCGAAGAACACATTCTTGGAACCTTTCCCGCTAGCATTGTGTTTGGACCTCTCTCACGTGACTGCCATCTAAATTTTCTCCATAACTGATCTCCACAGTCTACTGTCCATAGACCTGTCACTCAAAATGGCTTCCTTCCTTTCCAAATTCACGAAGCTTCCCCTCAAAGACGTCTCTAAAGTCGTCGACTCTGCATTTCCTGAATTGTCCGCAGAAGGCAAGGCCTTGGCATCCCAATTCCAGACCTTTTCCAACCGTCTTAATGAGCCAGAAACCTTAGAGGCCTTGAACCTGAACTTGAGAAACAAGACATTCATCACTGGAAACACGCCAGCAAAGGCCGATTTGGATGTGTTCGTCAAGGTTTTGCCAATTGCCAGCAAATGGCAGTCGCCCGAGGAACTTGCATCGTTCAGACACATATTAAGATGGGCCGACCTAGTCCAGAACTCTTTGGTCGAGGTTCCCTCCGAGGAGTCTTTGAAGATTGACTTGGACGCCGAGGTTCCTAGAGAAATCAAGGAGAAAAAGAAGCCAGCTGCCGCACCTGCCGCTGAAAAGCCCGCCGAGGCTCCCAAGAAGGAGGTAGCCGCCGAAGAGTCGAAGGCCACAAAGGGCCAACAGCCATCCGAAGAGGAGAAGAAGGCTAGAGCCGAAGCCGCCAAGGCCAAGAAGGAGGCTAAGGCTAAGGCTAAGGCCGAGCAACAAGCCAAGCAGGCAGCCACCGCTGTTCCACCTAACCCAGGAATGATCGACTTCAGAGTTGGTTTCATCCAAAAGGCCGTCAAGCATCCTAACGCCGACTCGTTGTACATGTCCACAATCGACATGGGTGACGAAGAGGGCCCAAGAACTGTGTGTTCTGGTTTGGTCAACTATATCCCCTTGGAGGAAATGCAAGAAAGATACGTCATTTGTGTGGCCAACTTGAAACCCGTGACCATGAGAGGCGTTAAGTCTTGTGCTATGGTTTTGTGTGCATCCAACGAAACAACTGTCGAGTTTGTAAACCCACCCGCTGACTCCAAGCCAGGTGACAAGATCTTCTTTGAAGGCTACAACTCCGAGCCAGAGAAGCAATTGAACCCTAAGAAGAAGGTTTGGGAGACTGTGCAGCCAGGCTTCTCCACTACTGAGAACTTCGAGGTTACTTTCACCGCCGAGGGTAAGGAGCCAGTTAAGTTGGTCAATGCTAAGGGTGAGCTCTGTAAGAACAGCACCATTGTGAAGGCAGATGTGAAGTAGATAATAGGGGTTAATGAAACGGTACATAAGTCTAGGTGGATTGTAGATATCAGCGATTAGGCTGCAATGTGAAACACAAGTAAGAACGAAATAAAAAGGTGATGTAATCCCGATAAATTATCGAAAATTCGAAGGATTTAGAAAATTTCCTCGGTTTTTTTTCTGCCCTTGCTTGCACCAACTTATTTTGAGTTTCTCAATGACACCCCCATCTTACTATAGGCATCATGCTAGTGGGTGTCTTCTAACTTCAACCCACTCGTCATATATACCAACTTCATGCGAAATGAAGCTTCTAGACAAGACTATTGCCCTAGAAAAAGATAAAAGCGGGTCGCTTTCCCTCGTGCCTCAAGACAAGGAGGATTTATGGCAGCTCTACAACTTGGTTCAGAAGGGAGACATCGTGGACCTCCTGACAGTGCGTAACGTCAAGAAAACAGAGGGCGGTAAGGCGGAGCGTGTCCATGTGAACTTGAAGCTCAACGTCGAGAGCGTTGATTACGTTCCGTCCGATGAAGTGATGCGTATCAGAGGCAAGACTGTTGAACAGAACCAATACGTCCCCAACCAGAGTTATCACACCGCAGAGGTGCAGCTCAATAAGAAACTCAAGATCAACAAACCAGAATGGGACGACATAAGCTACGGGATTGTGTTGGCGGCCTCGTCCGTCGAGAAAAAAGCCGAGGTGGGTGCTGTAGTTCTTCAAGAAGGTGTGGCCCATTTGTGCTTGGTGACAGACACCATGACCGTGCTTAGGAACAAAATAGAGAAAGCTATACCCCGCAAGAGTCGTGATGCAGGTGGGAGCGCTCACGATAAGGCCTTGGCCAAGTTTTTAGATATGGTTCAGTCCACCATGTCTCGTAATTTCGACTTTGAGAAGTTGAAAGTGATCATTCTTGCCTCGCCGGGCTTCACAGCGGCTGCGCTTCAAAAGGCGATCTTAGATGCAGCAGTCAAAGAAGATAACAAAGTCATTCTCAAGAACAAGTCGAAACTTCTCGTTGTTCATTCGTCTACTGGCTACCTCCAAGGCTTGGAAGAAGTACTTAAAGACCCACTGGTGCAAAAGAACCTCAATGATACAAAGTTTGCAAGAGAAGTCGCTGTATTCGAGGAGTTCCAGCGAATCTTGAACGAAGATGACGAAAGAGCATGGTACGGGCCCAAAGAGGTGGCCAAAGCTGTCGAGCTCGGCGCTGTCAAGTACTTGATGTTAACTGACTCGTTATTTCGCAGCGACGACATTGCTGCAAGAAAGCATTACATTGCACTCGGTGAAGACGTGAGGAACCTGGGCGGAGAAGTTTTTGTGTTTTCGACGCTTCATGAATCTGGTGAACAATTAGAGCGTCTTACTGGAGCAGCAGTGCTCCTAAAGTACCCCATGAACCTAGAGGACGAGGATGAGGACTAAGATGTTGGAATATTAATATTTGTATGTACATATTACGTTAATGGTAATCATCAGTGAACGTTCAAAGTGCTAGTTTCTTGTAGTCGTAGTACCACTTGTGGCCGCCTCTATGATGAATCAAGTAGTCTTCCATGAGCCCGAGGCCCAATGCCATAAGGGACCCCTTTCTCACGAGTTTCATTTTCAGAACCGAGCTCATTTGCTTGTAGCTTGCGTAGGCGTACGTGAACGTAGCTCCACAGACCGTGGTGTTGATGAAATCTGTGGTTCCTCGTATATAATCTAGACCGGCTTCCATAGCAAAAAACGCAGTTACGAGCGACGAATATTTGATGCCTGTCCGGGCGGCTTCTTTGCATCCACTGAAGATCATCACGTAGTTCTTCTTTTTGTGGTAAAAGTACCATCCTCCCACGGTCGTCGGAAGACGGTGTGCATTCTCTGTCAAGTATCGAAGCGAAGAGATTTTGATCCCTTCATAGAGGCCCAGAGCCGCTCCGATCATCCCTCCCACGGTGGCTACTACCGCTAGTCTATCTTGTGGGGTGAGATGGAGTCTTTGGTCTATTAGCTCCGTCATAGCAATGTAAGGTTTCAAGTGTGAAGCAAGCGGGTTACTTATTTTGTTTTGGACAGATAGCAGTAGGACTTTACTCGCGCTTGGGTGGATTTTGTGAAGAGAATGAGCTTGTAGGCTTTGTGAAGAGATGAGTGTGAGACACTGATATTAATTCCAACTGAAGTGTCCATATCAAGCCTATCGACTTCAGTTTTCACTGAATAAAATCATCACCTAAAGAGACAAATTTTCTCCTCCTACATCCTTCGTATCTGAACTCTGTACATTAAACACAAACTATCCCTACTGGTCTAAGATCGACTTAACAAAGGCAACGTAGTCAATGTTTCCCTCTGCGGTAACGTTGACGCCCTTCATCAACTCGTCGAACTCGGCGTCGGTCAACTTTTCACCGACCGTGGTCAACACGTAACGCAATTCTCCTACACCAATGAAGCCGGTGTTTTCCTTGTCAAAGACTTGGAAGCCCTTAACAAAGTCCTCGGGAAGACCCAAGGGCTTGAAGCCGTCTGGTCTGTTGATGATCTTCTCATACGTGTCATAGTCGAACTCGTTCAGACCGACGGATTCTTGCAACTCGGCGATCTCGGCCAACGTTGGGTTCTGGCCAATAGCTCTTAACAAGTCGCCCAAATGCTCAATGGGGATCTTTCCGGTAGCCTTCTTATCGAAGAGGGCAAAGGCCTCTTTGTATGTTTTTGTGTTAGACTGCGGTTAGCGACAGCTCTCGTGTGGGGGCTCCGAAGCGAAGAAAAGCGAAGTCCTATCGTTGAACTAGGGTGTTTTGTACCAAACATCATAAGCGTTTCGCTGAATTACGTACCATTTGGGATGAAGTAGATGTTTCAGAAGAAGATTCCAGTTGGTAAACAAATCGCGCTTTGTGCAGATCCACACATGGTTGCAAAAGGAGGACAAGATCGTCTCGCCAGTTCCCATAGACTATGGATCCGAATAAAATATATATTTAAAAAGCTATCGGGTAAATTGAAGAAGTTATTTGATACACCTGAGGTTCATTAGGGGCATTCAGTTGCAGTCCTCTCTGGACATGATCTCTGGGGGAAATTGTTTTATATAAACCTCTAAGTGTCGACAGATTATGCGGTATCGAGATAACGAATTCTGTTGCTTTTGGTGGCCAAGTTTCGGTGTTCCCACAAGAAACAATGCTTGGCCCTGCTTCATCTGTCAGAATACACAACAGAGAAAGTTCTCGAAATTATAAATTGGTTCGCTTTTTCACCTTCTTCAAAAAAACATTTTGTCGACCTTTGTGTTTATCTGCTACTCAGTGGGATCTATGTGGCGCGTACAACTCCAACTAGCCGTACACTCTATCATACATGCTGTCGTCCCCAGAACCACAAGCTAAAAGGCGAAAAACAAATGGAGCCGACTCCATAGATACTTCTGCTGGCTTCAAGGCTGGCAATATCATCCGCCTACGAATATGGAACTTCACAACGTACAACTACGGTGTCTTCAATCTATCGCCCTCGCTTAACATGATCATAGGACCCAACGGCACAGGCAAGTCCACCTTTGTGGCTGCTGTATGTTTGGGTCTAGGTGGAAAGATCGAATTGATCCGCAGAAAGAACCTAGACTCTATGATCAAGTCTGGGGAGAAGGAGAGCAGGATCGAAATCACCTTGTGTGCTGGACCAACGAAACCGCCAATAATAATTGAACGAGTTCTTACATTGAAGCTGGCGAAATCCAAATGGACAATAAACGGCACGCGTGCAGATGTTCATGAAGTCTGCAAGATCACAAAGAAGCTCAACATTCAACTAGATAACCTATGTCACTTTCTCCCGCAGGAGCGTGTAGCTGAGTTTGCGTCTTTATCTCCAGAAAAGCTTTTACTCGAGATGGAACGAACCATTGGGGACAATACATTAATCGAGAAGCATGAACTTCTTGTTGACCTAGACTCAGCGTTAGTCGAAGTATCAGGAAGGTTATCCTCCGCAGAAGAGCATATACAATCTTTAGAAGAAGACGTTGAAAAATATGCAAAGGAGGCTGAGCGCTTCCAGGAGTACGAGGAAAAGACTAAAGACATCGATCTCCACCGAAAACTTCTTCCATACGCTAAACTCCAAGATCTAAAAGTTACCATGACAAACCTTAAACTGACCCGTGATCAAGCCAAAGAAACACTCAAGACATTCAACAGTAAATTCAAGCCTCTCGAGGAACTCACAGAAAAAGCGGTAGTTATGACGACAAAAATTGGCAATGATATCTCCCAGGCAAGTGACACAATAAACGATCTCACAAGGGCATCATCCACGTCATTTGAACAAATATCTCAGTTCCAGAATGATATGAAAGAGCTTAAGAACAAAATCAACAATTTACGGTTCCGCACAGAAAATCAAAAGTTGGAGCTACAGAAAACAATCGAAGAAAAGGATAGCCTCTTGAGCAAGTTGGCTTCAATGAAGCTGGTTGATTCTTCCCAATTAGCTGCCTTAGAAGAACAAAGACTGGTAAAATACGAAGAGAAATCGAAGATTGTCGAAGATGTAGACTCGATAAAGTTTCAAGCAAACTCGCTTGGCAGAGAGATCGAAAGTAACGAGCAACGAGTCAGAGAAGAAAAGAAAAAGCTATCAAATAACGATAGGCTTGAAGTATTACGATCACTGGGAACTCGTTACCGTAGAGAACTTATGGAAATGTCTCACAAGGCACATGTACTTCTCAGAAGAGAAAAACGCACACAAGGCTTCAAGTACTATGAAGCGCCAATCATTTCATGCAGAGTTACAGATAGTCGTTATGCAAAATACTTCGAGAAGCTTGTCGACAACATGTCCTTATTCGCTTTGTTTTTCGAGAACGATCAGGAATATCAAAAAGTTTCGTCTTTTCTTACAAAGGACATAAACGTTCCAATGAGAGTTTTATCAAAAAAAAATCCAGAAGACCAGTTTCCTCGTGAGTTGCTTAAGCGCTTGGGATTCGACGGCTGTTTAGCTGATTTTGTCACTGGACCTGAACCTGTGATACGAGGCTTGAAGCAAAAATGCTTTCTTCACTTAATTCCAGTAGCTCTGAAGCCAACGAGCCCGGAGCTGATTCAGAAGTTGATTGATTTTTTGGTTCTGCTGCCTGGATTTAAATCGGCTAGATTTGTAGTGGACAATAGTTTGTTTCAAGTCAGCCGTTCGAAACACGGTTCTAGGCAAACATTGTACCAAACTGAACATATTGCTGAAGCACAACTTATGGCCGCTGATGGTCTTACCGAAGAAATCAAGAGTGATATTCTTCGTAGAATAAACACTTTGCAGGAGAAAATAACTCAATCCACGACAAAGAGAGTTGAATTGACCTCTTCAAGAAACGACTTGGAAGCCCAAATTACGGCAGCCAGCGCGGAGTTGCTCAATCTTGAGAAAGAAGTCAGAAGTTTGAAAAAGCAAAAGGAAGGTAGATCTAAACTAGAGGAAACCTTAAGACTCGCAGATTCGAAGATCGAGTCTCTTCTGAGGGCTACAGGCGAAGATTACGGCGAGCAGATTGCGCAAACCGAAGAAGAACTTATGGCTAAGTACTTGGAGACTGCGCAACATTTCCAGCGTAATTCGAAGTTAGTTGAAGATCTCGCCAACAAGAAAATCGAGATTAAAAAGATGGAGTTATTTAAACAACAGCTGGAAAACAAAGCGCTTGCCTTCCAAGACTTGCTCAAAGAACTTGGAAAGAAACAAGAACAGCTTCAGGAACAGTATTTGACAGCCAAGAGTAGATACGACGAATACAAAAAGGGAGACGCCGCTCAAGAAGCAAAGCGCCAGAATTTGACCGGCGACGAAAGGAATTTAGTAAAGGATTTGGCCGAGAAGTATCATTCTCAAGAAACGCTTACCGAACTGTATGTACTTCAAATCATCGAGAGACTCGAAGAAGACATATCTGTATTAGCCAACGTTGACCACGGAACATTGGCTCTCTTGAAGTCAAAAAGGTCAGATCTTGACTTGGCGCAGAATCAGCTACCTGACATGCAAAGAAAGAAATCAGATATCGAGACTCGAATTCAAAACATTTCGGGCCCTTGGGCGGAAGAACTTTCTAATATTGTAGAAAAGATATCTCGCTCGTTCCAGAAAAACTTTATCGCTGTTGCAAGTGATGGCCAGGTCGAATTAGTCAAGGCTGAACGTTTCAAGGATTGGAAGTTGGAGATTCTAGTGAAATTCAGGGAGAATTCTGAGCTTAAGGTTCTCGATCACCAGTCTCAATCCGGTGGTGAGCGAGCTGTGTCGACGATCTTTTTCATTATGTCTCTTCAGGGCCTAACCAATGCGCCGATTAGAATCGTAGACGAGATTAACCAGGGTATGGACCCCAAGAACGAGAAATTGACTCACAAGTATTTGGTCCGTACTGCTTGCAGCAACGATAGTTCTCAGTATTTCTTAGTCACTCCAAAGTTGTTGACTGGATTGTATTACCATCCCGACATGGCTGTCCATTGTATTTTTACAGGGCCCTTGTTAGAGGGCAATGAAAATAATCGCTCGGGCCACGAGTACTTAGATATGCCTAGAAGATTTCCCATAGAGACTTGAAACCTAACCTTCAATTCAAAACATTATAAGGATTATTCGAAACATTACCATCTTATTATTCGTTCTATTTAGCTAATTCAGTACTGTTCTATATACATCACTATTCTGCTTTAGTGCTTTCGTCTCTCAAATACTCAATCGCTTCTTGCAAACGACGACCATATCTGTCTTGGCCGAGAATTGACGATATACTTGCAATCTCTACGCCTGCGACAGACCCTGTAAGAGCAAAACGAAGACTTTGCATAATTCTAGGGGTTTTCTCGTTAGGAACACTAGCCTTGATATCATCTATAGCAGGCACTTCGTTACAGGCATCGAATTTTTCTTTGATTGTTTCCAAAATAGGAAGCATCCATTGTTTACCTGTTGTATCTACTTCTTTGTAGGAAACATCTTTGAAAAAATACGGATGTTCTACCAACAAATCTGCGGGTTTGTCTATGTGGCCTGCTGCTGCATGTAGACAAGTCTTATAATACTCGAAATCGTATTTGCCGTCAACATCTCGAGAAAACTGTTCGAATGTCATGGTGGCAATGTCGTTGAGCTTTTCAGAGTCACGGAGAGAGTTTGGAAGATGGTGTCTGTTGAAATACCAAAGCTTTGAGTCCGAGACTTTGGTGTTGCCTCTTGTCATATCGTCAAGTCTGAATTTCTCGATCATTTCTGACAAAGACAAAACTTCTTTAACTTTTTTGCCATGCTGATCCCTTTTGGGGGACCAACCGAACAAAGCGACAAAGTTTGTAAGAGCCTCAGGTGTGACGCCTCTTTTACGGAAACTAAAGACACCATTGTCTCCGTGTCTTTTCGAGAGCTTTTTCTCATCGAGACTCGTTAGCAATGGCACGTGAACAAATTTAGGTGGTTTCCAGCCGAAAGCTTGATATAATGCTAAATGTTTAGGTGTGGATGTTAGCCATTCCTCTCCTCTTATTACATGAGTAATTTTCATGAGATGATCATCCACTACATTGGCAAAGTGGTATGTGGGCAATCCATCCAGTTTCATAATGACAAAGTCATCGTACCGACGGTCTTGTTCGTTGTACTGAGGCTGTATGTTCAACGAGCCACGTTGTAGATCTTCTGTGATTGGGAACATGTCGGGAGCCTTAAATCTAACTACGTACTCATTGTTATCGGTATCAGTTGCGCCATGGAAACATTTCCTGTCATAGGTAAGTGTAGTTGGAGGTTTTAATTTTTGGGCAGACTCGCGAAGCTTTACAAGCCTTTCTTTCGGGCAGTAGCATTTGTACGCTAACCCCTTCGATAACAATATATCTATATACTCTTTGTATATCTCTGCCCTGTCGGATTGCCTATATGGGCCATAAGGACCTCCGACTTCTGGAGACTCGTCAGCTTTGATACCTGCCCATTTCAATGTTTCGTAGACGTTTTCCTCGGCACCAGGTACCAAACGGGACTGATCTGTATCCTCCAAACGCACCAAAAACTCTCCTCCAGTCTGTTTGGCCAAAAGAAAATTATAAAGCGCTGTGCGCAAAGACCCTAGATGGAGCACGCCGGTAGGGGAAGGGGCAAATCTTGTTCGTGCTGGATAGTTCGGGTGGATTTGTGATTTGGTTGTTTTGAGAGAAGCGTTGCTTTTAAGTAGGCTCGGACGCACAGCTCCTTTCAGAAGAAGTGGCGTGATGGCATTGGTACTCTTTAGGTTTTTCAGAGTATTTCGTAGGGCTACTGAAGGGAACATTAGGTGCTTTCTTAAAAGGTACTGTTTCACACATAGCTTGTAGGTTAGGTGCAGGTCAAATTCTATCACAACTTTTGCAGCCAATCACTTGAGAAGTCTTAGCATCAATTTGAAGAGGTGCGATGCTTTTCTTGAACTCGTTGAGTTCGCATACCTTCATTTGTAGTTTAAGATTTCTATAGGGGCCGTATTGCGCTAGACACCTCCATTGCATAGACGTATTGTGTACGATGAATGGATCGAAATGTCCAAAACTAATCTGGTGGTTTCATTTTCATGATTTTGACCGTTTGTGCTCCATGTATATTGCCGATCTAAGCCATGCTATTGGTCTACTCCTTCTATTTGGGAGAATGCACCAGTGACGCAAGCCTCGCATTACGAAAAAAAAATCAACTTCTTAGCTACGCATATTCAACCGAATTTTGTAATATCAGAGTTTCTTCGTTTGCTAGGCCGCAAGTTTGAAGGAACACCCACCTCATCTGAAACTTTTCGGGACTGCTCATGCACACCTTACAAAAATTTTCAACTACTGACTCTATGGCTCAACTCAACAGACAAACAAGAACGCCTTCAGGAGTTCATTCGCAGACCAGGCAAATACTGCAGAATTTACAACATCTCCATACTTCGCTGCCTTTAAGTAGCCAGCAAGTTCCTCAAAGTAAGGCGAACATGCACCGAAGACAACTTCAACAGTTCTACCTCCACAAACTGTTTGACTCCATATCAGACGCAGAATTCTTGCCGCTTATTCCTGGCACACCCTCGACTGTTTACAACAAATTTGCAGACGCTCTTTCTAAACAAAACCATAGCATGGGCATGGCCCCAAACTCAAACACACACAAGATGGATGGACCCAACAATTACAAAGTTAATGACAACCGCAACATGAGAGGCATGAACGAGGAAAAGGTCGCTTTCAACTCTTATGGACCCGGTGGAATGTCCAACGGTCAGAACCACTCACAAGGCTTCTACTCAAGACCCCAAGCCCAATTCGATAACCAGAAGCAACGACTCACCAACCAATTCTTGCAGCAGCACTTATTTGGGGGCAAACGCCAGGAGTACACCCAGTACAAACAGGAGCTGCAAGGCTAAGAACACTCCTAGCACAATCCACACCATGTATTATACCATCAAAGAAATAAAAACCACTCCAGGTCCATGAACCTGGCACCTTGCATCCTTCCCTTTCCAGCATTTTTTCTAAACAGCCCATCTAACTATTAATATCTCCACTTCACTTCGCATCTAGGTATATACATTATGAAAAGATATATGATTATGTATTCACATTGACTATTAGAGCTAGTGCCCGCATTTGTATTCACGATTGCTGGAGAAGTATGATGACATTATAAATTCAGCCTAATTTAGAAGCGGAGTCAAAACAGTTGTTCGAGTTGTTTGCATTCATCTGAAACACTCACATCTCTTATCTCGATATGCAGGAGATAAGGAAGGTTTCAGATTAGGACCCGCCAGCGCTGACAATTGGGATAAAATCGAAACACGGAACAAAATAGAGTGAGTTTGTGCGGTGAAGCCCTATTTCGCTTCTCGGTTAGTGAGTACAAGCAAGTTATGCAACAGCGCCAACGGATGAACTCGAACAGACGAAATCAAAATAACCTAGAAAAGAAAAAGCAAATCCATGAGACACGCTTCTCTGTCACGAATATCCGGCATTACCTTTTTGAGTTGCCACCGCCGAGAAGGTAGGTGGCAATGCGAAACTCGGAATATTAGTTTAGTATACATTGTCAGCGGTTTTAAATAGTTCCTTATGGACAGCTTGTTGATGGGCGTATAAATACAGACACTATCGCCTCGTGGACAACTATCTGGAACAGAAATTCAGAACAATAAAATCGGAAAGATTCTTGTTCGCCACCTTCTTTTCTCCCGCAAGTTTCCGATCATTTGTTCGTAAATATGCGGTCATTGCCCCATTGGGAATTTGCCTTCGCCATGCACTACCCACCTTCAGCCTATATAACACAGAACAAATACACATACCACCCCACAACAATCTCAAATTCTAATTGCAAACCGATCAGGACGAATTGCAATTGTCACTCTGTTATCCTTTCTCGCAATAGACCACCACCTCGCTGACTCGAATTCGATCATGTGTCGCCACTTCAAGAGAGATAAGGAAGAGGAGAGACCTAAGGAGAATGAGTACGACGAGTACATCGACAAGTTTTTCAACAAGGTGAACCACATCTCGGACAACCTTGCCGAGGCCACCAAAAGAATTGCGTCGAAGTCCAGAGACTTCGAGATGGAGAAGTGGTCTCAGTTCGGCTCGTCCATGAACAAGGAAGTGGACTCTTTCTTCAACAGACCTTACCAAACAAGAACGGGACCGGCACTGGACAACTCAATCGAGCCCTCGCTGTTCCGTCCGTTCTCTTTCTTCGACGTTTTCGGGGATGGCGGTGCAGAGACACCTTTCGGTTTGTACTCATACAGTGCCCCCACCACACGTGAATACAACAAGTGCATGAGCAAGGACGGCTTGTCCCTCTGGGACTCCAAGGGCACCTGGAGATGCTTGTTCCCCAACAGCGCTGTTCCTCCAAAGTTCTTGGAATACAAGAACAGCACGTTGGCCGACAAGATTCTCACCAGAGAGGACTTTGAAAGTGCTTCGTATCGCGCCAAGGCAGATGCGAACGGCGCCATTGATCTAGGAGATAAGGGCATTTTCTTCAAGCAGTTTGAAGACTTGATGAAGTGGAAGAATGTCGCCTTCGAAAGCGAGAAGATGAGGCGCGAAGAGAGAAGAAGGAGATACGCTGAGTCTGCAAACAAGAGCAGCAATACGAGCAACTACTCCAACTTCAATGCTAGTGAGTCCAACTTCAATGCTACTCAGCAGGAATACAATAAGCCGGTTAGCTGGAGCTCTGGAAGCACCTCGACAACGGACCCTGAGAACAATCAGGTTGTCGTGACAGAAACCAAAACCGAGTACTTCCCCGATGGTTCTTCGGTAACCAACACCGTGACGAAGAAGAAGACTATTGGATCTGACAAATGGGAGACTGTCGAAGAGAAGTCTCACCGCGGCGAAGACAAGAAAGGTTGGTTCTGGAACTGATTGATTTCGATAAAAGGGCAGGCGTCCCTTTGATTATAGTCTGATTTCTTTTAATAATGTGTATATAAATAAGAATGAGCCAATATTTGCAAACCGGTGTAGTATCTATCAATGGAGCAGCAAAGACTCATCTGCTCAACTGAGTGGGCTCCATTGACATTGTCTGTATTTTCATCGTTCTTGAAATTCACGTGTGTCCTTTTTCTATCTTGTCCATTGTTCACCCGTTGCCACAAGATCAGACACAAGCCCTGGGTTAGTGTAAAAAATAATTTCGTAGAATAAATCCCGTATCTTTCAATGCCAATTTCTTTCTGTAATTGTCGATTTCTTATTCCGTGTTGCTTCAATTATGCTTGTTCAAGTGCCCCTGTAATCTTAATCGCACACCTAGTGTTCTCCAACACCAGCATGAATCCACTCAACAAGATCATCTTCCTCTCGGCGTTTCTTGCGTTTGGGTTTCTCTTGATCCTTCTCCTGTGTGCGCTTTTCAACAATTGGCTCCCGCTATGGGTCATCGCTGTGTTTTTGTTTGCCCCACTCCCAAACATTATTCTGGCGTCCATCGAAAGTAACAAGGACGACTTCTTGACGTTCAGTAACGATCACACAAACACGCCTCTGCCATTACAAGAATTTGCCAAGTTTCTTACGGGACTTTTGATCGTCAGCGGCGTTGCGCTACCTTTGACGTTCTTCCACTGCAATTTAATCGAGTTGGGATCCATGCTAATGAGCATAATCGGTGGTTTGATTGTGTACTCTGATATTTGCGTATTCATCTGGTTTTTCAGTGAGAGCGAGGAGGAGAACGAGGACTTCAACTTTTAACGCTCTGCAACCTCGAATTCTATTTCCATCAGCCCCGCTCTCAGACAACGAACGAGTGGTTTAGCGTCCTGTGCTCATTCTTCGGCACTTCCACGGACATTCGTCGAACTTGATGTCGCAGCCTCGAACATGATGTCGTAGCCTCGAACTTGATGTCGCAGCCTCGAATTTGTATAGTCCTGTTGTGCCATGCCACACGTCGAGACCTACAATGTGCAGCGCAGCTGCAAAAGTTAGTTCTCCAAGTGGATAGACTAGTTGAGAAGATTCTTATTTCTAACTTAGGTCACAAGCGCCCAAGTTGGCTGAGCCAGTCGCCTTGCCTTGTAGCCCCTCCAGCGCATCACAATTGCTAGTCAATCGCCATTTATCTTACATATTCAATTTTATTATATTTCTTACTGTAAAGACAATACAGAATGCGGAAACCTGCTATGAATTGCGACGGCTCTAGCTACACTCACATCCAAACGCTTAGAGTCTCGGTCCATCGTGCTTGGTCCCGGCAGCGATTATCATTCTGATTCACTCGAGACTATACTGCTCTGATTTAACTATACTGCTCTGATTAATTCAACACCACAATGAGCAATATGAGAATTACCGTGAGCACTATGATCGTCGCCAAGCTGCCGTTTTCAGCAACCTTTCTTCTAAAGTCATTGACACCGAGTGTAGCTCGCCTCACTCTAGACATCGACTGGTCTGCACCTCGTTCTAGGTCTCCGAGAATGACTAGGTGCTCGTCTAGCTCCTGGCTGATACCCATACCCATCGAGTGTTGCGTCGCAATAGATCTATGTAGTTGGTCCAAGTTCTCGTCCTGGCTGAGTAGTTGCTGTTGATGTTGAGCAAAGAGCTCTTGGTTGGTGGTGTCCACTGACAGGAGAGTGTTTCGGTCCGGCTCGTCGTCTGTGTAGGGCTTGAAACTGTTGGCAGCCGTGCCCATTAGTTCGTTTCTCATTTGCGTATTGTCGTCACTCTCCCCGTCAAAGTCCTTGAATCGAACGCTTTTCTTCGGGGGCTCTTCCACGAGGAGTGGTGTCGAGAACTCGTACTCCCTCACTTCAATGTACGAATCTTTCTCCAAGTCTGAGAATAGGTCGTTGTAAAGCGACATTTGCGCCGAGTACTCTGGCCCGAACTTCCGGACGTATTCGCCCCTGATGTCTCCATTCAAATAAGTGAAGGCTCGTTTGATGCGGGTGAGGGCCTCAACAATCTCCAAGTTGTCTGCTCGCGAGGGTGGGAGTTTTAGGTTATAGAGGCGTTTTCTGTCTTCGATGGTGTCCGCTAGCTGCTCCAAGTACGACGAGACATTATTGAGTTGAGTTTGTATGTCCTTTGAGGTGGTCATGGTGTAGCACTGATGGGAGTTTACAGGGGCGACTGATAAGGGTCAACATAGGGAGGTACGCTGAACAAGAAAGCAACGAGGAAATTTACGTTTCATTCTCTCGTGGCCGGTTCCCTGAATTGTTTTTTATTTGTAACAGGTAAATTATCAGGTCCGGTTCGGCTCAGTAATACGACAGCTGATGGTGGTTGGCACATCAAATAATGCACGATCTAGAAAAAAATTTGCAGAATAGGATCGAAATCCAGGTCGAACTGACGTTGATCTGCTTCGTAAGCGCGGTTTCACCCATAGAAAGCCAGACGAAAGGAATGAAGACCTGTAGTTTCAGTTCGCCAACGGCATGCAATCGAACAAGTTTGATTTGGGTTGCCCAGGACCATGCACCTGAAAACGAGCACTAACGACAGAAAGACGTATTGTCAGTCCGTCTTCTTTGCTTTTGCTGAGTTGCAGTCAAGGAAGCACCATTGCCGGTTTGTTGGAAAATATAACAAAGCGACATTAGCATGAGTATGCGAGTTGTTTGCGGGTTATGCTCTTTCTTCCTCTTTCTTCCTCTTTCTTCCTCTTTCTTCCTCTTTCTTCCTCTTTCTTCCTCTTTCTTCCTCTTTCTTCCTCTTTCTTCCTCTTTCTTCCTCTTTCTTCCTCTTTCTTCCTCTTTCTTCCTCTTTCTTCCTCTTTCTTCCTCTTTCTTCCTCTTTCCTCTTTCTTCCTCTTTCTTCCTCTTTCGTCCTCTTTGGTCCTCTCTCTTATCTATACAGAAAGCCGGATTTGCCGCGGCGTTTCACAAGTCACTTGGACAAACCTAGCTCAAACCCCAAGTTCGAACATCTCAGAATTCAGAACCGATATCAGTTTGCTCCGATCGGTTCCTGTACGCTTGAACTCCTTCTCTCCTCGTATTTTTGTCATCCACTGTTCTTTATCGGCCATCACTAACCTGCAGACAGCTATCCTCGATTCTACTATTACAACATATATAGCCCCGCATGTTTCATCACAACCACTCATCTTTTTACTACTCCACGTCCATTCAATTCGTGCATACCCACCAATAATAGAATTGCACAAATGACTCAAACCCCCGAAAAGAAACTCTGCGTGTTCTGCGGCTCATCCTTTGGCAACAAGGAATCGTACGCCGAAGAAGCGTTCCGTCTTGGTAACCTTCTTGCCCAAAAGAACTGGGGCTTGGTGTACGGCGGAGGCTCCACCGGCCTCATGGGTGCTGTGGCTCGTGGCTGTGCCACCAATGGCGGCTATGTCCATGGAATCATCCCCGACGCCCTCATTAGCAGGGAGCGTACCACCGACGACGAGATCAACCAGAAGTTGAAGGCGGGGATCGACCACCACAACGGATCGACTCCGATTCCCGATTCCAGCGCCTACGGCAAAACCACCTTGGTCAAGGACATGCACACGCGGAAGAAGATGATGGGCCAGGAGGCAGATGGCTTCGTGGCCTTGCCTGGAGGATACGGAACAATGGAGGAGTTGATGGAGGTGGTTACGTGGCACCAATTGAACATACACAGCAAGCCTATAGTGATCTACAACATGGACGGGTTCTACGATAACTTCTTGCAGTTCATTAAGGACGCCATCGACTCAGAGTTCGTGTCTGCTAAGAACGGACAGATCATTAAAGTTGCAAGCACAGCCGAGGAGGTTATTCGGGCCATTGAGGATTATGAAGTCCCCGAGGGGCGCTTCGATTTGAAGTGGGACACCACGTAGATATCCCGTATTATTTATAGTCATAGAAAATACAAGAAAACACGGATCTCTCGCGTCTACATCTGTAAGTCTGATTAAATAGTTCCATCAATTATATATACCCTCGTCTCCACCTAGAGACGAACCCAATTCTTTATGTTATGTTAGTAGGAAGCAAACCAGGGCTTTCCGCAGTGCTGTGCGCTCTCGCTTCTACATCTGTAGGTCTGATTAAATAGTTCTATCAATTATATATACCCTCGTCTCCACCTAGAGACGAACCCAATTCTTTATGTTATGTTAGTAGGAAACAAACCAGGGCTTTCCGCAGTGCTGTGCCCTCGCTGTTCCTCTGTATGCTCTATGCCTCTTTCTTCTATTCTCCTCTGCAAAAATGAAATCTTAATGAGCTTTGTGCTCTTCGTCGTGGTCGTCTGACACATGGAAGAGATCCTCGAACTCGTCGGCTGGAATCTCAACCTCGGAAAGGTAGCCAGTACCTACGTCGTACATCAAGCCCCAGACCTCGATCTCGCCCTTCTTCAAGGCGCTCAGGGCGCTGGGGTGACGCTTCAAGGCCAAGACGGATGCGATCACGTTGAGCTCGGCAAGCTTCTTGGCGCGCTCCTTCGGCTTGTCCGCGAGCTTGTCCAAGAGCTCCATGTTGGCCGCGCGGATGTGGCGGATAGGATTGAGCCACAAGTCGAGCACACCGCCGATTCTCTTGTTGGACAACGACGCCCACACACCGCCGCAGTCGGTGTGGCCGCACACGATGATCTTCTTGACCTTCAAGACGTCCACCGCAAACTGGATGGCGCCCTGCAGCGAGAGGTCGTTGGCGTTGACGATGTTGGCGATGTTTCTGTGGGTGAAGATCTCGCCGGGCAACGTGGCCAAGCACAGCTCGCCGGCGCGCGAGTCGGAGCACCCGAGCCACAACGTGTGCGGCGACTGGCCCTTCCCGTTGAGGTCGAAGATCTGGTTGCCGTGGTTGTGGTGCACGGAGTCGACAAAGTACTTGTTGTTGGCCAAGAAGTCTTGCATCGTGGACTCCTTCAGCAACGTGAACGGCCCGTTGCTGTGGCTGGTGGCCGGTTTGACCGGCACCTTCTGCGCGTGGGCCGCCTCCGCCGAGACCCTGGGGATGTCGGTCTCGTGGTCGTGCTCCAACTGGTATTGCATGATGTTTTCACGGCCCATGGTGGAACGAGAGAGGCTGAGCGGACGGAGAGGAGACGAGCTGAGGAAAGACGCCAACGATGGCTGAGGCGACGGCGAGAGAGCACGGGTGAGAACTGTGGACGACACCTTGAACAGATAGGCAGAGCTGAGGGGCAACGACGACCTTGAGAGAGGAAGAGTGCTGCGAAGGGAGGTTGACCAGAGGAGCATCGTGGCCTCTAGGGCGGGACAGCTCGCCTTATATAGTCAGAGAATCTTAGGGTGGTGTCGTCACCGGCAGCTTTGTGTTGGGTGGAGGTGATGGGATTACGTCGATGGATGTGCATGCCAGGTGCAGGGAGATATGCGTGTGTGCAGGAGATCCATCAAGCCAACGAGGGTCGACCAGTTGACATCGGTTGGCTCCTATCCACCAAGGTCAGCTGACCACATTCTGAGTCAGGGACCAGGCCACCATCGCTGCTTAGGCGACCAGATTACTATGGGCAACCTCGCGGCCCGGGCTGGCCCCCATAGGTCACGTGCCAGCTTCTACCATGGCCGGAGTGCCATTATGTCGGCCAGGTCCAGAAATCTGTTGCAAACCGCCTGATCTAGACGTCTGATAAGATGTTCCATTGCAATTACGAGGGTACAGCCGCCGCGCATCGGAAAGCTGGCCCAGTCAGCAAAGATGCGGCAGATTGTGGTGGTCACGTGACCCTTGCTTGGGCACTGGCCTTGTGTGCTGTGGATGCCGATCTCTCGAGCAAAGCCATTCACACACGCTTCGCCAGTCGCCTGTGGAAACTCAGCAGTGCCGTCATTGGACTATTTGTGTGCAGTACCAATGTTCCTTCTGGCCACGCCCACCAAATGAGCAGCGCAGACCTAGAGATGCAAGCGACTCTTCATATATAGCATGATAGAAATAACCTTCAATACATGATTACGAGTCGACATATATTGGAAACCTATACAACCCCTCTGCTTAAGGCTTCAAAAGATTATTCTATATATTCATTTTTTTGGTTTTAGAGCCCAGCTCTTCTTCACCAAACCCATCAGCTCCTCTTCCCCAAATCCATCAGCTCCTCTTCCCCAAATCCATCAGCTCCTCTTCCCCAAATCCATTAATCATCTGTCAGCGATTGACAGGTTTCGTCGACGCTTCTACCTACGAGTGCTCCCGCCGGCCACGATTACTACGATGAAGCCTGCTAGCAATCGAACCGTCGTCATCTGGTCGGATCCCGCCCATTTGCGCAACGATCTCGCTGTTTGCGTTGCTGCGTCTTGCACGTCTTCTTGCATTAGTTTGAGCAGGAGCATCAACCGTGTTGTCGCTGCGGGGGGTTCCTCCTGGAGCATGCAGCAGAAACACTTCGGCTGCGACGGCCGCTGGAGAGTAGCCCTGTGAGGCATCTTCGGATGTCTCGTCGGCAACTTCGGTGTTTCCAGTTCTATTATATCTTGAAACAAGCACATTCCAGATGTGCCTGAGACAAATTGTTAACCAATCAATGATCAACTGCATCAATGATGATAATTTATCAATGATGTACAAGGCACATGCCGCTATCAAATGTGCCGTCGCCTCAATTAATGGTCTAAGCGCAGTCGCCGCTAAAGCGAACTCTGCGCCATACCACTGGTGCAATTGAGCCATCCCTACTACGAGACTAGTCAAGTATATTCCGAGTACTACGAAGTTTGGAAGCATTTTGCGGTTTCGTGCGTACTCTAGAATTGCCATAGATCCCGCTACCGCGACTAGCGTTGCCCAGGTTGGGTTTCTTCGATGAATTAAACAGACTAAAGCTGTTATGCCCAAGAAGAGAGTTACGACTATCAATTGATGGGCTTCAAGGTGTATACAATTAAAATGCGCTAATCGAAGAAGTAATTCATCAAGAGTGGCCGGAGGCCCATCATATTGATCCCAGTGGCTGTTCGCTTCTGAAGTTGCTTTGGCGGTTGTTTCGGAACCGCAGGAAGCCTTGGTAGTAAAATCGCTACCTGTCATATAGTATTGACTTGATGCCAGATCTGCACGTCCGTACAGATCTTTGTCGATTCGAACAGTTGTCCAAAAACCGCTCGGCGCTGTCATGGTACTATCCTGGGAAGAACGAGTCTGGGTGGGAACTGATTTGGTCCCGGAAGCTTCAGGTGTCAAAGCCGAAACGAGTACAGCTCCGAGCAGAGCCAACACCAACGCGGCTCTAAGGGGTATCATTGAAATGCTATTATTCTTTGCTTTGGTGAAACGAGAGATGAAACCAAGGGTTACAGGGGATCACACCCCAGTATACAGGACTATTTATGTCTCAGATTCCCCCACCACGTCTTCAATTGAACTCCACGAAAATACGAAAAAACGCCCGGAGTGCTGTCGAGCCCCAACACAATATATTCAGCTAAGAGAGAAAGCAACCCAAGACTACTTTTTCCGTGAACTTCCTCGTTTATCCTTCCGAAAGCTCGTCATCTCTCATCATCAGCGGCTCCGTTGTTCACCATATACCGCCGCCATGGTTACCGCTTAGGCTACTCTACGAGAGGAAACGAGGCTCGGGAGTCCGCCCAAGCTTCGACCATGTTCAACAGCCACTTGAGTACACTCTCAACTTGGTCCGAGCTCAGTTTCACGCAAGCCTTTGAGGGTTGTCCCTGATCATTCACAATAGCACAGTGTATCACGGCTTTTCAGTTTCCTGCTTCCAACATCTGCCGCTATACCCCTTCGTTCCAAAATCCATCTAGGGCGTGGCAGGCATGACCCTATACCCTTATCCTCGCGTGAAAGTCGCGGTCTGATCTGCCGTCCAAGAGTCACTCAGGAGTTTTACTCACTTTCCCAGTGATAGCAAGATCTTGGAGTATTGGATCTCGCTTGTTGCAATGTGTTGTCAACTTTGGCCATTTACTCTGCCTTTTCGCATTCCCACTTGAAATCCTGCATGCACGTGTCAATCTAATGGGACGCGTCCTCCCAATGGGTTATTATGAGACGCATTAACCACTAGATTTAGCGTGATCACTCACTTAATCATAGTGAACGGCAGTTCGGTTCTCGTTTTGACTGTAGATAAAATTTATTTTCGGTGCTCCTCGATAATCATGTCAGGGCTCATGGCTCGATGGGACGTGCTCATTGTAAGTATCGCTTAACGATATATTCTGCGGACCTTGCTCAGACTTAGGGTTCTCGACTTTATATTTTAGCTCAGATTAGGCATGCGGTAATTACTTGTGTATTACTCGACTTACTACAACTACCCTGCTATTTATCAGGCGGGGCCTATCAATTCGAGAGCTTATTGCGCGTAAGACTTGCCTACAAGGACCGCCTATTCACACTACTGACTACCTATTTTATTTTCCATACTTAAGAATGGTGTCGGAAGATGGATAATGCCTGAGGTGATACGACAACGGCTTGCTTGTAAAGTCAACCTACCACGTATGATTACTAGTCGATATTGTATTGGAAACTTATACAACCCCTGTGCTTAAGATTTCGAAAAGATCCTTCTATATATTCACTTTTCGGTTGTAGAGCCCAGCTCCACTTCACCAAACCCTTTAATGATCTCTTAGCAATGTGGGCTCGTCGACACTTCCATCCACAAGAGTTGAACGATCAAGATTTATTCTGCGTTTTGTTTGCTTGAGGGCTCACATCGGAAGGACCCTTCGCTTGTTCGACGGGCGACCCTGCGTTCTTACAACCTAATCTCAGTACTTTTAAAGTTATTTGGCTGGTGGCCACTATGAGCAATAGTACTCCTGATAATGTCGTTAATGGGCCTTTCTCGGTCTCTGAGAGCGCATCTTGATATAGTGCAAACATAACACCGACAAAGAACGCAACAGTGATAATCGCCGTTCCATGTCCAGCACTAAAGAAATGGAAAAATACAGTGAGATAAAGCACCACGGCGTATTTGAAAATGAGAACATCTGAGAAACTCAGCTCCTCCTCGTGTGTAATTCCATAACGCAAACCCTCATCTTCAGCGGGTGCTACGGTATCGACGTGAATTTGTACATTCCTGGCCCCTCCGTCCCCTAAATACTGTGGACTTGGTGGCTGGCATGTCCATTCACTACCCCTTTCATCCATTACTAGAACCAGCAGGGCATCACCCGGAGCCGTCATAGTACTCTCTTTAGAGCAATACGTCTTGCTGGAAATCGCATTGCCTGAGTTCAAGGAGTCATGGGCCACATCCTCTGCCAAGGTGGCCGCCATGAAAGTGCTGGACAAGGCTAACAAAGTGATGCTCTTTTTCAAAGTGAAAAGCATCATTGCTGGGTTGTGGCTCTTTATGTTCCGAAAGGCTGGCTTTTCTGTAGTGGTCTCCTTTTGATTGAGAAGAGAATCAACCTGAAACAATTTCGCCTGCGATCTGCTGCTATTTATTCTACTGGACTGCATACTGCATATGTGGACTTGCCCTTGTTTGCAAGGTTCCTTACACTAAATCGGACGGACGTTCTAAATGATTAGGAATCTCACTCATAATAGATATTATATGTACATTTTTCTTCTGACAAGAGAATTTCATTCTATCCCAAGGGCGCCCAGCCATGGCTACTTCCATACCCCTGGTGTACCAGTTTTCTCTATGTATGCGCCACATCTAATAGAAGGCAGGTGAAGAGCATCAATGACTTAAGCAAGGAACTTTCAGATATATGCAATTAGTCGCGCTTGTAACACTCACTTTATCTTACAAATACACCTGGTGGTGGGTCTTGAGGAAACCCGGATACGATAGAGGCTTACATTGAATCAACTTACAATATATGGCTACTGGTCGACATTGTATTCATGAGAACATATTCTGGCATTCGTTTAAGAGCTCTACTTCACCAAACCCTTTAATGATCTCTTGGCAATGTGGGTTCGTCAACACTTCCATCCACGAGGGTTGAACGATCAAGATTTATTCCGCGTTTTGTTTGCTCGAGGGCCCACATCTGAAGAACCCTTCGCTTGCTCGACGGACGACTCTGCCATGTCTCCATGTTTCTTCAATGAAGTTGAAGATTTAAGGATGACAG
This sequence comes from Australozyma touchengensis, assembly GCA_030566735.1. Lineage (NCBI taxonomy): Eukaryota > Fungi > Ascomycota > Pichiomycetes > Serinales > Metschnikowiaceae > Australozyma > Australozyma touchengensis. The sequence continues at coordinate 236,549 of JAKUAS010000001.1, read as the reverse complement.
TCATTATCACGCAAAATGAAGTAAACAAGAACATTAATAGTACTGACCCAGTCTCTGAGAGATATCCCAGAGGTACTCCACATATACACATAGCTAGTAGCCCCGGAGAGAGGCAGAGACTTGCAACTTCGACACCTTTTATCAAGAACCCCACAACGGCTAAACATAAGCAGAAGAATAAGAAGATGAAGCCAAATAAGAGAGTTCTATCTTCTTCACCGGCTACGGTATTGATGTGAATTTGTACATTCCTGGCCCCTCCGTCCCCTAAATACTGTGGACTTGGTGGCTGGCATGTCCATTCACTACCGCTTTCATCTGTCAATACAACCATCAGGGCATCGCTCAAAGCCGTCATAGTACTCTCTTTAGAGCAATACGTCTTGCTGGAAATCGCATTGCCTGAGTTCAAGGAGTCATGGGCCACATCCTCTGCCAAGGTGGCCGCCATGAAGGTGCTGGACAAGGCTAACAAAGTGATGCTCTTTTTCAAGGTGAAAAGCATCATTGCTGGGTTGTGGTTCTTTATTTTCCGAAAGGCTGGTACTTCTTGTATGCGTGGTAGCATATAAGAAATGTCTCAGTTTCCATTTGCAGCAGTTCATTCTGCATAGTTGTATATTGTTTCAGATTTCTAAGTCACTATATGCAGTATTTCGCAGAGTGTTCTGCAGATCTAGCCCCCTTTTTTTGGCACTTGTCCTTCTGCGTTAGTTTTAATTAGCGTAAAGTTTAACAAGGTTACTGCTGGGCTTCGATTTACTCGGTTTACCGCAGCTTCCCTGACATTGGTCTGGTGGGGTTAACAGAATGAAAGCACATAGCATGATATGGACAAAAATTGTTCGGAGAAAAGTATGCGCCGGTTATTGGGACCTGTTGTTCTAATAAAGAAACAATTTTTAGAAAGACATAAACCGAACATCTGTGAATTGACAGAATTGAGGATTAAGAAGAAAGAAGTAGGAAGCAACTTTGCACACAACATCAAGGAAGCATCCTGTTTATCGCGGTTAGAAAAGACGCGGTAGAAGCCCGATATTTTTTGAAAATCTGCTTGTTTCAGATATGTGGAGTAGAAGAAGCCGATTCATGAGCAACTTGCGAGTTGTTTCCTATTTTCATTTGAAACACCACTATGTCTCTTTGTGTTGGAGGTTTGATAGCAGAAGCAATATTTAAGTACATACATTTGGTATTCTGTTTGTCAATACGTCGGTCGCTAGCGTTCGCATAAAGCCTCTAGAGCCAATTCCGGTGACTGTTGTCTACTGTCCACTGTATCCTTGTTTCAAATATTTTGTTGGCTAATTTCTATTATTTTTCTTACTTTCCTTTTTTCTGTTACCTATTTCCGGGATGTTAATTGAAGTAATCACATATTTGGTGAAAGGGATTGTTTGGACAGGGTAAGTCGAATATCATAGTTTTGCTAGGAAGTCAATAATCTATTTGTCTGTTTGTGTTGAATAAAAATAGCTATGTGGCTAATCTTGTTTCTTCAATCTCTCTCATAATCTTGAAACTCAGGGTCTCTTGTTACATTGTGTTCTCAACGAGGAATTACTTCGTCTAAGATATCCTTTTCACTATTTTTTTTTTTTTTTTTTTTTTTCTGTTCCTATATGCGTATGTCCGCATATATGGCAACAGATGGTTTGATTTTCGGAACCAAAATGCTTGGATTGTTTTCAGTTTTTATTAGTAATACCTCCAGCAGCTCAAACATCAAATAGTAAATGAGCTATAATAAAGAGGAGAGAAAGTATTTTATTCAAGGAAGCTAAATAAATAAAAAGTAAGTCGAAAAATAGCACTTCATTTATAACCTCATGTTCTTCTTTCTTCTGCGACTTCTCTCTGTTACTGTTCACGTCATCTCAACAGGATTTGTGAAAAGCCCTACTTTACCTGCATATCAGGACATTTCACGTGATCATCGCAGTTTGGTCTAAAAAATTTTTCAATCTTCGCTCCAACAGCTAACTACACCTTTTCTAACAAGAATGTCCCGTCCTCAAGTTTCCGTCGTTTCCGCCACTGGCGAGAAGACCAACACTCAGTTGTCTACCCCAGCTGTCTTCTCTGCTCCAATCAGAGCTGACATTGTTCAATCTGTTTTCACCAGAATCAACAAGAACAAGAGACAAGCTTACGCTGTCTCCGAGAAGGCTGGTCACCAAACCTCAGCCGAGTCCTGGGGTACCGGTCGTGCTGTTGCCAGAATCCCAAGAGTTGGTGGTGGTGGTACCCACCGTGCCGGCCAGGGTGCTTTCGGTAACATGTGTAGAGGTGGTCGTATGTTCGCTCCTACCAAGACCTGGAGAAGATGGCACGTCAAGGTGAACCAGAACGAGAAGCGTTACGCTACTGCTTCCGCTATCGCTGCTTCTGGTGTCACCTCTTTGGTTTTGGCTAGAGGTCACAGAGTCGAGCAAGTCGAGGAGTTGCCTTTGGTTGTTGCCAACGACTTCGAGGGTGTCTCTAAGACTAAGGACGCCGTCGCTGTCTTGAAGGCTGTCGGTGCTCACAAGGACATCATCAGAGTCCTCAAGTCCAAGAAGTTGAGAGCTGGTAAGGGTAAGTTGAGAAACAGAAGATTCACCCAAAGAAAGGGTCCATTGGTTGTTTACGCCAACGACAACGGTATCGCCAAGGCTTTGAAGAATATCCCAGGTGTTGACGCTGCTCACGTCTCCCGTTTGGGTTTGTTGCAATTGGCTCCTGGTGCCCACTTGGGTAGATTTGTCATCTGGACCCAAGCTGCTTTTGAGGCCTTGGACTCTGTCTACGGTTCCGAGAACACCAAGTCCTCCAAGTCTGGTTACACCTTGCCAGCTAACATTGTATCTGGCACTGACTACAAGACATTGATCAACTCTGCTGAGATCCAGGCTGTCTCCAGAGCTGCCAAGGCTTCTGAGACCAAGAGACCCCACGCTCAAAAGAAGAACCCATTGAAGAACAAGCAGGTCATGTTGAGATTGAACCCTTACGCTAAGATCTACGCTGCCGAGAAGCAAGGTTCTATCAAGGTTGAGAAGAAGAAGGCTAAGCCATCCAAGGGTGCTTTCCAAGCTCTCCTCAAGCAGTAAGCGGCTAATCTTTGATAGCAGCGAAAATCACTTTTGTTATAATTCATGGCGGGATATGAAATACATGCATAATAATGATAGTTTGTAGGGTAACAGTGATTCAATCTTGATACTTGATGAATTGTTGCCATAAATTGAGCGTTTGATGAAGCTACGTATGTTTGCAGACCCAGACTTTGACTTGTCTATCAACAAAATGTAATTCCGCATTGTTCCATGTCGTACCAACTGATGTCAACTCTTCTAGGTTACCGCTAAGCAATCTACTTTGGCACATGTTGGAAAAATTTCTAGACTGCTGTTGAATGTTTAAACTTGATAAGCAACACAGTATTTTTACAGTACTCAAGGTGTACATGGCATTGGAGAACCTGCCCGAGTTTGGTGAAGAAGCTGCCTTCCTTTGTGTTGCCAAATATGCGGAAACACGCAAATGGCTACAAAATTAGAAAGAGGAACATAAAAACGCCATAGAATGACCAGAATTTTCAATTGTGGATTAGTTGGAGACGGAGTTAGCCGATTATGATATTCTGTTGCACAACGTAGCCATCGGGCAGAGAAAAACCGATTAAGGAAATCGTTTCTTCACTAGGCGCGAGTCGATTTCCAATACCAGGTGAATGATTTTTAAAGGCAAATAATCAAAATGGCACTTACCAGAAAAAAATAACAATCTTACATCCTCTGAGATATGTATTTGAAAGATTGTCCGGGTTCTGCTTGGGAAGAATCAAGGAATTATCTATTTAATTATTCTAAGTTATTTGGAATTTATTTTTGGCGCGACAAAAATAAGAAAGTTTATCCAGAGATGACATGGACTTGCTCTGAATAGTAATATGATGTTCAACGTAGAAACGGCTTGTATAACGAACTGGTACACCAGGGGTATGGAAGTAGCCATGGCTGGGCGCCCTTGGGATAGTATGGAATTCTCTCGTCAGAAGAAATATGTACATATAATATCTATTATGAGTGAGATTCCTAATCATTTAGAACGTCCGTCCGATTTAGTGTAAGGAACCTTGCAAACAAGGGCAAGTCCACATATGCAGTATGCAGTCCAGTAGCATTAATAGCAGCAGATCGCAGGCGAAATTGTTTCAGGTTGATTCCCTTCTCAATCAAAAGGAGACCACTACAGAAAAACCAGCCTCTCGGAAAATAAAGAACCACAACCCAGCAATGATGCTTTTCACTTTGAAAAAGAGCATCACTTTGTTAGCCTTGTCCAGCACCTTCATGGCGGCCACCATGGCAGAGGATGTGGCCAATGACTCCTTGAACTCAGGCAATGCGATTTCCAGCAAGACGTATTGCTCTAAAGAGAGTACTATGACGACTTCGAGCGATGCCCTGCTGGTTGTAGTGATGGATGAAAGGGGTATTAAATGGACATGCCAGCCACCAAGTCCACAGTATTTAGGGGACGGAGGGGTCAGGAATGTACAAATTCACGCCAATACCGTCAAGGCTAACAGGAAATGTAAAATGTGTACATATGAAGACCTTCGCTATTTTACAGACGAGGAAATATATCGTATTGGCGCAACGATGGTCACTATTACCTTAGGCTGCCACCTGACTGTTGTTTTTACGATGTACCGGAGATTTGGTGCCGAACCTGGAGTACAGTTCCTCACTATTGGGTTATGTGCCGCTGCTTTGTTTGCATTCGAGCTAGAATTACTTTCAAAGACCACGGCAACCCAATTAATGAATTTTTTTCTTGGAATATGGGCAACAGTCTCCGTCAGGCTATTCGTTTCAAGTATATCGGAGAAACGTAGAGAGAACGCAGAGTCGTCCGTCGAGCAAGCGAATGGTTCTTCAGATGTGAGCCCTCAAGCAAACAAAATGCGGAATAAATCTTGATCGTTCAGCTCTCGTGGATGGAGGTGTTGACGAACCCACATTGCCAAGAGATCATTAAAGGGTTTGGTGAAGTAGAGCTCTTAAACGAATGCCAGAATATGTTCTCGTGAATACAATGTCGACCAGTAATCATAAATTGTAAGTTGATTTAATGTAAGCCTCTATCGTATCCGGGATTCCTCAAGACCCAACACCAGGTGTATTTGTAAGATAAAGTGAGTGTTACAAGCGCGACTAATTGCATATATCTGAAAGTTCCTTGCTTAAGTCATTGATGCTCTTCACCTGCCTTCTATTAGATGTGGCGCATACATAGAGAAAACTAGTACACCAGGGGTATGGAAGTAGCCATGGCTGGGCGCCCTTGGGATAGTATGGAATTCTCTTGTCAGAAGAGAATGTACATATAATATCTATTATGAGTGAGATTCCTAATCATTTAGAACGTCCGTCCGAATGTAAGGAACCTTGCAAACAAGGGCAAGTCCACATTTGCAGTATGCAGTCCAGTCGAATAAATAGCAGCAGATCGCAGGCGAAATTGTTTCAGGTTGATTCCCTTCTCAATCAAAAGGAGACCACTACAGAAAAACCAGCCTCTCGGAAAAAAAAGAACCACAACCCAGCAATGATTCTTTTCACTTCGAAAAAGAGCATCACTTTGTTAGCCTTGTCCAGCATCTTCATGGCGGCCACCTTGGCAGAGGATGTGGCCTATGACTCCTTGAATGCGATTTCCAGCAACATGTATTGCTCTAAAGAGAGTACTATGACGGCTCCGGACGATGCCCTGCTGGTTCTAGTAATGGATGAAAGGGGTAGTGAATGGACATGCCAGCCACCAAGTCCACACTATTTAGGGAACGGAGGGGCCAGAAATGTACAAATTCACGTCAATACCGTAGCACCCGCTGAAGATGAGGGTTTGCGTAATGGAATTACATACAAGGAGAAGATGAGTGGCTTAAATGCTCTCATTCTGAAATGCTTCATGTTATTTTTTCTCACTGTACCATTCTATTTATTTAGTGCTGGATATGCAACGGCGATTCTCACTGTTGGGCTCTTTGTCGGTGTTGTGTTTGCACTATATCAAGAAGATGCGCTCTCAGAGACCGAGCAAGGCCCATTAACGATATTATCGGGAGTACTATTGCTCATAGTGGCCACCAGCCAAGTAGCTTTAAAAGTACTGAGATTAGGTGGTAAGAACGCAGAGTCGTCCGTCGAGCAAGCGAAGGGTTCTTCAGATGTGAGCCCTCAAGCAAACAAAACGCGAAATGAATCTTGATCGTTCAACCCTCGTGGATGGAAGTGTTGACGAACCCACATTGCCAAGAGATCATTAAAGGGTTTGGTGAAGTGGAGCCGGGCTCTTAAACGAATGCCAAAATGTCTAAGATGATGTTCTCGTTATAAGGATAAGCCCGAATTTAGTATAGGGCTCGAATACAATGTCGACCAGTAGCCATATATTGTAAGTTGATTTTATGTCAGCCTCTATCGTATCCGGGATTCCTCAAGACCCACCACCAAGGTGTATTTGTAAGATAAAGTGAGTGTTACAAGCGCGCCAAATTGCATATATCTGAAAGCTCCTTGCTTAAGTCATTGATGCTCTTCACCTACCTTCTATTAGATGTGGCGCATACATAGAGAAAACTGGTACACCAGGGGTATGGAAGTAGCCATGGCTGGGCGCCCTTGGGATAGAATGGAATTCTCTTGTCAGAAGAAAAATGTACATATAATACCAATTATGAGTGGGATGCATTTAGAACGTCCGTACGATTTAATGTAAGGAACCTTGCAAACAAGGGCAAGTCCACATATGCAATATGCACTCCAGTCGAATAAATAGCAGCAGATCGCAGGCGAAATTGTTTCAGGTTGATTCTCTTCTCAATCAAAAGGAGACCACTACAGAAAAACCAGCTTTTCGGAAAATAAAGAACCACAACCCAGCAATGATTCTTTTCACTTTGAAAAAGAGCATCACTTTGTTAGCCTTGTCCAGCATCTTCATGGCGGCCACCTTGGCAGAGGATGTGGCCTATGACTCCTTGAATGCGATTTCCAGCAAGACGCATTGCTCTAAAGAGAGTACTATGACGACTTCGAGCGATGCCCTGCTGGTACTATTGACAGATGAAAGCGGTAGTGAATGGACATGCCAGCCACCAAGTCCACACTATTTAGGGGACACATGCGCCAGGAAACACATTCACGTCAATACCGTAGCACCCGCTGAAGATGAAAGTTACCCTATAATAATTACCGACGAGGAGAAACTTTGGGCAAAAATCCTCGAATACGTAATCATCTACGCAATTTTTGTATTCCCGATGGTCTGTAAATTTGATAGCGGACTTGGAATAGCTTTTTTTTTTCTTGGGATGTTTGCCAATATTGTAGCTGAACATCGGAATTCAAACCCAGACTACTCGGAATACATATTAATGGTATATTTTGGGGGATTAGGCTCATTGCTGGCAATTTTTGCATTAGTGCAGATACGCAGAGACTTGGCAGAGTCGTCCGTCGAGCAAGCGAAGGGTTCTTCAGATGTGAGCTCTCAAGCAAACAAAACGCGAAATGAATCTTGATCGTTCAACTCTCGTGGATGGAAGTGTTGACGAACCCACATTGCCAAGAGATCATTAAAGGGTTTGGTGAAGTGGAGCCGGGCTCTTAAACGAATGCCAAAATGTCTAAGATGATGTTCTCGTTATAAGGATAAGCCCGAATTTAGTATAGGGCTCGAATACAATGTCGACCAGTAGCCATATATTGTAAGTTGATTTTATGTCAGCCTCTATCGTATCCGGGATTCCTCAAGACCCACCACCAAGGTGTATTTGTAAGATAAAGTGAGTGTTACAAGCGCGCCAAATTGCATATATCTGAAAGCTCCTTGCTTAAGTCATTGATGCTCTTCACCTACCTTCTATTAGATGTGGCGCATACATAGAGAAAACTGGTACACCAGGGGTATGGAAGTAGCCATGGCTGGGCGCCCTTGGGATAGAATGGAATTCTCTCGTCAGAAGAGAATGTACATATAATATCTATTATGAGTGAGATTCCTAATCATTTAGAACGTCCGTCCGAATGTAAGGAACCTTGCAAACAAGGGCAAGTCCACATATGCAGTATGCAGTCCAGTAGAATAAATAGCAGCAGATCGCAGGCGAAATTGTTTCAGGTTGATTCTCTTTTCAATCAAAAGGAGACCACTACAGAAAAACCAGCCTTTCGGAAAATAAAGAACCACAACCCAGCAATGATGCTTTTCACCTTGAAAAAGAGCATCACTTTGTTAGCCTTGTCCAGCATCTTCATGGCGGCCACCTTGGCAGAGGATGTGGCCAATGACTCCTTGAATGCGATTTCCGGCAAGACGTATTGCTCTAAAGAGAGTACTATGACGGCTCCGGGTGATGCCCTGCTGGTTCTAGTAATGGATGAAAGGGGTAGTGAATGGACATGCCAGCCACCAAGTCCACAGTATTTAGGGGACGGAGGGGCCAGGAATGTACAAATTCACGTCAATACCGTAGCACCCGCTGAAGATGAGGGTTGGTGTTCTGGAATTACACACGAGGAAAAGCTAAGTGACCTTAATGCTCTCCTTCTCAAATGCGCCGTGGTGCTTTATCTCGCTCTACCTTTCCATTTCTTTAGTGCTGGACGTGGAACGGTGATTCTCACTGTTGCGTTCTTTGTCGGTGTTATGTTCGCACTATATCAAGATGCGCTCTCAGAGACCGAGAAAGGCCCATTAACGACATTTTCATGGGTACTATTGCTCATAGTGGCCACCAGCCAAGTAACTTTAAAAGTTCTGAGATTAGGTTGTAAGAACGCAGAGTCGCCCGTCGAGCAAGCGAAGGGTTCTTCAGATGTGAGCCCTCAAGCAAACAAAATGCGGAATAAATCTTGATCGTTCAGCTCTGTGTTGACGAACCCACATTGCCAAGAGATCATTAAAGAATTTGGTGAAGTAGAGCTCTTAAACGAATGCCAGAATATGTTCTCGTGAATACAATGTCGACCAGTAATCATATATTGTAAGTTGACTTTATGTAAGCCTCTATCGTATCCGGGATTCCTCAAGACCCAACACCAAGGTGTATTTGTAAGATAAAGTGAGTGTTACAAGCGCGACTAATTGCATATATCTGAAAGTTCCTTGCTTAAGTCATTGATGCTCTTCACCTGCCTTCTATTAGATGTGGCGCATACATAGAGAAAACTGGTACACCAGGGGTATGGAAGTAGCCATGGCTGGGCGCCCTTGGGATAGAATGAAATTCTCTTGTCAGAAGAAAAATGTACATATAATATCAATTATGAGTGGGATGCATTTAGAACGTCCGTACGATTTAATGTAAGGAACCTTGCAAACAAGGGCAAGTCCACATATGCAATATGCACTCCAGTCGAATAAATAGCAGCAGATCGCAGGCGAAATTGTTTCAGGTTGATTCTCTTCTCAATCAAAAGGAGACCACTACAGAAAAACCAGCTTTTCGGAAAATAAAGAACCACAACCCAGCAATGATTCTTTTCACTTTGAAAAAGAGCATCACTTTGTTAGCCTTGTCCAGCATCTTCATGGCGGCCACCTTGGCAGAGGATGTGGCCAATGACTCCTTGAACTCAGGCAATGCGATTTCCAGCAAGACGTATTGCTCTAAAGAGAGTACTATGACGACTTCGAGCGATGCCCTGCTGATTCTAGTGATGGACGAAAGGGGTAGTGAATGGACATGCCAGCCACCAAGTCCACAGTATTTAGGGGACGGAGGGGCCAGGAATGTACAAATTCACATCAATACCGTAGCCGGTAAAGAAGATAGAACTCTCTTATTTGGCTTCATCTTCTTATTCTTCTGCTTATGTTTAGCCGTTGTGGGGTTCTTGATAAAAGGTGTCGAAGTTGCATGTACCTGCCTCTCTCCGGGGCTACTAGCTATGTGTATATGTGTAGTACCTCTGGGATATGTCTCAGAGACTGGGTCAGTACTATTATTGTTCTTGTGTGCTTCCTTTTGCGTGATAATGACTGGCAACCGTAAATTTTCAACTTCATTGAAGAAACATGGAGACATGGCAGAGTCGTCCGTCGAGCAAGCGGAGGGTTCTTCAGATGTGAGCCCTCGAGCAAACAAAACGCGGAATAAATCTTGATCGTTCAGCTCTCGTGGATGGAAATGTTGACGAGCCCACATTGCTAAGAGATCATTAAAGGGTTTGGTGAAGTGGAGCCGGGCTCTACAACCGAAAATGAAAAAAAAAACTCCTATTTACAAGTATTCTAACATGTTGTATAAGTCTCCAATACGATGTCAACTAGCGGCTAAATTGTAGGTTATTATTAAAAGTAACCGCTGTCGTATCATCTAAGACATTCTCCATCACCCAGAAATGAATTTCAATTAAAAAGATATAGGTTTTGGTTGCAAATGCGACTTAGCATCGTCGTTGGCAACTACACCCGGTATAAGCTTTCTGTGTGGTAACTCCACCAGACCAATGCCAGCGAAGCTGCGGTAAACTGAGTAAATACCGGATTGTACGCACAAGACCAACTTAAAGAAGTTAATTCGATTTCCAAACTCAGTTATCATCCTGAACACCCGTACCTCTGCCTCTAGAGGCACAGCCGTTCGACTGCATGGTGCGACTGGAGGCTAAACTGGTGACAAATAGGCGTCACACCATAAGTTACAATAGTATTAAGAAAAATTTGCTGGAAGCAAAGGCCCTTGGGGAACCGCAGCATGCATATTTTCCCGAAAGACTTGTGTATACACTCAAAGTAGGCTTGAGCAGCCGGTGATTTCGGGAGTGTGCCTCGAGGGCGCACTATTGGAGTCAATAAAATTTGATTTACTACGTAGATTCAGTCTAATCCAGCGAATAGATGCAATCCAGTTGCTCCTGCTATCGTACCGTTGGCAAGGGGGACCTTACAGGAACTACTGAACCCCGAGAAGATCACTATTGCTGGAAAGCTGACATGTCCTGCAAGAATAACGCCGGCTAGGGATATCCCAGTAAGAAAGTCAAGCTACTCCATCGTAGCTAATAATAACTTTCTTTTCTTTTGACGGTTATTTACTGGCTCCTGGCTGAACGTTGCAACCGAGATCGGCATCAGCCAGCATACTCAGATCAAGGTATTTTTAAATTCGAGCCTAAAATAGCATTGCAGCACTAAATCAACGATTCCTGAACGAAGCCACGTAATTGGCACGTTGTCATCGCCTATGGCTGGTGATAGCTGGGCTGGTCAGGTGCCGCATCTGTCCCGCATATGTGCAGTACACACATAAACGTAAACATCGCGTAACCCATGACAGTGAGTCTGACGATTGGAAGCGTACACTACAGCGTTTCAGAATCTCTATTTTATTGAACGCACGAAGCGAGATCGAACCCATGATAACCCATATACATAATTTTACACCTTAGTTGCCGACCAAAGGCAACACGTTTTGTTGGAACTCACCAATCCAGTTCCCAGGCTCCTGGTACTCACAGATGGTGTACTGTCTCCAAGCGTTGTTACAGGTGACGTAGGCACATCCGAGCTCAGTAGTGCCCTTCCAGACAACTTGAGTAAAGTGGCCGGTGGCAGGCGAGAAGCCTGGGTTGTTGAAGTCGTATTGGGAAATCTCGTTGTACCAGGCGTCTACGGGAGAAGCACCGCCGACGTAACCGGCTGCCAAGTTCTCTCCGTAAGGTCCGTGGGAGTGAATCAATTGGACGTTGTTGCAGTCGAAGTTGTTGGCTGCGTAGTTGGCTGCGTAGTCAGCCAAGGCTTGGTTCCACGTCAAGGCACCAACACCATGCAAGGCTCTCTTGATGTTGTGCTCGTTCAAGATGTCTTGTTGGAAGGAGTTCAAACTTGCAGCAGAAGGAGCAGAAGAGGTGGTGGCTGGCGTGCTTGTAGTAGGAGCAGCAGTGGCTTGGGTGGTTGGAGTGGTTGGAGTGGTAGGAGCGGTGGTGGCTTGAGAAGTCGAGGTCGAGGCAGTGGAAGGAGTAGTTGTGGCAGCAGAGGGCGACGTAGTAGTGCCGGCAGCGGCCAGCGTTGCAGACAGACCCAAGTCGGTTGTGGAAGCGGCGTCGGTGGGAGGAGGTACGTCCATGAACAGGACAGTGGTGTAACTGGTGACGGTGACCATGTCAGTGACGGTCAGAATGTAGCTGAGCGCAGCAGCGTCGGCAACGGCGGCAACGGCCACGAGGACAGGCAAGGAGAACTTCATTGTTGTGGAATGGTGGCTGAAGTGTTGATGGCTAGGCTGCAAACGACGGTGTAGTAGCGAGTAGACTGTTTAAGCGAAGGTAGATCAAAGGAACGACTTTTCTGTTTACAGAGTGGGAGGTGGGCGATTAAGGTCCTTAAATATTCTGTGGAGTGGCTGCAGGCAGAGTCAAATGGGAAAATGTCAGGACATCGGGACGACGCGCGGCGGGTATATGCGCCCGATTGGGGTGGTGTGCAGCCAGCCCTGCAGCCGCACCGACCCTGACGCTGGGGCCTTCCCAAGTAGGAAGTGCGCTTGCTAGTCTGGGATAAACAAGGACCAACAAGCCATCGACGAATCGGCCGGTGATTCGGGCTGGCGATCGGCCAGGATTGCCAAAAACGCCAGGGTTTGCAATGGGTCGAATCTGGCACAGAAATCGCGGTTTCTCGATCCAAGCGATTCCTGAAACACGCATCCAAACAGGGTGCATGCAGGAGGTGTCCATCGTGAATAGGGCAGACGTAAATACCGATCGTGTCGATTCAGGGTCGTGACAGCAGACAAGTCAAGGGTTCAAACGCGTTCGTAAGGGTGCACTGGATCTGATGGAGATGTCATCTTCCGTGCGGAATGGATGCCTCTAACGTGTGCCATCCACAAACACAAACATGGGACTAATCGGGCCAACAGAGCACCAAAAACGCAACAGGCGAATTAAGGTCTGTAAAAAGTCGCTGAGCGTACTTAGACCCTCTTAGTTGGCGTTGCAGGAGGGCCTGTGTGCAGGACACGTTTTTGACGTGGTGGAGTGTAAGAGTGACAGGCGTAGTGGCCGACGGGTTAGGATCGCGAGTTCGCGACCGAGTGATTGCGAGCCATGCTCGCCGACTGCGGAGCTTGTACGTGCACTGACGCAGGGAGACCCCGAACTTGACAGCTGCACGCGAGGGGTGACAGCTAGACACAGGGAAGATAGTACGGCTTTTTACCCGATCCTTTCCATCGCTTTGGAGAGCCATCGGTGACAGTACCGCACCGCGCTTGATCTCTCTTTTCGTCGCAGCGAGAGCGATGTCTACAAACGGACGTTTTTGACGTTGCAGATTTTACGAGGATCCTGCACATAGGCATAGCCGCCGTGTCGCCCAGCAGGTGCACAACGCAACACTTAAAATGTGTTCCAGACATCGAGCCGATTTTTGTGGCGCCCTTTGCACTACGTAGACTTCATTGCAATTAAGAGTGGCAGTTTTCTTGCGGTCGCGTTGTCGAGTGATTTCAACCACGTCTCACAGAACCAAAGAGGTACAGGGGTCAAACGGTTGCTCATGGCAATTTCGGAAGACGCGCAGTTCCACCGTGGTTGAAACAGATTTAGTTGTCCATATTTCTCTCGGACCTGGTCCTGTGTTTAGATGCTTCATCCCACGCGTCCACACGTCGCAACCCCATGTTTGTTTACGTCTCCTGGCGCTTAATCCCGTTAATTATTTGCAGCCGTTACACATTACGACCCTTTCTACATGGTGACAGACTAAATTAGAGCCTCTCGAGGTACGAACCTAGATCCTGATTTGACGCTGTGTGCTAAGGCGATTCGCTTGCGATGATTATGACGACAAATGGCAATGGTAACAGGATGGGCCTGACGAATGAGATCTGCGCAGCTTCCAACTTGGGTGAGACAACATGAGCGCTGGGATAAGCTTGGCTGAGGGATCAACGCTCACTGGATTTTCAGGGCCGGACTTCCAATGCTGTCTTTTGTTTGTAAATAAATGTTTTTTATCAAAGCGTCTTTCTATGTCTTTCTAGGGTCTTTCTAAGTGCCTTTCTACGGCCATTCTATGTCTGTCTAGGGTGTTTCAATGTCTTTCTACGGTCTCTCGTAGATGTCATGTGTAGCGCCCTTCATGGCCACTTGAAGATGCTAATTTACCGTTTCCATGGATGTCCAGCATCTCAATGAACATTTGCCGCATGATTGGCAGAAGCATCCTATGTTTCTTCAGTCCTTCGTTCTTCCATGAACCCCTTGCAGACCAGGGTCAAAAAAAGAAAAAAATACCTTAAATACACAGCACGCAACCATATCTTCTAACTGCTCTTCTAGTCAAACCCTCTGGAGCCGCCTATCTCAGTGCTCATTCTAAATAGGATAATTGGACCCGCGTGTAGCCTTGCATGTAATAGCTGATCACGAGACCACCGTCACGGGGTACACGTCAACCTCCTATCTTCGTCCCCCAAATTGTCCTCGTAAAGAACGATTTGGTTCCGTCTTCGTTGAAATTCGAATCTATGGCCCCAGGCATCACCATAAACCCACAAATTCTTTGTTCCTCATTCTTTGGCCGCTAGCGTCTAAGTTTTTACGATCCCAAGAACCTCCAGTCTTCCCCACTATAAGTATCTGAACGCTGTCTTGCCCACAAAATGCTCAAGAGTTTAAGAAACAAAGCGCTGCTTCTCTCGATCTCTTCGCTGTCCTCCACGCCTTCTTCCGATCCCAAGGTACACCACAAAGTGCTTCTGCAAGTGCATGATTTCGAGATTGCACTTCAGGCTATGGACCTCTTGCTTGACGATCGCAACAAAGAAGGAACCGATCTTTTGAAGTCCAAACAGAAGGAACACAAGGAGCGCTGCGATGATCCAGGGGCGATTTTCCATTTGGCATTGGGGGTTATGCAGTTCATCGAGGCTACGTTGGGGTTCGAGGCTGAAGTCATGAGCCGGGCTCATAAGACTCTCTCGGAGTCTGAGGACGCATCGTTGTCCCACTCGAAACACAACCAAAAGAAGGCAATCAGCACCTCCCACATCTATCCCCCAGGAACCGAGTTTCAAGTCACCTATGCGGAGCTGACGCTTTTGAATGCATTGATCATGCTTTTGCAGGAGAACAATACCATGGTTGAACAGGCCAAGGCTCTTATGAAATTGCGCCGTGCTTACCAGATCCTAGACTCCACGTACCGTAAAATCAAAGAACTGGAGCCGCTTTTCAACAAAAACCTCATCAAGTTCAAGAAGCAAGCGTTGAATCTGTCTGTGAGCTCTGTAGATCTTCCAGGATTCGATCTTCCGTCGGGCGACTCCTCGGCCTCGCTTCCTGATGAAATGAAGCTCATGAAGAACCTAGAACAAGTGTATCAAATGAGGAAAAGACGCATTGAGGGAGTGTGCACTAGCAACCATGGGTCACAAGTGAATTTCTTCAAAGACGATTCCTCGTTCTACAACAGCCAAAGCGCTCTGGTGAGCTCGTTGGCTCCAGCATCTAGTTCCATGCGTTTCAGTAAAAGTACTTCTACAGCGAACGAATCATTTGCAAATGACTCTCCCAAAATCAGCGCAAGCAAGGATCTGCCTGCAATCGACGACGACGATTTCTCAGACGCGAACGAGAGCTTCGAGTCGGCGGAGAGTGTAGAAATCGTTCCGCCTAAAGCCTCTGACGTGCCAAGGTTGCAAACACCTGTGAGTGGTATCTATCCTGAGTCAGTGCTCTCTGCCGAGACAAGCAACAGCCGGCCGGCCGCCGACTCGCACTTGCACGTCTCTACCATTGACGAGTTTATTCATTCTGGTGTCCAGCTTTGTTTCGGTATCTTGCAGGTAGTTTTGTCACTCATCCCCCCTACCATTGGACGTGTTTTGTCGATCGTCGGCTTTAAAGGAAACAGAGATGTAGGGTTGAAAATGCTTTGGCGTACTAGTATCACCGCCAGAAACATCCACGGAGATTTGGCTCTTCTTTGTTTATTGGTGTTTTACGATGGACCTATCCAATTTATCGAAACTGGGTTCCAGTTACCTGGTCACGATGATGCTTCAGTCACAAATGTGCTAGATATTTCTGATCTTCTGACCATTTCCGAGTCTCAGCTTGAGATTGTAGTTAAGAACCCTTCCTTATACACCCCGCAGCTTCTTAGAAAAGCCCGTATGCTCTTCCCACATAACGCGTTATGGCTTCTTCAAGAGGGCCGCATGTTAGCTGCGCAAGGCAAAATTGAAAACGCCATTGAGACCATGCAATCCTTTACCGATAACCCTTCGACCGAGATCAGAATGGAGCAGGTCGAAGCTTTACTTACATTTGATAGAGCTATGTTTTACGCTTTCGTGCACGACTATGACAGTGCTGCGCGGGATTTCTGTAGCATGCTAAACATCAGTTCCTGGTCGCCCGCCGTTTACTTGTTCATGGCTGGATCTTGTTACTTGGAAAAATGGCGGATGATCAAAAGCGATGTGATCCAATACGCTTCCGAAGAGGAGAAACAAACACAACTCGAGTTTTATGCTGAAAAGGCTGACCATTACTTGAAATTGGCTCCAACATATGTGCCTGGCCACGGTGCAAATGCAGCTTCTAAAAAGGGTGGTATTGGTGGAAGCAGTAAACAGATGCCCTTCGATAAGTTTGTCTTGAGAAAGACAAAACAGATCGAGACCCGTAATCAATCGAGTAACCTCTCATATATAGAATGCGTGGGCACATCTTTGATTCACGAATTAGTTTACTTCTGGAACGGATACAACCGAATGCCAACGAAGGATGTGGAGTTGCTGCTTCGAATGTTGAAATTCTCGAGCGGTCCTCATGCTCAGTTTGAAGAGACAATGGACGAGGCAATGATTAGAAACTTTTACTTGAGTGTGTGCATTCGTAAATTGGGTAACGTGCAAGGCGCCATTGACTTGTTGGATAAAGAGGTTCTTAGCAAATTTGTTACCCAAGATATCCCCGGGTCTCCTATCAAATTCACTAAGATGACTTATTCGCCCTACTTGTACCCGACGGCAATGTATGAGCGCGCCATTTCTATGTGGGTGAAACACTACAAGACCGACGGCGCCCTTGCAGTCAAGGAGAGTCTTGCTTGGCTTAAAAAGGGAGAAACAGTGAGTGATGTAGGGGACTACGAGTTAAGTAATCGTACAAGTATGCGCATAAAGGCGGCTACAGAGAGAATAGAGCAAGTTAGTGGGCTTTTATAATCTAGCTACCATTCAGATAACAAACATTCATCAAGAGTAATGTAACGATTTCACATTCTATTTAAGTCCACTATTCCTGATCTCCTATCTCCTACTTGAAATATTTTGTAACCATGATGTAACAAATGTTGTATCCAAGAAGAATACTCAAAAGCCACATCATGGCAAGCACAGGTAAAATGCCACCTAAAATCGTGATCTGAAGAACTTTCGCTGGAGAAGAGATAGTTGAGCCACGCGTATAGTACGTGTTGCTTAGCAAGGGCAACGAATTGAAGCCGTAGAACGTAATCACAAAGTAGTGTCCGATGGCCCCGAAGTACAATGTGTTGCCCAAAATAGACGCTAAAATAGAATTTTCATGCATCAACAACGGAAGCATAAAGAACTGTAAGACGTAGAGATCGCACATTATTATGAAAAACGAGCTGCAGTGCACGTCGAAACAAAACGCCCAGTCAATGTAACTCACACTGTATTTGGCGGTGTTGGCAAAGACATCCTTCCAGGAGAATTGTGCGTTGAACAACTTATTAGCTACAAACCACAGAATAGTGGAGAATATGAGTCCTAGGAAGAAAAAGTCGAAGAATACCATGTTGAAAATGACCTTTATCACCTCCCAAACGCCGCTCTTATACGTTGCGCCCCATGCTATAGCACTTACGAAAAGAAGCGCCGTGAGAAGAAGAAGGAAGGATGGATCATCGCGCAGGTACGAGTTGCGCCCGCTGCTTTTGTACGTGTAGTTGTTGCGGAACATCTTCTTGGGGTTCACCACAAGATTGAAGACCTCCCAAACGGCATTCTCGAAATCAAGGGTCCGAGGACGGAAAAGGCGCCGGGCCATTCGCTTCCAGTTGTTCGTTCTGCCCTCCGACATCCCCATTGAGTTCCGTACGGGTGTGAATTGATGGGTCCCGTTTCGGATGGCCTCCGAGAAGGAACTTCCCGCTATTGAGCTTGGAGCACCCTGACCCCTGGGCGCTGTGCCTGCCTGAGGAAATAGATCCTGGTAAGAGTATGGGAGTTTTCCTCTTTTGCTCATGTCAATGTGTTGTTTCCCGCTAGATAAATGAAGGTGTGATACAATGTTGCCGAGCGAGAGGGATAATTCTTGCCTTGTGGTCAATTGTGAGTCATGCGGACAAGTTTCAGGTGAACAATGGATGTAAGTGGCCGTGGGTTACTGCTTTTGGGAAAGAGCTGTGGCCTCTAGGGAGAGTATTGACACATTGTGATACGGGGTGAATATGTCTCGTAAACTAAAATACGAGAAAAAAGCGGCGAATGAGCCACAAACAAGACGACGAAATTCGCTTGGAATTTTTAGGCAAAACAATTTGCACTCTGAAAGTGGCTATCGTGGTTGTCTGCAATGGTTGTCGGAAACGATCCTTGCAAAACCATTTACAACTAGCGAACTATCTTTATGAAAGAGGAATAAAGGAAACTTTTTTGATGGCAATTTGATTTCTTCCCATCCGCCAGCCTACCTCCTATCCTTTGAGTTAGCTCAAAAAGCATTCGACTGCAGATTCACAACACAAAATATCCGACAGAGGAAATAGAAATTTTCCAACAAATCTAGAGTCAAGACCACCTTGTTTCTATAAAAAGCATCTGTGGCCGTCCACCTGGTTGTTTGGCCCAGCCGCGTTATCTCCTATTCTGCTCCACTCCTACTAGATCCACCAGTACCCTTCCAGAAACAACCCAATTGCCCCAGTTTTGTCCACACCAATGGCCAAGGCTTCACTTACCCCCAGGCTCATTGCCACCGTTGCAATTGTAGCCCTTGGATCGCTCCAATTCGGCTACCACATGGCTGAGTTGAACTCTCCACAATCGGTGCTCTCATGCGCTATATCTGTGCCTGGCAAGTTACCTTACAAGAAAACCTTTTTTGGGTCGCACGGGTTGAAGAAATGTATCCCCCTTTCCAGCGAGCAAATCGGGTTGGTCACGTCGATCTTCAGCATCGGCGGCCTTATCGGATCATTCTACGTAGGAAGCATTTCCGATAAGATCGGACGCAAGAAAACGGCCTTGATCCACAACGTGATATTCTTGGTAGGCTCGTTTTTGAACGCAGTAGCCAACACGTTCGGTGTTCTTCTCGCAGGCCGTTTCATTGCTGGTGTTGGAGCCGGTTCTGCTATAGTCATCACGTCGTTGGTCATTAACGAAATCGCCCCTACAGAATACAAAGGGTTTCTTGGCTCCATGAACCAGGTGTCGATAAACATCGGTATTTTGCTAACGCAGGTCTTGGCTTTATGGTTGTGCACTGACAACTCCTGGAGATACCTTCTCTTGACAGGATCAATAATTGCAGTCGTTAACTTTGCCGCCATTTTCTTGTACATGGACGAATCTCCTGTTTGGCTATACAACAATGGCCATGCGGTCGAAGCGTTCAAGGTCCTCCACTCGCTTCGTGGCGGCGACTACTCCGACTCCAGAACTGAAGTGAACGGCTGGAAGAGCAACGGCGATTCAGCAGACGAAGAAGCGTTGTTGGATGAAGGCGGTGTATCCTCGCACACAAGTAGTACGGTTACTTTGAGCGAATACTTGAGACTGCCAGAGTATAACAACTCCAAATTGGTTGCGACTGGAATCTTAGTGTTTCAGCAATTCTGCGGTATCAACTCGATTATCTTCTACGGGGTTTCCGTTTTGATAAGCATTTTCCCCGACGCTGCTATTTTTATCAATTGCTTGATCTCCATCGTAAATGCGGTCGTCACTTTCGCATCTGCTCCCTTGATTGATCATTTGGGCAGAAAGCCGTTACTTAAGACATCCGTGTCATTCATGGGGGTCTCGGCCATCGCCCTTGGATACGGCATCAGCACCAAAAATGCCCTCTTCTCAGTCGTAGGAACTTTTGTCTACATTACATTTTTCGCCATCGGTTTAGGGCCAATCCCTTTCCTTTTGGTAGGCGAAGTAACCCAGCAAAAGGCAAAAGGACCGGCCCAAAGCTGGGGTGTCACAATGAACTGGTTAGCTACTTTTGTGGTTGGGTTCTTGTTTCCAGTCATGAAGAATTCCTGGATAGGCGCCGGCGTCTACTACATTTTTGCAGCCATGTGTGCACTCACCTACGTCTTTGTGCAGAAATTTGTGCCAGAGACCAAGGGCAAGGTGACTTACGAGGAGGTCTGGTCGTCTCAGCTGTGAGTGATCGAACAGATCGCAGTGAATCTAATTTATGTACTTCTACTATGTAATCAAGCAGTCCATTTAATCAAGCAGTCAGTGTAGTCAAGCAGTCAATTTTTAAGCTTTATATCTGCGGAAGTGCTTCTGAAACGGACTTCTATTATCAGAATCGAATAGGCTACTCGGCATATTGTCGAATTGTTTCTCCATTTCTTAGTGCAAGTCTGATCCTGCTCTATCTTCTGAAACCGAGGGTCCTTAGAAGCACGCAATGGCAGGCGTAAACACAAACTGAACGACGATTCAGAAATAGAACTCCTAGCTTTCAACATCTATTCAAATACAATTTCGTTGCCGTTGTCCAGCGTCGAAGCTCATCACGTGACAGCTATTAGGGCTTCGACCCTCGTTCCTTCACTGAGGGGACAGTCATCCCACCAGGGGCCTGCACACAGCTCTTCGCAGTAGTGGGTACAGCTGTGAGAAAAAATTGACATTTCTACCATCTGAAGTTTAGTCTACCACAGAAATGCCAACCAGATTAACCAAGACCAGAAAGCACAGAGGAAACGTTTCCGGTATGTTTTAACCAATCGCTTCGACTTGTATCCGTGAATAGCATGAGTATGGGCCATCACCTCTTCCCGTCAGTAGAGCCTTGAACCAATGGAACCTTCAATGAAAAGGCTCAGTTTGGCCTGTGCCCGAACATAGAGATGTAAAGTGAAAAGAGGCATCGGTCAGAAAAGCGTCTATCGCTTTTATTCCACTTTTGCGTCTGTTTTGCGATGCATACGGCCCATGTTAAGAGTTTTCAGCACATCCCGGATGCAGCTACAAAACACAACCGTACCACCAGTGCCAATGACACACGAGTCTAGCATCGGCCTGGAAGCAGCTATTTCACAGATTTAAGTCGCTTGTCCTAGCGGATATCCCATCCAACTATATACTAACTTTTTAGCCGGTAAGGGTAGAGTCGGTAAGCACAGAAAGCACCCCGGTGGTCGTGGTAAGGCCGGTGGTTTGCAACACCACAGATCCAACATGGACAAGTACCACCCTGGTTACTTCGGTAAGGTCGGTATGAGATACTTCCACAAGCAAAGAAACCACTTCTGGAAGCCACAAATCAACTTGGACAAGTTGTGGTCTTTGGTTGACGAGGAGAAGAGAGACGAGTACCTCAAGTCGTCGACTGCCTCTGCTGCTCCAGTCATCGACACCTTGGCCCACGGTTACGGTATTGTTTTGGGTAAGGGTCAATTGCCAAATGTTCCAGTCATTGTCAAGGCTAGATTTGTTTCTAAGTTGGCTGAGGAGAAGATTAGAGCTGTTGGTGGTGTTGTTGAATTGATTGCTTAAGTGGCCTTCAACTCCTGTTTTAATAGTCACTATAATCTCACGTTCATCTGTACTAAGTGTAAGTTTGTGTATGAGTCGAATGAGGGAAGTGCCCTAGAGTTATTTTCCAGTCAGTAATGAAGAAAAATAGTTAGAAATCCGCCCAGGTTATATCATGATTGTAATTTTTCGGGTGACACTCCAACTCAAGTTTGATCGTTCCCAACCCAAATGTCCACACACACAAAAATCCTATTAAAATTGCGTGGCTCCATCCGAGTCCAATCTCTCCTGAATTCCTGCGTTTCTCTAAGGCACTTTCTCATGTCCACCTTCCCTTATCGTGTTGATCAATCCGTCATATGGGGAGAATTTTGCATCGAGTCCCATCACGTAAACAAACACACAACATGACCAGCAAGCTCTGGAAACCCGCAGAAAATGTGCCTGATCGGGTCAGGGCGTTGATCGCTTCCAAGCAGCCCATCAACAGCATGTTGGCATTCACCCAGATCTTGCGTCTCTTGAAAACACAGCCCAGAACGGGCTGGGTCGATAAAGGCATAGCCGTGGCCCAAACAGAGAGTATATCCGATCATATGTATAGAATGTCGTTGATAGCAATGGCTCTTCCCGCAGATACGATTTCCATTGACAAGTGCGTCAAGATCGCCTTGGTTCACGACATCGCAGAGAGCTTGGTTGGCGATATCACTCCGTTTGGAGGCGTTGCGAAGGAGGAGAAGCACAGAAGAGAGAGCGAGACCATCGACTACCTCGCGGAGCTCATTGAGGAGTACAACCCTAGATTTGCCGGCGAAATGAAGGAGCTCTGGCTCGCATACGAGAACATTCTGTGCTTGGAGGCCAGGTACGTGAAAGACATCGATAAGTTTGAGATGATTGCGCAAGCCTGGGACTACGAACAGGACTACGGTCTCAAGTACGATCTAGCCGAGTTCTACAAAGCACGTAGCGGGATCGAGACGGAGGCTGTGGGTGACTTGTGTGATGAGTTGATCAAACAAAGAACTGCGTTCGTCGAGAGCATACAGCAGGAGTAGGACGGCAACGATTACATAGACTGAGCATCGTGAGCTAAAGGCGAGTGTCGTGTGGCTGGGGACTTGAGGTTTCTCGCTTGTTAGCTGCAAAGAACACAGGCCAGCCAACAAGCCCTAAGAAATACATCCATAATTATATATTCCATCTAGCAATTGAACAGCTCACATTTAACGGATTTTCATGTTTGCTCGTTTTTGTGTGATATGACCAGCTAAGTGCCCCTGTCTTATTAATACTCCATCTACCTGTACCACCCATAATGACACAGGAGGATCATGCCTCGACAGTGTCGCCTATAACGGGCAGGAAAATCATTCTAGATAAAGACGGAAAACCGTAAGTACCTTTTGAACTCCTTTGAGCGAAGCTTACTAACGATAGATGCCGATCTTGCAACACCCTTTTAGACTTCCAAATGGCCACTGGCAAAAAGACGTTGGCCCCCAAAAAACCAACTGCTAGCGCAGGTCCAGCCCAAGACACTGCAAAGCTTTCTGGCCAATACGCCAAAGAGGACCCTCCGGACGTGGAGAAGCTAGGTTCCTCAACTTGGACCTTGCTCCATCTGATTGCAGCCACGTATCCTGAGAAGCCTACCTCCCAGGAGCAAGCAGACATGAAGCAGTTTGTGTCGCTTTTTGGGAAATTCTATCCATGTTGGTTCTGTGCCGAAGATTTCAGAGGGTACGTCAAGGACCATGAGCCAGATACTAGTAGTCAGGATAAGCTTGGTAGTTGGCTATGTAATGCTCACAACGAGGTGAATGTTAAGTTGGGCAAGGAGAGGTTTGATTGCAATCTTTGGAAAAAGCGCTGGAAGGACGGGTGGGATGAGTAGTTGCCACACCCATTCGCCAACTGCAGAACCAAAAGTCAGTGTCTTTCGGGCATTATTTGATTTACTATGTAGACTCCACTATTTAAGAACTTGTAAATATCACTGTATACTCTTGATAAATGTCATTAGATCCTTCATGATTCTCTCCTTGGACTCTGTCGAGGGCACATGCGTGGCCATAACCATTTGCTTCTTTAGAACTACCAACGAAGGGATCGAGCTGACTGCAAATCGAATTTGGAGTTCCTTGCCGCCAGTAGAGTCGCAGGCGACGCTTGCCATACTCACAGGCTTGGCCCTTCCAAAAGGATACTTCTGCGAATCGCCAAGCAAGTCGAAAAGGGCCTGCGTGACTTCATTGCACTTTTGATCGCCTGGGATGGTGAAATTAAGGATCAATGGGTCCTTGTCCAAGATTATGTTGTCAAGTTCCGACGCATGGTCAATGTATGTGGGGTACAACCTATTCTTCGTCGTAATTTGACCCGGACTTGGCGGGTAGATCATCTTGTTTTGTGCAAACCACCCGAAAAGGCTTCTCTTTTGCGAGATGGCACGCATGCCTAGGTTTCTAGTCGTGTTACGGAACATCATGTAGTAGCAATCAATGTGAACTTCGAGTTGCACATCACGAGTTCTTATATTTTCAAAGGCTACATGCCTGCGAACATTAATCATTGTTTTTACGAAGGTATTCATGCTATTGCATATCTGTTTCATTTGGCTATATGGTTCCTTTTTGCAGCCAATAGAACCTGTCAGGCAAGGCGTACTGTTCGAACATAGACGGCATTTTAAAGTATTGGCTGCGTATGAACTTGCAAATCTCTGATTAGAAAAACAAGACCCTTTTTTTAATACCCGTAGGCTGCGAAAGTTCTTCGGTTTCTATATTGGGCTGGGATTGACTGGATATCGCAAAAGACCAAAACATGCGGCAACAACAAGAGAAGCATTTACTGACCTAAAAGCTTACTAGACTGTAAACAGGGCCACCCATTCTTTATTTTGAACTTATAGCTTACTTCATCATCGGCTAGATGCGAGACTACACCCTTTATTGCAATTTCAATCCAGTACGCTACATCTGATGGCTACAATTATTCATTAAAATCTGGAACCAAACACCCATGAATGCTCTATATAATTTAACATTGGATCACCAATCTTCTCCAAAAGCCACCTTAACCCATGACTCTCAAGGCAGTTTCTACCGCCGCGAACGTGCCCGCACTACAAGGAAAGGCCCTGATGAGACAAGGCACAATCCCCTTCCAGAATCCTCTGGCGCCATTGGCTACCCATATAGCCCTGGTCGCAGAAGAGATCTTGCCATTGTATTTGGACTCGGCGCCAAACCCGTCACTCTGAATGTTGCTTTTAATGACATCCAACGGATAACTGCTGAGCCACAAGGCATTTCCAGATAGGGCGCCGGCCAAAAGAAGCTCTGGCGTGGTAATGTCTTCTCTGCGCTTGTACCCTCTGTAACTCTGGATGGATGCAATTAATGTTTCGTATGTGAGGAACCATACTCCATAGGCCTGGCTCTCTCGAAGCAAAGTGATCGTACTTCCTCGATACATCCCCTTCATTCCTTGGGACTGATAAATCTTCTTGACGGTCTCCACCAAAGATAAAGACTTTGTGTTTGCTTGGCTAAGGATACGCAATTGCTCGACTGGCGCTGTTATGGGCGTGTTCACTATTCCTGCCATTGCACCGGCTATGTAGGTTTGGGGCCAGAGCAGAAGCTGGCTGGTTCCGGATTGTTTTAGAAGCTGACGCTTTGTCTCATGAAACCCATAGAATTGCAATGACACACATGCACCCACGCCAAAGAGAGGGGCCAACGTTCCTTTATAAAACGCCAATGGCCCTTCTTTTTTTAACACCTGTTTAATGACTTCGCCAGATGTCGTAGGCGTAGGCGACGTTTGTAAGCGGATCTTGACTAGATCCGCAGGCTGGCCTATAAGCACTTGAGTCATGCCACCGATAAAGCCAGCAGTGACATCCTTGACCTTCCGAGTAAGTGAATCATCGACAGTCATGGTTCGATACTATAAAAAATAGAGAAAGATCCGAGAGCTGTAACTTCTTATCGGATCGAATTGTGAAATATTTTGGGATTAGACAAAGGCACGTGACGGACTGCAGACAGCTGATTTGTATTTGCAGCCAACCTTGACGCACTCAATTGAGAAGGTCTCCGATAGATCTGACTTTCTTCTCGTTAATTTTAAAGGCAGTGGTGAAATCCACAGCCACTGGACAATTTGAATTTTTCAGTCTTTCGTCGTGTATGTCACCCTGTGAGGTCACTGTTGCCCTTACAGGACTAGTCACTTCGGAAAATTTGTTGTCTAAAGAGGCCGTTCTACTGTGCAAGACCCTGGATGGAGTAGATGTGACAGAGGGAGACCGGGAGCCGGGCAGAGAAGAAAGAATATTACGAGAATCAGAGTGAGAGACGGAGCCGTCGGTAGTGTTGATGTTTGCGTTACTCCGATCGGAAACCATCAGCGAAATCATCATTCTCCGGCCCTCGCTTGCGTTGCTTGTGTTTTGTGATTCTTTTGGACTGTGTTTAGCGGCCTGGCTGTGGAAATGGGGGCTGATGGAACGGGGCAAATCAAGAGGATTGTTAGGAAGATAGGGGCGAGGAGGTGGAGGGCCCGGAAGCGGACCAGGCCCGTTGGGAGCCCTGCCATAGCCCGAGTACGGAGGATAGTACGACGTCGGAGGCTGTGAGTTTGGATATTGGATGTTCATAGGCGCATTGGGATAAACCACAGTAGAAGGAGCGGGGGGTTGAATGTTTTGCGGCAGTAGTTCTGTACTTGGAGGGTGTCTGCGGTACGAGGGCGCGCTGGATGCAATGGAAGCTTGCTTACTTAGATGCAGAGGTTGTTCTTGCTCGTCCTCTTTATAGTACGAGGGAGGCGGCGTCGATGTGTTTGCGTTTGCAGGCTGATTATCTGAACCAGGCGGTGGGTGCGTACCGTTCCCCGGTCCATCAAATCTTCGGAATAGGTTCGGCGTTCTCTTTCTACGTTTGATCGTATCTCGTTTCATTTTGATCGGGCGGTGTTTCCCATGGAGCTTGAAATAAAGCCCGCAAGCATTGCAAATGGTGTTTCCCACGTCGTCGCGCCGCCATAGCGGAGTTATTGTGCTCTTGCAGTTAAAGCATGCGACGACGTACTGTCCGTCAGGTTCTGTCGAAGCGCGTTTAAACTCGTCTTCAGCAGGCGCCGCAGACGCACATGGTCGATGAATCATTCTGTTATCGTAGGCAGGGCAGCCCTCGCACGCTGGAGAGCCGCCCATTCCGTTGCATGAGCCGTCGCCTTTACACGAGCCGCCTTCTGCCACCACAGCGACGGTGTTTCGAGGTCTTTTGAGATTCACCGGGCGATGGTGATTGTTGGAGCGTAGGTAGAGCCCACAGGCATTGCAGATGAGTGTTCCGTCCGGCGCCCGCCGCCATAGTGGGGTCACTGTTGTGGCACAGTTTGAGCAAACGTTAGTGCCGTTGATCTCGCCGGCCGCTACATCCACTTCGGGGCATTTGTCTGCAGGTGGCTTTAGTAGCGACGATTCCTCCGTTTTGATTGACTTCGTCTCAGCAGTCGTGCTTAGGGCTTGTGCTGGGGCATTCTGGAGGTCAGAGGCATCTGGAGTCGCTAGAAGAGACTCCAGCTTTAGCGCTATTGGTTTATTGTGTGACATTATAGACTTATCATGCCTGGTGGTGATGTTGGACAAGACCCCGGTTATAATGGGACTCAAGCTTTAGTTGAAGCAGATAAGCCAAATCTAAAGGGAGGGGAGAGATGCAAGGATTAGGATGAAAAATGCATATAGATCGAGATTGTCAAGCAAGATTCGATCGAAAAATTATAGTGTTGGGAAAAAGAAGGCGTGTGGATGGTTCGAACAAGTCGATGGCACTAACTAGAAGAATGGGGTGTGCACAGAGGACAACTAAGAATGGCAAGACGCAAAGACGCGAGTGTATTCTAGTCGACTTCCAACGGGCAATCCTTCGAACCGGTTTTGAGCCCTGGACGCAGATAGCGAATGTGTGCTCGACTGGTTTTGTTTCGTCCGTTTGGCGCTCGTTGGCGGTTCAGACAGACTGCTGGCGATCCCGAGAGTGCATACAAAATAGAGCTCGGGCCAATCAGCGTGTGTGTGTATGTCAGCATGGCCCACGCAAAACCCGGACAGACGAAAAGACAAACTGTGGCAGATGCACCTGATAGCGGCGATAAGAGTACAAAAAGGGTGCGAACCTCAATTGATTTCCTTCCGATTCTGTAGAACTCTTTTCGCCACCACGCAGAGTGCGTAGAACGCTGTCATTCCCGAAGGAGCGTTGAGGCGAATTTACGATGCCAAGGCCGAGAAGTACAGTTTGACACATTGCAGGGCTGAGCGGCGAAGGATTTTCTACAACGGGAATTGAACGACGAGAATGCGCTTTTGGTCGCTGGATCAGATCTGCCTGACATTGGAACGCTTCCAGAAATAGCGGACGTGATGGACTTGGACCAATCAATATTGGACTGATCATGGCAGAGTCTAACGGCAAGAACGCTAGCGAAGATAACAGTATTACTCGTAAATGGATAAGTTGCCAGAACGAGACCTGCAATTCGAGCGTCCCTAAAAATCCAAGCCTACCTGACCCCACAAGATCTTCTGAGCTATCCAAACAGACTGCGATTCTTCAGCTACAGACACACCGACACTGGCCAAGCGGACCAGTACACCAGCACATTAAGAATCATATCTAAGCATATTAGGAATACGGGGTGCACGCCAAACGTCCATCTGTCTGCACAGCACCCTTCAGTTACGACGCGCTCATAACCATACCACCATCGAGCTCCGTCTGCATACTGTTTTCATTGGACCTGTTCTTGCGCGTTTGTTTATACCCCTGTGTTTACTTGACCGCGTCCTCTGCAGGCTCGAATCTCAACAAGCGGACCTCTCACCAACGTCGCTCTGTAAAGCGAACGAACAATTTTTTAGTGAATACTAAAAATTCGGCACTTGTGTAATTTCTCCTGTTTCCGTTTCTATAAAGTTGTGACTGTGCGCTTAGGGAAGTCTGTTCCTAGCAAGACATTGTTCCTGCGCAAGTGCTCGCTCACTCTTCTTCAGTCACCTTTGCCCATAGTAGACAACCAACTACTCTTGGAAACAGAGTCTGGAACCCCAGGAAAAGCAGTGCCTCTCTCTGCTTCATCTGCTCAGCGCTCCGAGCACCATATCGGCTCTTATAGGCAAGTGCTCCTGGCCCTGACAGCCCTCTGTTGATACTTCCGGAAAACACCAAGACCCAAGATCTCCCTACGCATCTCCCCCAAACAGATAGTCCACCACACGTAAACAATCGCACTACGCCCCATGAAGCGACGTTCGCAGCACTCTGCCCGAAGCGTGGCCAAAGAGACCCCCACAGAGTCGCCCGTCAACAAGGGAGAATCGTCGCCCCCGATTCGAAACATCTCCTCGCATCGCGATCTCCACCAGCACGAGTTGGACTATTTTGCCAACGAGCACTTCTCCCGGTCGTTCAACTCGTTGATTCTTGACGATGGCGACGACTTGAAGATAAAGAAGCATTTCAACAAGAGCCCCCCGTTCAATTTGCGCCACGACCCATTGATCATAGACGACTTGGACGACCAAGACAATCAAGACGACCCCGATGACTACTCTGACACGTTATCTGATTTAGATGGCGAGCCCGTCGGTAAGGCCATTGGCTTGGGCGTAGAGCCTCCTCCGAGGTTTGAAGACAAGCCACTACTCAAAAGATCCTTCAAGTACTTCAACTTGTCCATAGATTCAAACCTCTCTCCCGGAGATACTAGCGTCGAACCAAAGCAGAGCGCGTTAACTCCGCCTCTTCGATCTACGCCGTTTAACAAGTTCAAGCGTCCGCGCAAACTCGTCAGCCAGTCGCCATCGCCCGGTTCAAGCAGCAAGTTCAAAGCGGTGCTTGATGCGGTGTCCCCGTCGAAAAACGACAAGAAGTTGTTTCGAAACCCGAATAAGATCCGAGTCAGATCTCCCCTACGGCCCACTTCACACCCCGAGGGTTCACCTTCCCAAAAACGAGAATTCAACCTCCGTAAGATCTTCAAGAGCCCTGGCCTTCGGTTTCGCGGACTGTCTTCTCCACTCAAAAGCCACGTCTATGATCCATACAACTCCGCGTTGATGGACGAATCGCCGCTGCGTATGAAAAAACCGTCTTGCTCCAATTTCCAAATCCACCATGACAACAATTCTTCCGAGTTTTCCAGTTTGAGGAAGCAGCACAATGTGTCGTCAACTTCTACACTTCTAAATACAGATCCTGCCGATGACAAGGAAAACATCAAATACGACCATAAGCCAACGAAAAAACCGTCGTACAAGTCCGTGAAACCTCTTCAGATTGCGTTTGAATCAACAGGCTTGATGAAGAAAAGTTCGTTTAACAACAGTTCGAAGAAACTACCTCCAGAAACACCCATGAAGAAGAACCCACTACTCATAATGAAAAAAGACAAGATTCGGCCCTTTGAAATCGGCGATAATAGTTTCTTAAGCCAAGACCATTCCATTGAGGTCGGTAGAAATACTAGCACATACACGCATTCCAACGACTCTGCGTCGTCTTTTTTCAAGCTTAAATCGGCGTCGGCACAAACGGATACCGACTATCAGATGTTGATTCTGTCTGATATTGAGTATGATGATCTTGTGCCAGAAACGCCGACGAAACTGAGCAGCAGAGGAACGTATCCCTCGAGTTATTCCGAAAGACCTATAGGCACAAAGCTTCGCTCCAGAGACTCGGAAGAGCCATGTACTCCAATTCTGCAGGTGCCTTCGGACTCCCTTATTTCGCTGCAGGCCACTCTCTTAGCTAATAACGGGCGAGAGCACATTGACGACACATCCATCACACTATCTGGAGGTAAGAGCCGGCACGAAAAAGAAATACCCAAGTCCGCAAACAAAGATATCATAGACGAGTATTTGCTGGAGAAGTTCGGTAGACAAAACATCAGTTACATAGGCTGTGGCCAGTTTTCAGTAGCGTTTGAGTGTAAATTCGGCAACGAAAAGTTTGCAATCAAGCGGACAAAGAAACCCGCCGTCGGGAGCCATGAGCGGAAAGCCATTATGCGTGAAATCGAGGCGCTCAAGGTTCTTACTTCGATTAAAGACGAAGAAGTGGAGATCGAAGAGGGCAAGGAAAACTTGGTGATTTTCATTGAGGCATGGAATTACAATAACTATTACTACATAATGACCGAGTTCTGTGAGGGTGGATCGCTATTCCACTTCTTAGAGGAGCACAAAAGCTATAAACTAGACGAGTTTCGGGTGTGGAAGATCCTCATCGATATCATATCTGGACTCAAGTTCATCCATCTGATGAACTACCTCCATCTCGATCTCAAGCCCGCCAACATTTTCATCACTTTTGAAGGTACGTTGAAGATTGGCGACTTTGGATTATCCACCAGATTGCCTATTTTAGAAAAGGACTTTGATTTGGAGGGAGACCGTAACTACATCGCCCCCGAGCTTATCAACGACAAGATCTACACGCCGTTCGCGGATATTTTCAGCGTCGGGCTCATAATCCTTGAAATTGCAACGAACATCGTTTTGCCTGGCAACGGGACTCCCTGGAGGAAGCTTCGGAGTGGGGATTTAAGTGACGCTGGCAAACTCTCGAGCGACAACATCAGCGACTTTTTGAATCACCGAAACTTCTCCTCTCTTACGTCGTACAACTCGTCGCTTAATTCGTTACACCCAATTAGTAACGCTGCCATTGGGCGCTCAGGGTCAAACCCTTCTAGCAAACAGGCTGCAAACGAGCCACTGTCTGCGGGAAACGGTCGCGCCGAGAAGCCCGTGGAAACCTTGCGCGATATCATCCCCAAGGGAGCGCCGGAGTTTTTAGTGTACAATTCACGGAACCTCGATAACTTGGTATCCTTGATGTTGAAACCTAATCCGTTCGAGCGACTCACGGCGAGTGAGATCTTGAACCGCCCAGAGTGTTTGGAGATTGAAAAGAGACGCAAGGCCGGTGCAACGATTTTTGAGGGAGAGTTTGGTCCGAGCGACGATGATTAGGTTGGTGGTTCTCCTGGCGAGACCCCATTGATGTACGTAATGAATGATGCACAAGATGAAGAGTGTAGGATAGAAATGTAGTGTAGGAGAAAGAATGTTATTGGATAATATACGAAGAGAGTTGGTATGCCTTTGATGAGATTGTGTAGTCTAGATTGATGCATCCCATAGGAGAGGTCAGAAAGAACATGAAATTGCCTATCAACAAGAAAATTTGGCCAAACGAAGCGCGCATAGAACAATAGACTTTGCGGCATCTGAATGTTTGGTTTTTATACGAACCAGCGCACTACAAATCAACGTACAATAAACAGCTACATCACTACGGAGACACAAGTCTCCGCAGCATCGCTACAAGCTACAAGCTACATGCTACAAGCTACATCCTGTTACCGATTTGTTCATTGATTTAGAGATAATGCCCCAGAGGGACGATGCGAGATGGAATGAATATCTGTGGAGCACGGCCGCCTTTACTGGACCTGGGAGTAACCCGTGAAGGGGTTGGCGTTTTGCGACTTCAAGTACTCGTCGGACTTCTCTTGCCACTCTCTGTTGTTGGAGACAGTCTTCTTCACGAATCCTACTTTGAGGAGAAGGAACACAACCAAACCAGCACCCATGCCGGCCATGGTGCCCCAGAAGATCTTGGACTTCTCGCCTGGCCCGTACAAAGGAGCTCTGGGTCCCCACTCGCCGTACGAGATGTAGTACGCAGCCTTCTTCTCGGCCACAGACAACTCACCCCACGACACCTTCATTCTCTCCTTCAAGTCGTTTATCAATGCGGTCTGGTCGGCCTGAGGCAACGTCTCCCATCTGGACTCCAATTGGTTGACGTAGGCGTTCGACAAGGGTCTTGGGGCGGCCTTGGCCACGGTGGAGGTGAAACGGAGCGATCTGGCGGATCTTGCAAGAGATTGACGAAGCATTCTGGGATTATTTGGATTCAGTGTTTAGTTCCGCGTCTCAAGGGTGTGCCTTTTGGTGTTTACTGAGGGTTCGGGAATGTCAACCACCGGTGCTTTGTAGGAGGTGTTTGCAGATGAGATTTTTCCTCTTTATCTGCGTGCGTGCTAGCGCTATGGGGCCATATGGGGAGGAAGAAGGGGGCGCGGTGATTGGTGGAAACGCATGGTGTGCACACGACCCCACGGTCCGCCAGTGGTGTGTCATTTGCAGCCACCGAATAAAAAGGTGAGATTGGATGTGTCTAGACTGTTTGATTAGTGGTGTGGTTGTGTTTATTTCATATTGCTCGTAGTCCTTCGTGGGTGATGCTAACCAATAATTAATCGACGCACTGTTATTCTTATACATAACTTTGTTGTTATTCTTATCCATAACTTTTGTTGTTATTCTTATCCATAACTTTTGTAGCTTCTTGTCCTCTCAATTCTTCTCGCATTGCTCTAGTGGGCATTCTTGAATTGGCTCCGGATCGCTGGAATCGTAATGCAATCGTCTGTGTCTCTATCGAACGACCTCGCGTATGCGAAAAACTTCAGGAAAAGCTCAACTACTTTCTCCTCCGTGTTCTTCCACATCACCGCCAAAAGGTCCTGTTCAAACACGGTGTTGCTGGTTAGGAAATGACGCTCCATCTTGTGGTGGAGCTCCACAATCTTAGCGGATGTGTCCCTCGCAGAATGCGAAGACACCAACGCCTTAATTAAAATCTTGTTGTCTCTCTTGTTGCGCAATTCGGACTCGGTGTTGATGCCCACAAAGTCATACATCTTCCCGAAAAAGCGCCGGAGAACGTAAACGGTATACTCGTTCTGAACACGACCAAAGACAGATTGTAGCTTTTCGCGCATGGCGGTCGTCGTAGAAGCGCTGTTGAACTCGTCCAACTGCTGGAGCGCAGAGAAGAGGTTCTGAAGAATTACTACGTTTCTGTGTGCTCTCTCCTTTTCGTCGTGAGCGTTGTACTTCAAAAGAGGGTCTTCGCGCCCAAACAAGTCAACCATTGCCTCCGTCAATTTCTCATACGAGTCTTTTACTAATGCCAACACTTCTTGGATGCTCTCGTCATCTTGGTCAACAGTGCCATCTTGAAGGGTCGTTTCAGTTGTCAATACAATCACATTCAAATTTTTAACTCCAGGAAGTAGCGAGCTCTTTGCTCTGATTTCGGATTTTTGGAGCACGGACACGTTGCTCGAGATAAACTTCACCCAGATGTTCTTGTACCTATCAATTAGTTTTCTCAAAAAGCTGTACGCCACGAAATCTTGAAACTGGGCCCTGGCTTCCGCCAATAACTTATGCAAATCAATTAATAAACGTGGCACTTGAAGGTCGGAAGGTACAAAGTTCTTGACTATGCTGTTGATGTAGTTCCCAAACACTGCGTTCATGTTCATCAAAAGCTCGTTGGAGTTGGACTTATAATTGATCAGGTATACGTCTGGCGTCTTGAACGCAGCTGCACGATCATCAAAGGGGTTATGCTTGAGGTACTCAGAGAAATCGTTGGTGGAAATCGAGTGGAAGAAATTACAACAGAAGAACTGGATCACCAAGATCAACTCGCGTGTCTCTTGAACTACACGCATAATAGTTCGATGCTCGAATGAAGAGTCTTTTGTCGAATGTACAGTTTCAGACATCTTATGTTTTTGTTCCTCATGGACAGATCTTCTTGAAATAAGACGGCTAGACCCGAATCGTGCGGATCTTCTTTTGCTGAGCCCATCGATCGAGTCGTAACCCAGCGAAAGACGCGATCCCTTCGATGTTTGGCTCTGTTTCGAGATTTTAAGTCTAGAAGTGAAGTATCTCCCAAGGAAGTCGGCAAGGATGGAGTTAAAGTTATCGTTAAGTACATCGGCATCCTTAGGTGATATGCATTTCACAAAAGAGCCCACACAGACGTAGGGCGTTAATTCCAAGAAAGACGAAAGTATGTTTCTTGGAAAAAGACTATCGATATCCAGACCAAGGTCAATCAAAAGGTTCGAGAACTTTTCGTGAATGAACGCTACAAATCTAGACACAAACGACATGGCCACGTTCTCGTATTTTTCTTGGTACTGCTTCAATGCTTGCATGCGGCTCAAGCCGTATTCTGCGTCGTTTGAACCGATAGCCAGAAGTGCATCGAACAACGATAGGAGTTTCATTTCGAGAATTGGAATCTGCGCCAAGTCCTCAAAGTCGTCATAGTTGGCGATGAGTTGCAAATCGAGCGTATTGACTTTGACCTTGTCTAAGATTGTGTTGAGCTCGTTGAAAAGAATCTTATTGTTGACAGCTTCCATTTGAAGTCCCTTGGAGTTGCGTTCTAAGTCACTTATACGTGGAGCAATGCGTTGAAACCCTACCTCCATTTTCTTGAAAACGAAAACTAAGTTGGCTATCTCGTCTGTGCATACTCTTCCTTCGTTGGCGAGTTTATCCTTGCCAAAGTCTAAATAGATGAGTTCTTCGACATTTTTACGTTTCATCAGTGATAATTCCTTCGAGAGTTGGCGCACAAACGTTTCACAACTGTCGGTGACATTCCATCCAATCTCTTCGAGCAATTCATCCACTTCAGGGTCCTTTTCCATATTGGCCCCTGAAACATTTACACTTTCTATATCCGAGAAGGGCGTATCTGCCTTATCAACAAAGCTGGAAGTCTCACCAGAGAACGCGCTTTGCGCGTCTTCGAAGTCCTCCATGCGGATTTGCAGCAGTTTATTCTTCTTGTGCCCAGCCTCAAATTTTTTATGTGAACCGAATTGACTATCCATGAAATCCTCAATTTCCCGAATTGATGAGTTAATAGCAGAATCATCTACTATACTTACAGGTCGAGAACTCTTGATAGACTCTTTGCTCAGACCGGCGGTGGCTAAAGGTCTTTCACTGAAAGAGGGCGCCAAAGGTCGCTCTTCAAGATCATCAATTACTACAGACTTTCTTAAAGGCAGCTGAGGAGAAAAGGGTTCATACGTCTTGCTTTTTGTTTTGGTAAGGACTGGTTTGTTTTCACCAATGTTCTGCGTACTCGTCGAGATTGTGGAGATAATGGACTTGACTTCAGCGTCAGCCGGATCCGAAGATGAGGGATTCGAAAATGCATCTTGTAGAAACTTGGACCGGTTAGGAGCGCTGATGCTTGTGATGACGGTAGGTACTGTGGCAGCCACTCCAGCCGGAACTATACTTGTAGCAGCGGCTGGCACGGAACTTGGACTGGCCGCTAAGTGATTGTTCGACGCAGGGCTCCTAGACGGACTAATACTTCCGGGACGATCTACGTCCATGACTTGCATGGGTTTCATGGGAAGTTTTCCATTGGCGGTAAAGTCCAAGTCTCCATAAAGTGCTGCCTGATCTTGCACCTTCAGACGAACTGGTGCAGATGCTGGTGGGGCAGGGGCTAGGTTTGCGTTTCTATTCCTAGGACTTCTTTGGTCAGATATGTCTAGTTCAGCCAAGGTTAGTCCCTGGAGCTGAGGGTATCTGCCAGTAAAACGGTAATAGGTGACCACCAAGTGATGCAAGAATCTTTTCATTCTATCTGGACCTTCTCCTGATTGCCAGTAGTAGTCTTTGTTTAACAGTAAGATCATCGAGGTTGGGTTTAGCCTGTTAATGCATTTCAACTCTTCCAAGTCCCATGTACGTCCAATCTGATAAATTCGTTTCTCGTCATTATATTTACCCTTTTGTAGAAGCACTCGGCCCGAGTGCTTTGTACAAATGACGAGAATTCTACTCTTCACAGAACCGATCTGTGCGGGCGAAAGATCATCGGGAGGCGGTCTCTGAGGATACTGAGAGTACTCGCGAGCATTCAAATGTGTATTGTATCTCGTTTCGGGGACTTTCTGCCCATTGACGGTCTCTGATTTGGAGTAACAGTCCTTGATGATATGATCCACAATTACTCTACGAGGATCTATATTTGCTTGCTGAGGCGGAGGAGGCGCTCGAGTGTGCTGCATCACCGGACTACCGGACAGTGATCTTGGCTGTCGTTGTGTCCGATCATTGGGTGCAGACATTCCACCTTGGTTGTGGCGGGAACCCTTGTGGAACATTGTGACGGGAAACCGCTACTTATATATACCCAGCAATAGCAACGAAGAGCGGAATCACAAGAGCGTCGAAATGGGAAAAATTGATTCTTCAGGGGCGGAGATGGGGGACAATAGTCCTTGAGTATGGTTGAGTTATTGTTAAGTGAATCGGGGCTGTCCGGTATAAATCAAAACAACGAAGTTGCACAATTCGAAAGCTTTTGAAAAATTGAACGAGTCGAAAGAACGAACTGAAATTTTAAGATTATTATCTTTCTTTGTATTTCATTGTATATACTGCCACTAGCCCCTAAGGTATATTGTACTTTATTATTCATTTACATGTCCGCATTTGGGCAACATGACGACCAAATCTGTCCTTGGATTATAGACACGACCTTCATTCTTTCATGGCTCAGTTCAGCGCAGCTTCAGCTTCTTTCTCTGCGATCTTCTCTACTGGCTTCGTTTCCGTCTTATCAACGTAGTAGCTCCACATCTCAACGAGTTTCTCGGATCTAGAGTCGAAAGAATTGAGTCGTCTTCTCAAGGCCTCGTTGAAGCAAATCTCTTGTGCCACAGGGAAGAACTTCTCGGGCCACTCCTTGCTGAACTGCTGACACTCAGTGACGATCTCGTTCAACTCCAACTGTTGCACCTTGCCCTGTAGCTCGAATTGCTTGAAGATCCCGTCTCCAATGAGCCCGTCTTGGTACAATTTGTTGAACACGGGCTCGTTTTCCTTCAACTTTAACGATCTGCGGATAGCCTCCACGGCTCTTCTCAACAACGCAGCCTTAACGGCTTTTTCGGGAGGACGTTCGTCTTTAGGTAAGCTTTTATCGTAGTATTTGTCCTTGAGCGTCAAGTACAAGTCGACCGTGTAATTGTGTCCAAAGAGAGACTCCACTTGCACCAACTTCTTCAACCGATGGCGTTTGTACTGAATGGAGAATATGATGAACGCAGTGACCATCACGGCCACGTAAATGAGGGGCGTATAAAGCGAGATGCGCACCACCTGCTCGACTTTTTCTTCTTCTGCCATTATACTTGGTTGGTGTGGTTGAGGAAATGTAAATGTTAAGAGACACGTAAGGTCGCGAGAGGAGGCACGGGTGCCATGGGATTTGCAGCCAGAGAAAATAAAGAAAACTACGATGGGACAAGCAAAATAGGAAAAAGAGACAAAAAGTGGGCAATGCAAAAGAGGAAATAACAAACAATAAAAACTTAAGACGTTCCACGTTCGTCTGTTCGCTATGCTACGGTAAGAGTAGAACTTCAAAACGTACATTCGGGACTCATAAAACACCAAACTTTTGAACTTGGCAATCAGTGGACGTATGCGGTGTTGGTATTTTGGCCATGGGTGCCGCTCTTGAGCTGTTCGATGACTCCCTGGACACCGCCGGGATTGTAGACTGATCTGTTCTGTTCGTGCTCCTCGTTTGAATCGGATCTCAGCTTCGACGTCGAGGTTCGTGCAGACTCAAACAGTTGCCTGTCAGATTCTTGAAATGCTTTTTCACGTCCAGCGTCGTAAAGCTGCTGCTCTAGGCTCTTGCTCTTTTCTGCATCCGGCTTTGCTTGCCGTTGTCCTTCGTTGTAGAGGTCGGTCTCGAGCGCTTTTTGATCTTTTTCTGTGAAATTGCCCTCAGCCTTGCCTTCTAAAGGCAGACCCGTGTATCTATTTTTAATTTCAGCCTGGGTAGCCTCGGTGTGTTTGCCATAGTTTCCAATGACAACCCCACCAGGCACAACAGTCTCTGGATCCCTGTGAGTTTTTCTTAACGAAGAGTCACGATCGTGCTTGGCGGGGATTTGGTCGTGGTTCTCTTTATAAACGCCGCCCTGTGTGTCCTTTGGCTCAAAGAAGTTGCCCTCACCGTCAACAGTCTTGGAAACATTGCTGTATTGGGGGTTGCTATTTTCAATTGGGGTGCCGCCCTGAGTGAGGTCCACTGGGTCTTTCCCGTTAGCAAAGTCGCCGCCGTAGGACTTGTGAATCGGAACCCTCGACACCTTAGGGGGAGAGGATACGAAACGGCCATTGGAACTGTCTGGAATTTGCATAGCATCAATGTGACTGCCTTTCAATGCACTGGCGCTTGTTTTGTTTTCTTCAGAGACCTCTTTTGCATCGTTGCTGTCGTGCACAGTCAGGGGCAAAAGAGAGGTTCTGCCCATGACCGCCTCGTCGCTAGAAATCGAAGCGGCTGATTTCTTGTCAGCTCCGACATTCTGCTTGCCATGTTTCAAGCCTAGCTTGTACATGGCATCGACGACAGCCTTTGTTTCCTTGGACTCAGAAGACGAGGTGGAGGAGGTTGAGGAGGAGTGTTTTTTAGGTTTAAGAATCGAATCGAGCATCGCGGAACCGAATTGAGTACGAACTTATAAATTAATAATACTTATCGGGCAGAGCTCGGCGGGGGTTTCCAAGTCTATATATATCATGGTACCTGAGCAACCTCTTTGTCCTGGATATGCACATGAGCGAGGGACGTGTGGTTGCAAACGAGTTTGCTGCGTTAGTGAAAGGAAAATCAGCAATTAAATCAGGCGAATCATTCAGCAAGCGAGCGGCAGAATGTTAATTTGTTTACGCTCTGAGTGTGTTTGGATCCTTGCGTTAGACAGTTGTTAGGAAGCACATAGCTTACACTAGGTTCCATGCCTAGCGGAAATCCACATATCTTCAGGCTCATCCGCAATAGCACTACTTTCAAAATCTAACTGTAATTGCACGACCAACATCCTCATAACCAGGAGGTGAGACAGAGGAACATGCAAAGAACTTATACGGGTTCGTAATATGCAGTGGGTCTACACGTTTCAACGGTAGCCGAGGCTTCTCTATCGATATTCAGGTGCCCGATTACCCTTGTTGTATACTAACCGGGTCACAAGCCATTCCAAGCTTTCTCGTAGTCCCTGGTTCTCAATCACAGAGACGGGCAAGAGCTTCAGGTCTGTGGCTTCCAAACTGCTCACTACGTCGATAAACACCCCCGTTTTCAAGGCCACCAAGTCGACGGCCTGTGGCAAGTCCTGCTTGTTGGCTAACATAAGGATAGGGACGCTCGAGTTGCCGTCCATCGACCACGTGGTGTCGTTGGAAATCTCCATTAGCGTATCGTAGCATTCCTGGAACCTCTCTGTGTCTGTAGAATCGATGACAAAGATGATCCCATGGCAAGAGCGGTAGTACCGGGACCACATGGATCGTAGCGATTTCTGGCCGCCCAAGTCCCAGAATTTCAAAT
Organism: Australozyma touchengensis; assembly: GCA_030566735.1. Lineage (NCBI taxonomy): Eukaryota > Fungi > Ascomycota > Pichiomycetes > Serinales > Metschnikowiaceae > Australozyma > Australozyma touchengensis. The sequence continues at coordinate 196,433 of JAKUAS010000001.1, read as the reverse complement.
TGACATTGCTCGCAGCCGTGGATGAACTCTTGAACTTTATCGTTGTAGTGTTCTGCCCAACAGTGGGGAGTATCCGCTTCGACTTGATGATCTTGGTGGTATCCTCCTCTTGCACCTTCTTCTTGCGGGTTTCCAGCGCTTCGTTTGGCTGCGGATATAGCAACCGCACGTGCTCAAGGAAAGTCGTCTTTCCTGCGTTGTCGAGCCCAAGAATGAGGATGTTGTACTGTTCCCGTCGTGTGTATTGGGTGTATAACGACAGAGCTAGATGAAACATGAAACACGGTAGATTGATACAATTGGCGAATATGCAATTACAAGGGCTGCAGAGCTTTCGATAAGGGATACTCCTGGATATTTGGAGAGGGATACACGTTTAGGTGGTGGTGGTGCTTGGTTCCTTGTGATAGCCGATCTGGATTGCAATATGCCGAATCAAAAAGTCTAGCCTGAAAGTGGACGGGACAGAGGAGGACTGGGAACTCCCCATGAATGGACTAATGAATTATTTATAAGCATTTTATTTTTCTATGACTTTGAATCATTTTTTCTACACGGGGTTTACGTTGTTCGCTGCACTCACCGTTTACGGCGTAGTTCGCTGCAAACAAATAAAAAGGCATATATGAACTGTCCAATTTCTTTTCTTTTTTCTAACGACTATAATAAAAATCTTGTCCCGGCTTACATATCCCTAGTGGTCCTGCCCTAACCATTCGTGCACCCGTACACCGCCAGCATAAAAACTCTTCTCCATCTAGAGCAGTCTTGTACTTCACTCTTCTTATCAAACCAACGGTATGTACGAACGACCAAATGATGAGGTCACAGATAGGGACAACTGACCTCCGGGTGTGAAGAGTTGTCTAATGATAGTAGAAATTGACTGAAGGTCCAGTTGAACTAGTACTAACTCCAGACTGCAATGCGCTTTTGTATTAATTGATCTAAGATTATGAAGGCTGGAGGAGCCTCTTTATGTTATCCTTCCCATTTTGTTTATGTCTATTAGTTCTTGTAAGCTGGTGCTTCACGCACCTTTTTGTCCTCTCTGTCATCTTTCGAATTCTATGGGTTGTCTACTGAGCATGACGTTTTTCGCCATCAAAGAGAAGTTGCCGGGAGAATTAACGGGCGCTATCTCAATTTGTTCAGGTGCCGTTTCAGGAACCTCTGTTGGCTCTCCAAACCATAATCTGTGTATATACAATTCCTTTTCATCTTCTCCTACATGGTAAAAGTTCTCCTCTGGATAGTAGTCGTTTTCTCTGCATCTTATGATCGATCCAAGGACGCCAGCTCGACAGGCGATAGTCTTCTGCGAGGCCGACGACACAAAACTCGAAAACCGCTGTCTGATCTGGCCCCATTCGGCAAGAATAGCCTCGTTTTGGATCTTGGTCGCGTAGTCAAGCAGATTAGCAAACAGCGGAGCGTTTGAATCGGCCTCCTCTTCTTGCATTAAGTTCTTTAGGGCCATTGTCTTTTGTTGTATTCTCGTGCTGCTGTAGTAGTGGCTATGCGTCTGGTCGTTGGAATAACTGGGTTTGGACGGCGGGTGAACTATGTCCTTCATGAAATCTAGCACGGAAAAGGGAGCGTCAACGTCTATTGAGGTTTCCTCGTCGCTCATGGAGAGTCTATCATGGGCGTCCTCCATGTCGTGATGCATCACTTCTTCCTCAGTGCTAGAGATGCTCTCTTGCGAGAGACTTTCCAACGATCTGCGCGTGTTGCTCTTCTTTAGGTGGCTAGAAAAGCTTTTCAGCGAAGCATCAAGCCGGTTTAAGTCCTCGAACCGGTTCTCTGTGCTCTCCATGGAATTACGAAGGGTTGTCGCCGAAACAGGAGTGTGCCTTGCGTCAACAGGCGCGATATCCATCTTTGCTTCTATAGAGGCCCTTTCAATCTTCGTGAGCGGAGAAACGCTCCACTTGGTGTTGTGTTTCTGACCCTTATTTCCTTGGTCGCCAGAGCTTGAGCCCTTCAGCTTCGACTGATTTAAAGCAAACGTGTTCCAAGGCGCGGTTCGCGAAGTATCGGCCAACATCGGGATGTTTTTGTTTGGTTGCGTCGTGTGGAAGTTCGACCGGCCCATGTCCACCGTTGCCCTGGAACTCCCTCGCCTATGCTCGTTTCGAAGGACAGCCAACCGGAGGGTATCAGGGTTTCGTGAATCATACGCCAAGTTGTTTGATGCGTTCGAAGCGTTTGCGTTCGGATGGCCGGGGAGGTACGTTTCTGATAAGCTTCGATATAGCGTCGGGGTGTTTGGAAGCGGATGAGGCAACCCTCGTCTCGGGGGACTGCGGCCCCGTTCATCTGCATGAACCAGCATCTACAGTCTTGCCTTTCGGAACTTAGTACAAGAAGAAATGGAGTGTGTTGAACAGATCAGTCATCGGTTCATAGATAACACGCTGGACGTGTCTTGCACAGTTTCGTATCTCTACCTATCTTATCTCTCAGATCATGCAGGATTGTTCTGCAGGATGAACCATTCGTAAATATGCGGTCGAAAACGGCAACGACTTTGTACAGAGATCAATGTCCAAATTTAGTTAATCTATAAGTAAGTACATTTTATTGAATTGCCCAATTTGTACTGTCTGCTCCTATTCTGTGTAGAGTTCCGGCAGAAAAACCATTTGTCCCTTTTCAATGCTCAAGTCGGCGTGTTTCACTAGAAGCATACGCCGCTGTGTTGCCAACGCACCAAGAGAAGTAAAACTGTTTCTCTTCTCGTCAAGGAACGCCCTGGTCACCTTCAGGTTCGGGCTGTTTTTTAGGAAGTCACTGAATTGTTGCGAGAGCCTCTCGACAGAATCAGAGAGGTAGTTTTGCATCGACTGGAAAATTTCACAAAAGTTATTTTGACTCAAAAAGAACGCGAAGGCGTACGACCACATAAGCGTCTTCCGCGCAGCGCAGAGCGACTTGAATGTATCAGTGAAGAACTGCACATCGTTCCAAGTAATATCCTCTTTTGTTTCATACTTTCTCATCTGCATGACCTGCTTCACTCGTTTGTGGATGTTGTCTAGAGTTTTGTAGTCCCCAGTCATGGAGTGCTGATGGGCTGCAAAGCGCTTGTAGTGATGAAGATACCGCGACAACCATTTTTTGTGCCTTTCCTTACCTTCCTGTTTAGACTTGATAGCCTCGTTACTGTATTGATTACAATGCCAATGTTGCGAATGGTATCGTACCCAATCGCCGAGACAGATCCAGCAGAACTGGTAATTGCACTTTGTGCACCTAACATGGTTACACCCTCCGTTCTTCTCGATAAACGTCTCACATTTTGGACAAGCTTGCGTGTTCACTTTAAGCCAGTTCAAGGTCTCCGAGTCGTCCGAACACTTTTGGATCCACTTTTTAGCTAGGGGACATGGAAGAGGCAAATGGTTCTCGAATTGACAATTGAAGCAAAACTCGTGCGAATTATGGCACAGCACAATGGGTATATCTGAAAGCTTGCATGTCGCTGAAAGGTCAGTTTCGGCAAAAAGCACCGGGTCTTCGAGCCGTACAACCTCGGTACAATCGTTGGCAGGGCACCACTTGAACGCCTTGAAATTCGAGTTAATCGACTGCCGCACCGCCTGGATCAACGCCGGCGAATTAATCAACGGATACTCCTGGGTGATCGACTCATTTGCTTCGTTGTACATGGTCCCTTGTCCGCTGAAATTTACAGTGTCAAAGAACAGTTCTGCGGAAACTTGAAACGATGTATCCGGGATCTCGATGCCCGGCGACACGGTTGTGTCGGAGTCGGCGTCTTCCCCCAAATCGGAGCATCCGGTGCTACCTGCTTCTAGACTCAACTCCAGAATCTGCGCGCCGAGTTTCGTTTGTGCCGCCAGGGCGTTTATAAGATTCACGATATCGATATGTAGCATTGTCATGTTGCACAGCGGATCGATACACGTGAGCATTCCGTCCTGGTACGTGGCCTTCTCGACGTACGTTTGGTAGCACGGGCTGCAGAACTCGTGGCCACACAGTAGCGAGAACACTGTGAGCGTGCCAGTGTCGAAACACACGTTGCACGTGAACTTTCTTCTCTTGTGAAACTGGTGCTTGACGCCCCGTTTTTCCGGCAATCCACAGGCCTCTCGTAGCTTGGGCCAGTCGTCGTAGTAGTCACTAAGCACCTCCAGCTTCAGCCAGTTCTTGTACTCGAGCATGATGAGTAGCTCATCCACCAGAAACTGCGGGAGGAATTGCGAATGGAGCTCTTCAGCCTTTATAACAACCTTGTCGGCTATGAAGCTCTGCACAGAATACGATTGGTAGGCGAACTTGGAAAAGTCCTTGAGTGAGTTTTCTACCGAGAACTCCGAGGTGGCGGCAGTCTCACTATAGTCGCCGAATTCATCGGAGTCAAAACCATCTTCCTCGAACTCAAAGCTTACATCAGATTCGCCATCTGCACACTCGGTCATGTATTATAGGGGTATAGCGGATAGCTGGGGTTTCCCTTGATATTTGTATGTGGGGGCGCATATCAATTTAAGCAGGACAATTTGCACATAAAACAATGGAGAGCTAGACAACGAGAGTTGCAAGAATAAATAATTTTAAAGAGAAACGATAAACGCGGCAGAAATCTTAATTTTTTTTTATCTTAATTTTTTATCAATTATTGGATTGTATTTGCGGCAGCCTGTCTGAGCTGATCCAACTAATTTGACGTAAGATCCTAATTTGACATAAATCCAACCAATTTGACGTAAAATCCAACTTCACTCAGGAGGTAAAATCCTTTAGCGTACAGAGCGCTGAAAATAATCAAGTGCTCGCAATCTGTCTGTTTCGTAGTAGTTACTTAAGAAAGGAGAGCGCTTTGAGAAGGTGCCGTTTCTCCTCTTGAATCAATGTATTGATCACTTTCGCACGGCTCCCTTCGATCGCCGGCGTGTCCTTATATCGACGTAAACGCTCAATGACCCAAGTCTTGAGGATTTCGTTTCCTTCTCCCGATAACTCACTGTGGACTAAAGACTTAGAAACCCTCTTTTCAAGTTTGCGCTCACTTCGAGCATGCAAGAGTTCGTTCTGGAACGTTTTAAACGGCATTATCAATAACTGTATGAGCGCTACAGTCTGCAACGTAGGCTTGCCATCGCTTCCGATTCTAGGCGAAAGCGGCCACGATTCTGCAATGTCACTGGACTCTGATTCATCGTCGCTTTCCTCTCCTTCGTCGCAGCATCCTCCGTCATGGTCATGGTCATGCTCGTGCTTATCGCCGTGTGCATGTTCATGAGTTTGGCAGGCTTCGGCGCAGATCTCGTTTACTAGCTCGAAGCCAACCTCCTCGTACCAGTTGATTTTCGATTGTAGTTGCTTCTTTTTCTTAGGATTGGCTCTTTCTTTCTTCAAGTGCGCAAACATCGGAATTGTCAAGTTACAAGCCAAGTTGGGATTCTCAGGACAAATAAAGCCGTACCTCTGCAACAAGTACGGATTGGAAAGCCTGTTTCCATAGGTGTTAAAAAGTTCATAATCATGAATAGCCTCCGCTGGTCTTGTTAGTACTATGTCACAACATTTCGTACCATCTTGTAGCTCGGCGGCGAGGTCCGCTTGGTTATTGTTGGCTCTTAGAGCTTCCTCGTCAAAGTCTTCTTCCTCGTCCATGTCTCCACTTGCTTCTTCATCAACATCGTCTTGATCTTCATTCTCACTTAACGAAAGTGTCGACACTTCCCCGTCATCTAGATCCGTCTCAGCGTCTTCATTCTCCAACTCTTCTACCATGGCCATCGTAAGCTCCTCGCACTCCATTGCTTCCTCCACCGTTTCATCTTTCTCAGCATCTTGAGTTAGCTCTTGGTTGTCGTCTGACACTTCTGATTCTGAATCTGATTCTGGGCTGGCTCCACTACGATTTCCGTCGTCCGAGAGCTCCTCGTTCTCACCATCTTGTCCACCCTGCTGATTGTACTCAGTTTCAACTTCTTCGGTCTCAAGATCTTCAGCCTCGCTCTCGGCTTCGTCGAGGTGACTACATCCAATTTCTCCACACTCAGCGCATAAGTTGTCATCGTCATCGCAAACAAAATGAACGTTCTCGCGACCTTTCGGAATGTTGTCTTGGAGGAGAGGCGACAAATGATTAAACAAGTCAGCGCCGGGTACCAACGACAATCCATAGTACTTGTCTACAGTAAATGCTCTGGAAATCACGTTTTGCACGCAGTTTCCGAACCGTAACAACGACGCTTTTGCAGCGGTCTCATTTTCTTCGTCCAGCGAAGGTTTCAAGACCTCTGGTATTGGGACGACGGTCTCGATTTCTTTTGCAAAGGCAACGCACTCTAGATAGAAACTGGCCAACTCGGATGCATCAAGCATCCCTAGAAGATCGCATTCTGAATTGTGTAAGAGCTTTTTCTCGCGTTCAGACCAGAGGCAGATGGGAATTGCGCTGGGATCTTGCGAAAACGATTCGAAATATAAATGCCAGGGTGACTGTTCTTTTGCAGCCCGTTCATATATGAACGCAAGGACCAAAGAGTGCATGCCTTGCGTGAAGTCAAAAGTGGGACTGGATGCTTGGTGATCGACCAAAAGCGAGTAGATAAACGAATTTTTCGGCGAAAGCACGGCCAGCTTCGGAATTCGTAATAGTAAGTTATCGTTCTCTGGATCGTTCTGTGGGCCCAAGCTCCAAAAGACACCTACCCCACCCAACTTAGACTCCTTGATATCCAACAAGTCGGAATTCCAGAATGCATTCCGTTCTAGCCACAGGACAAGGCCAGCGACCTTATCAGGACGACTTGCGGACATTTAGAGATGGAAAGGATGGACTCTCGTTCAATATGTGGATCAAGCGATGAGCTTCGCGTGTGCATATAGCCCTTCGATGAGGTACGTGGATTTCTATGCTACAGTCAAATTATTTAAATTTTTATGACGAGAAGGAGCTCTGCAGGTTTGGAATAGGCGCCGATTTCATTGCGATTTCTTGTAAAGGTCTGTGTTCAGGTGGTTTTCGGTCACCTATCCGATTCAACATATGCAGAATGTGGCACTGTTTAAAAAAATGGTATTTAGAAATTGCAACATTACACGCGAAACGACTAGCCCGAAATTGAGCTTGATTTTTCCGGTGCTACCGTCAGATTGGCTGCAAGTTCTTCAGCTGTACCCTGTTGCACTGCACACTCGCAAAAGGTTACCCGGCCACACACGAAAGGTATAAGTACAGCGCTCATCCCGCCTCCAGTGTTAAGAGGCTAACATCAGTAGCGGTTATACTACTCTATATAAGTATAATCTTGTGCTTCGGCACACTACTATAGAGACCTTAGTCTTACTCAGACGGCACCACGTAAGTGATTGTGTGACTTGGGTTTGGCGTTCAGCTAAGAGCATGCTGACCTTTTTAACAGAATGGTCACAGTATGCACTTCGTTTCGGTCTTTTAGAGCTTCGCATTGAAAGGGTATTAGTTCAGTTCTACTGATTACCAGACTCGGTCTGGTGATGGCTTTAGATTCATGCCCGATGCTACATTTCTTCGTAGGCGTACTTTCTTTTGTTGTACTGTGAATTTGTGTTTTGAGAACAAGAGGCAGCCGTTTGAACGCAGCGTCGCAACGATGAATCGTTAGAACGCCTGTGCATCGTTCTTTGCTTGGTTCCGCCGCTGAATCGTTAGAACGCCTGTGCATCGTTCTTCGCTTGGTTCCGCCGCTGAAAATTTCCGGTCACGTGACCAGCATCACGGTCGCTACTCTCCTAGCCAAAGGCCAAATCTGTTGAAGCTCATCCATCGGCTCTAACACGCACCTGCTCAAATGGCACACAGATTGATCACACGAGTCCTCATCACAGGAGCTACCGTCTTCGGCCGTGCTTTTACGCAGGCGTACAAAGAGGCTGCCAAGGCCAGTGCCGCTGCCCAAGCCAGCGGTGCCACCAAGCAGAGATCAGTTGGAGGCATTCCAGTTGAGGAGGCCCTTAAGATATTGGATATCGACAAGTCCAAGTTGTCCATGGAAGAGATCGACAAGAAATATGAGTATCTCTTCGGAGTCAACTCCAAGGATCAAGGAAACTCGTTTTACTTACAGTCCAAGGTGTACTACGCCATGGACTCGTTGAAAAAAGAGATCGAGTATCTACAGAAACTCAAGGAGACCGAGGAGCCGAGTCCGAAGCTGGAGTCCGGAAACCCGTCGGCGTGAGTTTAGTGGCGATCTTAGAGAACATGTACATATACTTATAGGAAAGGTAGAGGGGACTACATCCGGCTCGCAGATGGATGGCTACAGGGCCTTGGTTCGACGCCATAGGGTTGCCATATGATTCTGCAGCTGGCGTAGTTGTAGTCATGCAGAGGAAACAATGAATACTTATGAGCATAAGGTGTAGGCTAGTTTGTAGGAGTTCGATGGAACTCGTGATAAAAACCACATTCTTTTAGTGATTGATTCAGTGAGAAGATTGATTCAGTGAGAAGATTCAGTGATTGATTCAGTGAGAAGATTGGTTCAGTGAGAAGATTAATTCAGAGTCCACTTCCTGATACAACTGGACTAAAGTCACCAGCCAACGGTCGTGTTGTTCGTAATTCCTCGTACTAAAGAAACGAAAAACGACTAAACGGAGAGTTCTTCGGTTTGACTGTGCCGTGAGTATTGGCGAATACCCTTTTGAGGGCCAGCCAGCATAATTTGCAGCCACTCGAGAACCTCCGAAGACCTTCGTTTCCGACACAAATACGATAAAGTCAGAACCACAGCGTTAGGATGATCTAGACATGACAAGATTGCACCTATTTTGTGCCAGTAGTGTCGCTAATTCTCGTATTCGTTTCGAACATACGATGCTTAGCAGAACATAACCATGCATCGTCGAGCAAGACTCGCGAATCCCCAATATATAAACGCAAAAATTCCAGCTGTATCCACACTCCTCCTCCAAAAAATCATAACGATTTACGAGAATGATTCATGTCTCTCGTTTAGCTCCTCGCTGGCCTGCACATGCAGCAGGGCACTTCTGGCTCTACGACACATACCATAGCACAAACAGATCTTTCGTAGCCCATAATTCAGAATAAGCTGGCCCCATATATAAACCCACCTTTTCCCTCTAGTTATCGGCAAAACCCTGGTCCCTGCCCTTCCCCCGATGAGTGAAAAGAACGAAGATCAGCAGCTTCTAGCTGATGCCTCCACACTCCTCATGTTCGCCACCGCAGCGGCACGACAGGCTTCTCCAGGCACCGGCCTGCCAGCGTCAGGCTCTGAGTTGCCGTCGTTACCCAATGCTGCCCCTGAAGCGCTTCCTCAGCGAGCCATCCAACCTCTGCAATCCAAGTCTGGTAGAAGCTCCCCTAAAAGCGCAGGCTCTACGACCTCTGCTATCCTGTCGTACCCAGCAGGCTCCTCTTTCGTAGCTGCCCCATCTCTGAGCACAGATACACACCCACAGCCTCTACTCCCGCCTATTCATGCTGATGTGCCAGCACATAACATGAAGGGACAGACCACCTTGCAACAGTACCATGACCCAAACTCCGCCGCTGCAACTCATTATCAGACGCCCACGACCGTGCTACCGAGCCCGAACTTGTTTCCCCCACAGCCTTACGACTATAAGCCCCATGCTAATTACCAACAGGCACCTCCGCAGTTCGGCTATGCCATGCATTCCCAGCATCCACAACAACTGGCTTTGCCCCATTATGCTAACGTGAATGCCGGCCAGCAGGATGCCATTTACGCACCTACTAGGTACAGAATGCTCTCCCCCAAATCTGCAAACCCCGCCGATCATCCAGCCCAAAAGTTGAATCTTTCGCCCAGGTTTTCCAACGCTCCTGTTCAAGGAACGTTCCAGCCCTCTCACAAACGTACGTCTTCGGAGGGTTCCCATCAGTACTACCTGGAGCATCACTCACCAAAACATAATAGTAGCACGCTTAATGTCGCCCTTGCACGCGGGATAAACGTAGAGTCCGGAAAGAGAAACACCGAAAACGCGAAAGCAGCAGCAGCTGCATTGGCGGCAGCAGCAGATATTCCTCTTCCTTTAAGAAGAAACACTGATCCCAAGCTCCGAGAATCTCCTCCCGCAGACGTTAAAAGCATCAAACAAGAAGACCCAGCAGCAACAGACATTGAGATGGATGAAAACAAGACAGACATCGAGCCCGAATCTGAGTCAGGCGAAGTTGTTAAGAGTGAACCTTTACCATCAAATACAGCCTCCGAACCTAAACCGGCAAGACAACCGAAGGAGAAACGAAACGGCCAAAGATCTGTTTCTTCGGGAAAGGGGTCCGGAAAAGCGTTCGTTGCTCCTCCTTTAGAGTCGTACCGAGTCGAGCCCGATGCAGGCATAATCGGCTGTCTCTGTCAAGTCAACGAGGACGATGGATTCACCATTCAGTGTGACATTTGTTTCAGGTGGCAGCACTGCTCTTGTATGGGATTCAAAACAAGCGACGAAGTCCCTGAAGACGAGTACAAGTGTTACTATTGCGACAAGAACAAGTGGAACAAACTCGATGCTGCGACATGTAGAATAGAAACACTAAAGAGACTCGAATCTGAAAATCACAACGAACCGGAAACGCCAGTTCCTAAACGAAAGTCGCTGGCTGGAACCACCGAAGAGTCTAAGAAACGGCGCCGGACAGAAAAGGAAGTAAAACCACCTGTGGAACGTAACCCAAATGAGAAACGTAAGATTTCAAGTAGTGTACCCACAGGATCTTCGGTTACGGCTTCCGTTGTGGCATTTACGATAAACAATAAGGAAAACCCATTGTTGGAGGATGGTGTTACTGCGGAAGCATATCAAAGCGTATACTACCGTCTCACCAGCAACGACTACAAGACCAAAGATGTAAAGGTACTGTTGGAGGAACTTGGCGCTTCTATTGAGCACAAGGCTGGACCCCAGTCAATTGAAGTGATGCTTTCCTCACAGTTTTCCCTCATCAAGTTCTGCCAAATAAATCTTACAAACTGGACCAAATACGCTCAAGAGCGCCGAGATGTCCGTCGCAACAAAAGCTTAAACAAGTACCAAGTGAAGGTGAAGTTATACAGCGATAATCCAAAGCAAAAGTACGTAGGGATCTCTAAGAAGGGATTATTCATTACGGACCCAAGCGCTTCCCAAGGCTCTGAGGCGATGATCCCCGCGGGGACTGCTGTAATTGAGTATCTTGGTGAGTTGGATTATTTGGAGCTGTACATGAGAAACAAAGTAAACCAGTACTCGTTATGGGGCACAATGAAACCCAAAGTCGCACGTATAGATCTTCAGATGGATCCCGAGAGCGCACCGCTAAGAATGGTTATTGATTCTCGCTACGAGGGTAACGAGTCTCGATTTATTCGTAAGTCCTGTGCAAGAACCGCTAACTGTGAGATTAAACCTGTATACATTTCCGACTTGAAAGAATTTAAGTTTCTTGTTGTGACGACGCGCCCCATTCAGCTAAAGGGTGAAGATAACGACGAAGAACTTCGTCTTTGTTGGGAGTGGGATGACGTGCATCCAATCAAAGAAATGATTAAAGCGACAGACGTTGGCGAATTTAAAGAAAACAAAAAGTTCGACGACTTTGACGAAGAGGAGAAGAGCCTTCTAGTTACGGGCATCAATACGATGCTCAACTTCGTAGAATGTGCATGCAACACTAGTAGTCTTAATCCCCAGTGTGCCATCTTTAAAGTGAAGAAGGCAACGTCGTATTTATTGAGGTCAACGAGAAAGGCATCGAGTCTTAGTAATACTTCTTCTAATAAGTCCAAGGAAGACCTTGTCTTGCCTTCTAAACGCAGAGACTTTGTCACTTGGCAACAGAGACTTGTGGAACGAGACAATTCACTCCTGGTACAATATTTGGACGCTGAAGTATCGATAGAGCCGAGCCTTGGTACCGCTACCAGTAGTGATGACGTTGCTGAAGCCACCATAGAAACGATTGATAGTAACGGCGCTGAAAAAATTAAGGTGATCAAACTTCCTCCTCGTAAGCAAATACTCCTACAGGGTAAACAGCTTGCAACGAAAAAGTACAAATTGGCGCCAGATTCGAAACCATCGGTTGACATCAGTTCCGAGTTGTCGAGCGAGCCACTAGCAAACATGCCAGTACCTTTGACCGAGCAGGCGCTATCCCAAATAAGAGAACGAGTCAACGAAGTGATGAAACCCCTCACGGACGCATCAACTCTTATAAGACCATCGTTGCCGATTAAGACTGAAATGAAAGTGGTAGAAGAAACCCCCGTGGTTGCAGCGCCAGTTGTTACCAAGCCCGTTTCACGAGAGAATTCTCCAGTGATAAAGCTTGAGAAGGAACAAGGAGAGCAAAAGCCACAGGTGGTAAAAAAGCTCTCCTTTGCCGACTACAAGAAGAAGATGAAGTGATTTGAAATGCATATGGATGATAGAATGATAGTTGTAGACAAAAAATATTGAAGAATGGGCACTGAAAAGAAAGATTGAAAAAAGCCTTTCGGAAGCACATTAATAATTGTAATAGAATTGATAAGACTGTATCAATCAAATCTGAATAATTTCGGAGATACAAAGAGGTCAATGTATTATCCGCCCCGAAAACAGAACTCAATTTCGAGACGACAGGTGCATGTGCTGACTTTTATAAAGACTTTGCACCTTCTGGTATTTTGTGATGCAACTCAAAGTATTATTTTCTTCAATATATTTACATCAAATAGAAAATTACTGTATTAAAGATTATTAATGTAACGATTTTCGCTGGAGCAATAGCGGATAGGGAATGATTAATTGCGGAAATCAGCGTCGACGATGTTGGATCTCTCGCACATTTGTTGGAAGATGCTTCCTTGAGAACGGAATAAGTTGATTGGCGTATCGAACTCGACAATGCGACCCTTATCCAAAACGACAATACGATCGTAGTTGATGATCGTCTTCAATCTGTGGGCAATGCACAAGATGGTACAATGAGAAAACTCTCTGGTGATAGTTTCTTGGATCTTACTGTCAGTTTCGTAATCCACTGATGATGTGGCCTCATCTAAAATGAGAATCTTAGATCCACGAACAAGCGCCCGAGCAAAAGAAATGAGTTGTCGCTCACCCAACGAGAAATTGACACCTTCATCCTCAACGTACCGGCTCAAATGGAACTTGTGCAAATTTTCGCTGTCGGGGTCTTGTGCTTTCACGAATTCAAGTTGCTCTCGAGCAATCAAACCTGCTCTTGCAAGCGCGTTCCACAATTCCTCATCGGAGTTTCTATCGAAAGGATCCAAGTTTTTACGAACAGTGCCTGCAAACAAAACTGGGTCCTGGGGAATTATTGAGAGTTTTGAGCGCAAGCTGTGCAAACCGATAGCAGAGATATCTACACCGTCAATTTCGATTTTACCGGCTGATAACTCAGCCAAACGGAAAAGAGCCGTCATGATTGACGACTTGCCCGCACCTGTTCTTCCACAGATTCCGATTTTCTCCGCAGGTTTAATGTCCATGTTCAAACTATCCAAAACCAAGGGCAAACCGGGTCTATAAGCCAAAGAAGTATTCTCGAATCTAATACTTCCTTCTTCGGGCCAAGAAGTACGAGGCTCGGTCTCCGAGACCAATGCGGCAGATTCTTGGGGCAAGTCGAATGCATACTCGCAGATTCTTTCCACAGAGTTCATTTCGTTTTCAACTTGGGTGTACATTCTTACAACCATTGATAATTGAGAGGCAATTTGCAAGATATAAGATAAAAGCAAACCGACCGAGGCTGCGCTGATTTGGAACACACGGAAAACACAAAGGAATGATACTACAAGACACAAGAGACAGGCCACCATATCGAGATGAATGGCCAACCACCGCTGGTTAGCAATAGTGAAGTAATAGGCTTCGTTCATCTTGTTGATGTAAGTGTTGTTTTTGTTAAGGAACATGTCCTCTTTCTTCAACGCTTTGAGAGTATCCATGCCGCTCAAAGTTTCGTTGAAATTGTTGTACACCATCGACCTTTGCGTGGCCTCCAATCTCTTGATTTCACGCGCAGAAGCTTGATAGAAGTTGGCGACGGCAATGAAGATGGCGCCCAAGGGTGGGATGGCGATGGCAAACCAGGGGAGATAGATAATACACAAGATCAAGATACCACAGATGTTAGAGATGAAGTAGAGCAACATTCTCAATTGGGTACCGATTTCGTTATCCAACGTATCAGTGTCCTTGGTGAAGCGGTTAAGAACTCTGCCCATGGGAGTGGTGTCCATGTACGACATGGGTACTCGTAACACAGCCTTGACTGCTCTTACGTTTAATGCAATGGCAGCTTGGTTGACAATGTAAGCGATTGCCCAAAATTCTAAACACAAAAAGATGAATGCCAAGAAGGTGAACATCACGTAGATACCAATGTAAAATCCATCAGAGCGGTTAGGGAACTTGTACTCGGTCCAGAACGACAACCATGTGTTGGTGAACAATTGACAGAAAACGGCTAAGACAATGAGGATCAAAATGATGGGCACGGATGAATAATGCTTGAAGACACCGGATCCATACTTGATATAGTTCTTATACACATTCCACTTGATTTGGTTTTGCGCAGCCCTTTCGGCGGTCATCAATCTTCCGTCTTCCTTTTCGTTGACCTTAAAATCGTGATGCTCAGCTTCTACTTCTACAGTAGTAGCTTGTCTACTCAATTGCTTGGCAATAAACTTGAGATCATCCTCAATCTCATCCTCGTCTTCTACGGTATTTTTCTTTTCTTCCTCTTTCTTCTCCACTTCGGCGTTGTACGTCATGAGATTACGGAACCCTTCATTTTTATCCTTAAGCTCGTCGATGGTTCCAAAGTCAATAGTACCATCTCCATTCAAAAAGATCACACGGTCAGCGGAGCCAATAAGAGACAATTGATGAGTAGCCAAGAGTCTGGTTTTGCCCTTCAAAAGACCCATAAGACATTGATTCATGATATGTTTACCGACTCTAGCATCTACAGCACTCAAAACGTCATCCATCAATACGATCTCCTTGTCCGAATAGACGGCTCTGGCCAAGTTGATTCTGGCCTTTTGACCACCCGATAATGTGATTCCTCGCTCACCAATTTCAGTCTGGTCACCCGCAGGAAGAATTTCTACATCGCTCTCCAAAGAGCAAGCGTAAATGACGTCCCTGTATCTCTGTTCGTTGGGTTCACTTCCAAACAAAATGTTCTCCTTCACAGTGGTGTTTTGAACCCAAGGAGCGCCACACAAAAGAAGAGAGCCGTTCACGTTAACCTGACCGCTGGTACGCTTCATAAATCCGGAAAGCGCCGCAAGCAAAGACGTTTTGCCGGAACCAATAAGACCAGTAATGGCGATGAACTCCCCTTTTCTGATGTCCAAGCTAATGTTCTTTAAATTCGAAATGGCGGCGCTACTAAGCGAGTCTGACTCGCTCAGCTTCTCTTCTTCTTCCAACGACTCAGGGTTGTTGTTGCTGGAATTAGAACTGCTTACTTTTTCACCTTTGGATCTTTCCGTGGATTCTTCAGCGGATTCAGCGGGGGTTTCCTTTGTTTCCCAAGCAAATGAGGCATTTTCAACTTTGATAGCCAAATTATCGGCGTCCATTTGTTCTTTCATCTCGGGGCTAGCTTCAATGGCGGTTGCCTGTAAATCGATTTCTTCGGCAGCAAGGAACTCACCAGAACGAGCGACACCAATGATGGCGTCTGAGGCGGTAGCAAGTGCAATGGGAAGCATGAACACTTGTTGAGCCAAGACGTTAAAAAGAGAAAGCGAGGCGAAAATGGTTGCGGGGTTACGTGTGGTCTTGGAGCCAACGGCGTACAAAACCAAGAACGAGGATAACGAGGCAAATGACGTCAACGACGAGGAAACGGCAATGATCATGTTACGGGCAACTTGCATCGTGTAAATGATACGCATCTCCTTGTCTCTACAATCCTTGATGCGGTCGTAGTATGGATCTTCCCAGGTGTAGAATTTAATCATCTTCAAGTTATTCAATACCTCCTTGACGTACTTGACTCTGCTATCAGTGAAGAAGTTGGCCAGTCTTCTGTACTGGAAAAGCTTACCGGTAAACAACATGGTCAGAATTAAAAACACAAACGACAAGCCGATACCAACCATGGCAGGAGCGCCGATGTAGTGACACAAGATTCCGATGGAAATAGCCATGGTGATGGGAAAGGTAAGAATAAAAGGTTGGAAACCAAGCGCCAAGTCGATTCTGGCCAAGTCCGTGCCCATGATGGACGTGATACGCGAAGTAGGATACTCCAAGCGGGCTCTTCCGCTCAATCTAAAGGATTTGTCCAATAAAGATTTTGTCAACACCGCCTTGACTTGAGCGCCGGTCATCATCGAGTACTGGAAACTGTGGTTGAAGAGAATGCCGATGGTAAGTACTAGGAGCGCCGAGCCAATGGCCAAGCCAACACCGTCACCAGTCTTTTCTGGGTTTCCAAGGGCCTTCAGCTCCACGTAGGTGATTAATTTTCGGGTAAGCAAGGGTGTCAACACCGAGGCACAGCCAGACAAGGTAAGAAAGAAGCACGCTAGACCGTACTGGAACGCAAAGGTCTGGAGCAACGCATATGCGACAATGAATTTGGGCACGACAAAGTCGTCCAAGTCCTTTTCCGGGTCCATCACGTCAGACAGAGAGTTGGGATCCGTCTGGGCCAACTTGCCCCTCTCCTTGGCCTTCGCCAGGATGTGTTTGGCCTTGGCCACGGCCATGCGCTTGGCTAGGAACGCTTCGAACCGCGCAGCCATGGTTTGCACTTGGATGTCTTCTGTGAGCACGAACATGTCTTGCTCCACCACCGTACGCTTGTACCCAACGGACATGACCGGGTGGATCCACCAGAAAAACACCTTGGAGAAGGGATTGACTCTTTTCGGGTACGTTCGCCTTTCATTTTCTTCAGGGATAGGAGGCACCTTCTTCAGTAGGAAGGGCGTTAGAAGCCGCTTTTGCACCTGTAACTCAGTCATTGCTTCTGACTACAGCACGAACAAAAGGAAAAATTTAAACAAGTAACTCTTGAAATGTGTCAGATTATAAATGACGCTTGCTTTGCGGTGGCAAAGGGTAGGGTTATATGTTGCAAAGTTCAGACGGTATATTGAGGGCTCGGATTTAGCGGGGAAAAGCTCTGGCGGATCAAAACCAAAGTGAGTGTAAACCCGTCCCAGACGCCGCCGCGCACGACCCCTCGAAACGGCAGTTTTATCGATAGCATTTTTCATCTGGCAGAGCTCATTACGGACCCACCGGTTGGTGCTCTGCATAGGACGAGATGGATCTGTGTTTGGCAACGGCGCGCAACTGGAGGTTTCAGAAAACTCAAGCTGGGCTGCGAGAGATTTGAAGGCTATAATATAGTTGACAGCCCTCGCAAATTGGGCGAAAAATACGTCGCTAGACTGCATCGGCTCCTGTTGCGTCTGTGTTTACTTGTCTGTCAACAGGCCCTGGACCCTATACACCTTCCGTCAAGTTCTGACGTTTTTGTGCCACGATCACCAATCATCTTCGCTTTTCAAATACAATTTCTATTTTTAAGCGCATGAACGCCGTGAAGTCAAGCGGCCATATGGCTGACTAACGAGGTCACGTGACCCGAGTGGCTGCAAAATCCAATGCTGCGGTTCTTTGTATCTTCCATAGTTCCGGTCTCTACCGTCGCACTGCTGTTTATATATTGTGATAATCTCTTCGAAGTCAATGACCGACGCTTTGAAGCGATTTTAAATGAAGGGTAAGGTTTGGTCTAAAAATTATTCTATGAGTGACGTCTACAGCGCTCAATGCTTTGCAAATCGGCTTTCCTCTTTGGGACACGGCCCCAATTGACCCATAACAACAACCGATAAGCAAAATTATTGAACGATCAAACGCCGCCTTAACATGGATTCATAGCAATGTATTATCGTATTTATGGTGGCTATGCCCAATTAGGAATATGTAGTGTAACAAGTGTAAAGATGCGTGCGAAAGAAAATGAGGCCATTTCAATAAATATCGGTGTTCTTAGATCTTGGCTGCGTATGCAACCGCCGAGAGCCCGAGCGAACACAACACCGGGATGGTGAAGTTATCGTCGAGCTGCCCAATATCCACAGATTCCGAAAACGACGTAACGAGGGCTGTGATCAAGGCGAACACGTGGATGTTCAACTTGGAGGTCTCGGCGCTCCATAGAAGCTCGTCGGCGGTGCTTACGTCCGGAAACTCTGGGACCACATATCCGTAGAAGAAATAACAAACGCACAATCCAGTCAAAGCGCTTGCCAAACATCCGGCCAAAGACTTATTTTGACCCACGGAGGGCGTATACCGGCCAAAGGCACGGCCCACCGTGGAGGCTGCGGTGTCTGCCCAGCTCAACAACATGATACTCATTACCGCAATATCTTTAGGTGCAAGTGAGAGCACAAGGCCAGCACCAGCCAAATAGAAGACGATTCCGTTCCACAGCTTTGCTTCGTGTTCTCTCATGAAATGGCGCACAAAGGGCAACACCAACTCGTTTACACTAGGGAAGTTTAATCTGATGACATCGTTTGCGAAAACAAGACCGAAAAGCGTCCAGACAATCCTGGCCGCATCGAACTTAGACCAGCCCATAATGTAGAGCCCGAGCGTGACGAATCCGTGTAAGGAATGGAACACTTTTCTTGGAATCTCATGCTTTATTAGAAAAGGAATGAATCCGTGTGGGACAACGGGCACTGCCGTCTTGTGGTCTCCCAAAAGCTCACTTTTGCCACTCTCATCCTTCTTCTCGGCTAGCGAGAAACAGCCATTGTCTTTCAGATGGTTGATATTCAGAATCGCCAGTTTTTCGTAATCTTCGGTCATATCGTAGTCCGAAATCAGCGACACTTCACCCTCGCTCTCAGACATCACGTACGACTCATCGTCTTTTTCATCGTAGGATGTGTCTACAGCCTGGACCGGGATCGTTACCTCAACTGGATCCGTTGGGTGTGTGGGCTCCAAAACAGAGGTCATTTGATGAAGATGTCTGTGTTGGTGAATAATATAATATATACAAGGCCCAGAGGCAATGCACGTGATTTTGTCCATGGAAGAAAATAAAGACAAAAAAGATGGGATATCTGGCAGTTCTTGGGCAACTCCCTGGAGATCTGGTTTATTTTTGGTTGAAATTTTTTTGTTTGTCGGACGGCTGTATGGATGCCCTTTTGCTTTTGAACACTTCAATAGACGAACTACGACAAAAGAAAGTAAAATTTGGATTTAATTTAAAGACATATTCCAGAAACGAGCAATTGATGTTTGGTTCCTTTTAAAGAGGCTTATGTGTGAGTCGGAGATGTATCATGCCAAATAAAACACAGAAAACCGCAAGAACCGTAGACAAGGAACTTTCACAAGGAGCGTATGCTTCAATTCTTAGAGATCAAAAGAAAGTGAAAATTTAATTAGTTCTTTTTCACTCCTTACACCTTATGGCACTTGTTACGTTTTCGAGTCTGCGTTACACAAACATCACTTCATTCCATGCGATTCCTTCCCCTAGCTGTTGCAGCCATGGCTTGCGTAGAAGGAGCTAAATTAAATTACAAAGAAATAGCCGCGGGTCAAAACGGTAATTTTTATGGACACAAGTCGGTTGGCTATGCGGGCAATAGGGCCGGTTCAAAAGCAAGTGAACCCGCCAATACCGGACCAAGTCTGATAGTAAAAGGAGATGAAAGTCCAAAATCAAAAATAACGCTTGACTTCGGATTGTCAGAGCTTGTTTCGAAGCCCGACAAGCGTGGGTCTGACATGACCGCTGACACTGAAACATCTTTTGCAAACGCAAATGCAAAAGTTTCGTCAATAGCAAAAACAGACAGAGGAGTCGAGAGCGACGAAGATGAGGAGTGTTACGGACTTGAGATCTGTGTCAAAGAATGCGAAGGTGGGTCAGACCCTGTAGCTTGTAGTCTTGATTGGGGCCAAGACAATCAGTCCCTTGGCATTGACAATGACGCACAGACGAGTAACGAAAGCAACAACACTGAGGAAGGAGGAGAGAGCGACGAAGCTACAAAGAAGCCTGCCGCGGAAACCATTGTCTCAGAGGACAGCGACTTTGTTTCCGATGAACCTCCTCAATCAACACGCCGAGGCATACGGGAAATACACTCGATCAAATTTGAGAACCGAAAAGTACCTAAAAAGGCGCGCGCTTCGAAGGAGATCAACGAGTATCGCGACCTAGATGCTATTGATCGTGAGAGTGAAGACTCGGTATCAAAGACGGGCCAACTGGTCAACCGCAACCCTTCTCCCGAGGGAGAAGATTTGAGCTTCATGGGTAAAGTTGAAGCAAAGAAACCCAAGGACTTCTTCACCAAGGACTATAATTACCTTGTGATGGAGGAGGATGGTGTCTCAGAGAGCACTTCAAAAGACGAGGTGCCTAAAAGAGCGCAAGGTGGATACATCACCAACTACATCGAGAACGAGCGTACAAAAGCTCCAAAGCTGGATGTAGATCGAATTCCAAGTCACAAGCGGAAGAAACGTCGGGCGACTTACAATTCGGGCAGTTCATCCGTGAAGAATATGACCTTGCTGAGTAACAAAACGAACGCAAGTTCTCGTAATCGTACTAACACAAAGTCATCTTTAGTGAAAACAAAAAGCCTGTTCGATGATATCGCAGATGATCCATCCTTTGAACGATTGCCTGGTGAAGACACCGCCACTTACATGAAAAGAATCTATCCCAAGCTCAAGGACGTTATGGAGGCAGAGGGAAAGGATACGACAGCCAAAAATTCTGTGACGAACTTTTTCAACCGGATTTTTGGCGGTATTCAAAGTAAGAGCAACGAGTCGAATACTCGCTCACCTCTGTTCCTCGAAAGGACCTTCAACGGAACAGCATTCGCCAAAAGCTTCGATTCAACCGAAAACAACGCAAGAGCTTTGGACATTTCTTCTCCTCTTGCGGCAATGATAATCATCGTTTTCTTATTGACAATTTAAGAGCCGTTATGCCCCATTTGAACCAATAAATATACATTCGTGACCATAATACACTAAGTACAACCGCCTAACTAGACGCCAAAATAGCCTTGGCGATGTTGACATATGCCTCAGCCAACTTTGAATCTGGCTCTGACACAACGATAGGCTTCCCAGCATCAGAGTTTAAGCAAATCTTCTCGTTAAGAGGAATTGAACCCAACACACACAACCCATTTTCTTCGGCAACTTTTCTGGCTCCTTCGTATCCGAAAATATGAGATTCATGCTGACAATTTGGGCATATAAAGTGATTCATGTTCTGAACCAAGCCCAATATTGGAATCTTCACTTTCTTGAACATCTCAATTCCCTTCACTGCGTCAATCAATGCAATGTCTTGTGGTGTGGATACAATAACTGCACCATCCACGCGTACTTGTTGTGCAATAGTGAGTTGAGTGTCTCCCGTGCCTGGAGGCATGTCGATTACGAGGTAGTCGAGTTGAGGCCACTCCACCTCGAAAAGTAGCTGTTGAAGGGCTTTCATGACCATAAGCCCTCTCCAAACTACTGGACTTTCCGCAGAGACCAAGTATCCCATGGACATAGAGGGAAGACCGTAGTTGGTCAATGGTAGGAGCTTCCCCAGATCGGATAGACGAGGCTCACCACTCAAACGAAGAAGGCGAGGAATTGAAGGGCCAAAGATATCTGCATCAAGTATCCCTGTCGATTTTCCCAAGCGTTGGAGGGATAGCGCAGTATTGACTGCTACGGTTGATTTGCCAACACCGCCTTTTGCAGAGGACACGAGTATAACATTTTTGACATTCGGGATCTTCTGGCGAGTGGGCAATCCCAAAGATGCTCTTGGTATCGTAGGAGGTTTACCATTTTTGGGTAATCCTAGTGGATTCTCATGTCGAAGCAATTGAGAATTCTGAAGCAGCCGAAAAGACAAGCGAAAAGGTAAGCTTCGTAGAAGACGAGGCAGCTTGATTAATTGCAAAAACATATGACTTGGTGCCTTTTGTTTTGTTTATATTAAGGAAGTTGTCGTAAATCACTGATGCTCATCGCTGTACCCCACATAATCTTAAGCATATGTCAACTGTACACTAAAACAAGGCAGACAAAACCAAGAGAGTTTTAAAATGTCCTCAACCATTTTTGCTCTTTCTACTCGCCCAGGAAGAGCTGCCATCGGCGTGGTTCGTATCCTGGGGTCCCATAGTAAACACATCTATCAGAAGTTGACGAAGAGCCGCACACCACCAAAGCCACGAATGGCCAGTCTACGAAAGTTATATAACACGAAAGGGTTGGTAGACCAAGCAGTGTTGTTGTATTTCAATGGACCCAAATCGTATACGGGTGAAGATTCGTTGGAACTACATCTACATGGAGGCACCGCCATAGTCAAGGCAGTGCTTAATTCGATTAAAGAACTACATGACCCAGAAAAAGGTGTCAATATCAGGTACGCAGAACAAGGAGAGTTTTCTAGACGTGCATTTATGAATGGTAGGCTAGACTTGACGGAAGTCGAAGGAATTAGAGAATTAATCGATGCCGAGACCGAAACACAAAGATTAGGAGCCCTAGACTCACTTTCGGGAAACACAAAGAAACTCATGCAGAGCTGGCGAGCTCAAATTGTAAATAACGTGGCACTTCTCACCACAATTATAGATTTCGGAGAAGAACACGACTTGGAGCAGACCGCCGAGCTCCTTGCACAGGTTGACAAGAACGTAACTGAGCTCATTCGCGAAATTAAGCAATACTGTAAAAAAGTTCAAGCTGCAGAGATCTTGAAAAGCGGAATCAAAGTTTGCCTTACTGGTCCGCCCAACGCAGGAAAGCTGTCTTTGCTAAACGAGCTTACTAGCAGCGAGCTCGCGATTGTGTCCGATATTGCCGGTACGACCAGAGATGTCATAGACGTGCCATTAGATATTTCTGGGTACAAGGTGATTATTGGCGACACGGCGGGAATTCGAGATCTACTGGAGGCTAGCACTATAGAACAAGAGGGTATAAGAAGAGCTAAGTTGCATGCTGCGCTGGGGGATTTGGTTCTTGCAGTCATTTCAGGTCCAGACGAGATCAACAAAGAATTTAAAAAGCATGTAGCTCTCCTTCTGGAAACAAAGAAACCTATAGTAGTTGTCGTGAACAAGATTGACCTATGGGAGCGAGCCAACGACTCCTTAATTAAACAGAAGTTCAGCAAAGAACTCAACATTGACGAGGAAAGCGTGTTTCCTATTTCGTGTCTTTCGGGTTCTGGATTGGACGCTTTACGGGATGTTCTTGTCTCTCAATTCAAAGAGCTATCGATGTCAACGGTTTCAGACCCTGTCGCCATTTCAGCGCGAGCCTTGGACCTCTTGCAAAACGATGTTTTGCATGGCCTAGAGGAATTCAGACAATGGAACGACGACGTGGTTTTTGCCTCCGAGTGTTTACGAGGATCGATAGAAGGAATTGGAAAAATTACCGGTGATGCTGTAGGTGTTGAAGAGATTTTAGGGGTTGTCTTTTCTAGTTTCTGCATAGGTAAATAATGTACATTAAAGGTTCTAATTCAAAAAGCTAGTTAATTCTAGGGGCTGAGAGAAACTACAAAAAGAGTGAATTTCTCAACTTCCCAATTGAGCTTAAGTTGTTGTAACTGGTGTCTTGTGTGGCGCCCAGCAAGCTCTATTGACTCTTGTTCGGTTTTCCGTTTCCTTAACGTTTTAGCCAAAGCAGGCGAAAGTCTCAACTCGAAGTTTACGACGTTGAGGCCATAGTTCAACTTGAAATCATATGACAAACTGAGGAGTCTTGTTCGGTTGTCTACAGAATCAATCTCCTCGGATATCTCCACACCACCACCGATCTCCTCATCGTTAACGAAAAGAGATACCATGAAATCTTCTTCGTTTCTACCCCTGAGAGTCCCCAGACCATCTACAAGGTCGTATTTTTTAAGATTGTAGATGATCTCATGCAAAGCAATCTTCATTGAGACCACGGGCGTACAATCCAGAGGAAGCGTAATTGCATATGCCTTGGAAGAGTAACCCAACGTTTCAAACTGATATTCAAAGAGTGTGGCGGCATTGGAGACCGGGATCTCTGGGAAAAAAGACTTCTTGGTGAGTTCTGCTTTCGTGGAGGTAGAATAGGGCTGAGAACCCACAGAAGTTAAGATTTGGCCCGTTACATTTTGGCTTGACTTGAATGCTACTCGCCTGATGAACACTGTATCACCGGAAGGAATGCTGGGAAACTTGCCCATGGCGTTATGTTCAAAAGCATCGAAAAGGCTTCCCTCTTCATCTTCATCTGACTCTGGAATTCCGCTGGCTTCTCTTTTAAGTTGGGCTTCAAGCGCCGCTATTCTTTGTTCCTCTTCAAGAACTTTCTTTGGTTTTCTACCTCTTCTCTTCTTCATGGGCTCGTCACTGATGGGGGACTCAGGGTCGGGCGACTCGGTCTTCCCCTTGAACGTCAACTTAAGCTTAGTTGAGTGATCCTTTGGCTGTTTGATCTTGAGCTTCAAACCTGTGTGGTTTTCCCCTAGCAAAGAAGATTGGAGAGCCGAAAACTTCTGTTTGAAAAGCAGCTGCAACTTCAACGAATCGTCATGAATCAATGACGAAGGATCGTTATACGTTTGTGCGTTGAGGAAAATCAAGTTTGTTTCGTTATAGAATGCCGATAAATTATCTGCTGTAGAAGCAGAACTAGAGAAAAGCGAGCCCCGAAGTTGAGCCTTGACGTTTTCAAAAGACGTCGGAGTTTCGATTATTGTATAGTACTCGGGATACTCGTCGGGATCAACGTTGTACAAGAATGGTCCGCTAAGCACACCGTCCCCTGGAAACTCGTGAGAAATGACGTCGTCCAAGACTGCCAAACACATTTGAGCCAACTGCTTCGAGTCAGGTTCGGGAAGTGCTGGCTCCGCGTCGACAGAATCAACTGTCTGCTCTACAAAATCGAGTATTTTTCTTGCGTCTGCCACGATCCACGAGTCTGGGTCGTTGTACAGCACAGCGTTCTCGTACATGAGCGTGACGTCCGCAAGAAACAGGGCCAGGTCTGGGTATGAGCCCTTGGATATTTTCTTCAGGATTTCAGCTAGCGAAATGGGCTGCTCGATCAACGCGTAGTAGTCTGGATAGACCTTTTTTGGTGGGAGCTTAAGGAACGCCGACACGAGTTGTCTGGTCTCGGCATCGTCTTGTAGCTCCTGGACGCGGTCTAGAACGGTTCTCAACGACGTGCTTATATCCGCACTTGACCGCTTGGAGTCCATCTCCGACGCTGCTCGTTTAGCCCTGACCATCGTCTATGTATTGTCTTGTTGATAGAGTGCATGGAAATCCTGGGGACTGGTATAGTTGGTGGAAATTTCGAGACGAAAAAGGCAAGAATATTGAGGATTTTTATCGAGAAGAGAAAAATTGATGCAAGAAAATAATGCAATTTGTGGCCGTTTCAGTGCCAGTGTGAAGGTGTTGTTGGCTGCAAACATTAGTGCTATAGGCCCAACAAAGAGCGTTAGAGTATCGAGATGCGTATTTGTCTATAAGTGCTGTTGCTTGTTTCAAATAAGCCCGCTCACATATATTGCATCGTTTTAGATGTATCTTGGTTCATTCCCAGACCCGTTGTATCTGTACAATAAAAGACGCCATTTGGAGCACCAAGAAAGGCAGTCTTAAGAAACAATAAATAAAAGAAATTGTCGCAAGAGCCATATTTCCTTCTCTTTATATGTTCTGTATTGCACTGCCCTTATCGCATACTCCCTACCTTCCTCTACATAATCTCAAATCTTGATCCACCATTTTTCACCCATGACTGAAACACCGGCGCCCACCAGCGTCACCATTCTATACGGAAGTGAAACGGGAAATGCCCAGGACTTTGCACACTACTTGGCCCGAAAGCTCCGATACTGTTCGCT
Organism: Australozyma touchengensis; assembly: GCA_030566735.1. Classification (NCBI taxonomy): domain Eukaryota; kingdom Fungi; phylum Ascomycota; class Pichiomycetes; order Serinales; family Metschnikowiaceae; genus Australozyma; species Australozyma touchengensis. The sequence continues at coordinate 170,452 of JAKUAS010000001.1, read as the reverse complement.
AAGACCCACCGTGGCTGCCCTGGATGACTATGACTTCAAGAAGCTCGTCACAGAAACCCGCTTCTTGATCGTATTATGTTCCACGACGGGCCAAGGCGAGGTGCCAAGGAACTCGAACAAATTCATGAAGTTCTTGTTGCGGCGCAAGTTGCCTGCTGATCTATTGAGCCATGTCAAGTTTACAACGTTTGGCTTGGGAGACTCGTCATACCCCAAATTCAACTATGCGATTAAGAAAATACACACTAGGCTTTTGCAATTGGGCTGTCAAGAACTCAGTCCGAGGTGTGAAAGCGACGAGATGTCTCCTGAAGGCGTGGATGGGTACTTTGCGGAATGGGTCGAGACTCTCGTTCCAGCGCTCACGAGCCAGTTCCCTCGGCTCTTCACCATCGATGACCATACGCTTCTTCCTCCCGAATATAAGATCGAGATTTCCGAAGCCGCCAAAGACCTTACTTTTTCGCAGGATCTCTGTCTCACACGGTCTCCATCTTTGCACAGAGGTAAAGTGGCCCGAAACGATCGCATTACTGCCGAAGACCACTTTCAGGACGTAAGACATATAGTCATTGAGTCCGAGTCCCTCCTTGAGTACTCTCCTGGAGACACGTTAGCTCTATACCCGCCCAATGATGATCGTAGCGTGGAGCTTCTACTACAACTGCAGCCTCAATGGCTCCCTATAGCCGATAAACCACTCTCGTTTTGTACAAAGATTGATGTTGAGGGTGGCACCATTGACGCCCAGAACCTCACGCTCAGGACCTTGATCAAATACCACCTAGATCTCAGTTCAATTCCCAGAAGAACTTTTTTTGGCCTCTTGTTCCACTTCGTAGACGACTCCAGTGACGATGGCAAAAGAGAAAAAGAAAAATTATACGAGTTCAGTAAATTGGAGGAGAGTGAGGATTTGTATGATTACGCTAATAGACCGAGAAGACTGATTTTGGAGACCATCATGGAGTTCGAGACGAACCTCCGCATTCCAGTGGAGTATATAGTCGACTTGATTCCCTTGATTAAAGTAAGGCTCTTTCTGATTGCGTCTAAGCCCAGTCCAAACTCTGTAGAGTTGGCGGTTGCAATTGTTGAGTATAAAACCATGCTTCGCAGAATAAGAAGGGGTCTTTGTACAAAATGGCTCAAGCTGCTACAGCCTGGATCACCTCTTGTATTTTCCGTACACTTGTCGAACTTGTCATTCGGGAGTCATGTAAGTAAGCCGCCTGTTGTCATGATCGCGCCGGGAACAGGTGTAGCGCCAATGAAATCGTTGATAGAAGCCGAGACTGGGCAGCGCGATTTGTATTTATTCCAAGGGTTTAGGGACACGTCCAAGGACTATTTGTTTGGGTCATTGTGGAAGCAGTTGGAGGATTGTGGTCGTCTACAATGTTTTAATGCTGTGTCTCGAGACCCAAACTTCAAGTATAAGTATGTCCAAGATAGAGTCTTCGCAGAGAAAGACTTGGTACGCAAACTTATCCTTGACGAGGATGCAATTGTATTTGTATGTGGCTCGAGTGGGAATATGCCGAGACAAGTTCGGATCACTTTGGTAGAGATCTTAAAGGGATCTGTAGAGGACGCCGACAAGCTCTTGTTGGAAATGGAAAACAACGGTCGCTACATTCAGGAAACGTGGTAGGTTTGTTTGAATTGACCCTGACGTCATATAGGTGTTTTGTTGAAGACTCGTTGTTTAGATTTAGATGTAGTTTCCATAATCATTCAATACAACCGTCAGTTGACAAGAGCCTTAGGATTAAAACAAGAAACGAAGAAAATTCGGAAATGAAAAGCATAAACTCAGGAATTCATTTCACCTTTTTTTCAAAATTCACCTTTTCATGTTGTCCCACCTATAGTCTCAACTGGCCCACATACAGACACTTCAGGACATGATCACTCTTTCCTCTAGAATATGCGCTCTCGCGAGCAGCAACTCTCTAAATTTTATAAGATGCGTCTCGAAGTACCCACCTGTTATCGAATTGAACGGTAATCTGTATAAAACCGACGAATGGACGAACGTACCTCCTCTGATTCTAGCACTCACAGACCGTCAGCTCCACCAAAACCCAAACCACCCAATTGGGATCCTTCGTGATCTCATTGAGAAAGACTTCAAAGGTTTGGGATATACGTTCTATAATAATTTCCGCCCGATAGTCACGACGTTCCAGAACTTCGATGTTCTTGGTTTCCCTGAAGATCATCCAGGTAGATCGAAGCTGGACACTTACTACTTGAACAAAGAGCATTTGCTCAGAACACATACGTCAGCCCACGAACACGAATGCTTCCAAACTTGTGAGACTCCGGGCTACTTCATCACTGCCGATGTCTACAGAAGAGACGAGATCGATAGAACGCACTACCCGGCTTTCCACCAAATGGAAGGTGCTCGTCTATGGTCAAAAGGCACACCAAACTTAGAAGAACAATTGATGGCTGACATAGCTGCGATTCCCCCTACGGAGATCATCGTCGAAGATCCATTTAGAGAGGCCCCAGCCCATGAAGGAAACCCTAAGCAAACGTACATGACCGATAACGAGGTCAGATTGATCTCTACGCATTTGAAAAAGACTTTAGAATATCTTGTTAATTTAGTTTTCGAAGAGGCCAAGAAGTCGGCTATTAAAGCAGGATCTACAGAAGAATACTTAAATGAGCCATTGAAAGTACGCTGGGTCGAGGCGTACTTCCCTTGGACGTCGCCCTCGTGGGAAATTGAAGTGTGGTGGAAGGGCGAATGGCTCGAGTGTTGTGGCTGTGGTGTAGTACAACAACAAGTTCTCCTCAACTCTGGACTCAAAGAAGATAAGCTTGGGTGGGCGTTTGGTATTGGGCTTGATAGAATTGCAATGCTACTCTTTGGTGTTCCCGATATCAGACTTTTCTGGTCGCTAGATGAGCGGTTTGCTAAACAGTTCCAAAAGGGGCAAATCTCTACTTTCCAAGCCTTTTCTAAGTTCCCTGGAGTCAAGAGAGACGTGAGTTACTGGATCACCGAGGGTAATCCCATCCACACTAATGATTTAATGGAGGTTGTTCGTGGCCATGGTGGGGATTTGGTTGAGAGCGTCGTCCTCAAAGATGAATTCCTTCATCCGAAAACCGGTAAAAAGTCCCAGTGTTTCAGTGTGCATTATCAGTCCATGGAAAGAAACTTGACGAATAACGAGATAAACGATATTCATAAGCGTGTGGAGGACGATCTTGTAAATACCTTTAAGGTGGAGATTCGATAGGAGACGACTTCCGTTTATCGAATCGTGTACTCCAATTACAAACGAAACCGTCGTTAGAAACTATTCTTCTAGAGATATAGAACAACTTAGGACAAAATTGGCTTTATCGACGGTACATGTATATATAGAGAATAGGGCATCGGTGATAGTATCCACGAGCAACTAACAAAAAATAAATACCAACAATTTCAATAATGATCTAGACAGGAAATTCCATAATATCTGCCTTTCTTTTTCTTCTATCGATCTCCTCTCTTTCGTCCTCTCATCCTTTCTCCCCAAATACAATTTTCACTTTTCCTGCACAGCACCACTAGAATCAACCAACACCATACTCTTTACCAAGCATGTGGGCTAGATCGCTACTCAACGGGTTGAGAGGGCCCTCGCCCCTTGCCCAGCCATTTCAGGCGATTTCTCCTTTTGGAAAGACTCCCATTCTGTCGGTGTTCCAAACCATGGCCAAGAGATACACACACGAGTATGCCCCAAGATACAAAAGAATCAGAAAGCAGTTCAAAGGAAGAGTGTCTGTGCGTACTGGAGGATCCATCAAAGGAAGTTGTGTCGAGTTCGGCGAGGTGGGCTTGCGTTTGAAGTCGAACGGTGTTAGAATGTCCGCCCTTCAACTAAAAGAGGCAGACAAGACCATAACCCGAGTCCTTAGAGGTACAGGAGGCAGCTTGATCCGTCGTTTTGTGTGTAACATTGCTGTGTGCGTAAAGGGTAACCAAACAAGAATGGGTAAAGGTAAAGGTGCTTTCGAATACTGGGCGTGCCGTGTTCCTACCGGAAAGGTGTTGTTTGAAATTAAGGGAGGCGTACACGACCACGTAGCCAAGGAAGCGTTCATTTCTGCATCTAAGAAGTTGCCTGGTCTTTTCGAAATCGTCACCAAAGAGTCTAAGGTCCGTGTGAGTCCTACCGCAGTGATTGACAAGCCAGACCCTGTTAACTACTTAGAGCTCATGAAGCAGAAGCCTACGAAGAAGTGGACAAACATACAAATGTCCAAACTCCCTGAGTACATGATGTTCAGAGGACGCTAATGTATATAGACAATAAGCCATGTATGTACGAAAACGGGAATATGTAGATCGAATGTGGACATTTCCGTCCCGTTCTAATACTGTTAAACTTGCAATGTCTAAATATGTTCCATGAGATCGTCTACTATGGCTCGTACTGCCTGTTCCTTTTCATGTTCATTCATTCCCTTCACTCTCTCCCGCTCAGCGTTGATTCTCTGTAGAAGCTTTTCAAATGATACTTTTTCGTTGTCCAAAAGGCTCTCTGTCATTTGCTCAAAATTGTCTGGTAACAATCCCTTGGGCTCGACGTTGGAAGAGTCTATATCGGACCATACGTTGCTTTCAAGAATCTCCATGAGCCTATCTTTACCTAGCTTCTCCCGAAATTCATTAGCTCCACTTTTACCGACATCCACAAACTCGAAGGCATACTGCATGATCTCATCTTCGATCTCCTCTATCGTTTCTGTGGAAAGACCTTTACTGTCTCCTGCGACGACATAGAAAAGCTCTTGATCCACGAATAGCGACTTTACACGGTCAAACTGCTCTAGCGCCAAACGCAACTGTGTAACTGGCCATTGTTGTAGATCAACTGTGAAGATTATACCTTCTAATTCGTCTCGTAGTTCTTTGTACTCTGATTTAGAAAACTCTATCACAAACGACGATAAATGCCGTATTAGATCGTCCGACGAAGGCTCTGTCGTTCTTGATTCGGGATACTCTTCAATCAAAAGGTTGATACATGCCTCAAAATACTTCGTTTTGAGACGATGCAGATACACTAAACCACTGTGTGTATGGTCTGGAACTGTAGAGCAATCTAGATCATTAGTGACGTATTGCGCAATTGAAAGCTTTCGTGAGTGAGGCGGACCAACGATCAAGACATTGTTTCCCATTGGTAGTGATTTCTATGGTGAGTAGAAAGAGCTCCTGAAGAACGTAGTGCACTGAACACAGAAAAAAATACCAATTTGTAAAAAAAAAAAAGGGAACAAAAAATCGTAGCGTTCAGAATTTTTTTTGCCTCTTACGTTTGTTCAGCGATGTTTTGCTTCTTACACCGGGTTCCCATACTTCCCTGATCTAGACAATAACACAGTATCCTACACCAATGGCTCCAGGAAAAGTCGTGGCTAACGAGACCAATGGGTCTGCGAAAGTTGAAAAGGACGATGGAGAAACCTTAGACTTGAAGAACCTTCTTCTCCAGGAATCGGATCTCTTCTCTAGCTCTCTTGATTCCGAAGCCTACTTGGATAGTCTAGCGCCCATCATCACCGAGGCACTCAAGGCCAATGCCCTTGCAGACTTCATCTCAAAGCTCAACGACTACGTCAAGGAAAAAGACGAGGTCTTGAACCAAAAATCCCTCGATTCCGCCAAGGATATCAACACTTGCATCGACACTATAGACCAAGTGTCCGACCAGTCTCACCAGCTCAGCGGGTCTTTAGTCAAGGTGAATAACGTTCTTAAACAAAGCACGCTAGGTCTTATAGAGAAAAAATCCAAATTATTGAAGGCGAAGGAGACAGAGCGAGCCATCAACGAAACCAGTCTAGTACTCAACCTATGCATTCAAGTGTTGGAAATCACTAACAAGATCCATGATTTAATTAAACAGAGACGATATTTTAGCGCGCTTAAGCTCATAGATGAGCTCACAACTATCCATTTGCCTAAAGTCAATAACTTCTCGTTTTCCGTGAAGATATACGACTCTGTTCCTCACCTAACTGCAATGATCAAAGACGAGTCCTTCGATAACTTTTGTAAGTGGCTATCGACTCAAATAGAACGTAAAATCGACGACATAGGCGACAGAATTAGCCAGAACCGCGAGGCTCTCCAGCAGCATTGGGCACAAATGAGAGAAGGGTCTACGATACTTATGCCCCATCGACTCAATTCCGCCGTTGAGATGTCTATGCGTGACGCGGATCTAAATTTCAATGTTTTCGAGGCTTCTGACCTCAACATCACGCTTGGCCCTGTTTTTGATTGTCTTTTGGTGTATCAGTCACTAGGCGAACTTCCGAATCTTTGCGCTGCCTACCACAAAGAGTGGATGAAAAAATACCAGCGTATCATCTACCCAATGACGCTAGCGCTGAGTGCCCAGGAGAAACTGTCTTTTTTCAAGGAATCGAAGGTGTCGTTCCTGGACTTGAACACCTTGGATTTGTACTTACGTAAGATAGCAGCGCTTTTCGTCGTTGATAAGCAGCTAAACGCACAAACCAAGTTTGAGCTCCGAACAAACGCTTCTGCCGAGGACTTATGGGACTCGTATGCCAACAAACTCAAGCCCGTCTTGTTGAACTTCTTGGAAAGTGAAACTTGGACGATGGATAACTTACTGACGCTAGAAGACTTCAAGGATGTATTGGGAAATTTCTTGCAGACTATGGAGAACAGCCAGTACAAGATCACCGAGCTCTACGAGATCCTTATTATTGTCCTTAGAGATTACTATGGGCCATTGCTAATCCAACAGTTCCGCCTAGAGTTTATGGAATCAATCCAGTCTGACCACTATATGCCCTCAGTTGTAACCAACAAGGCCATGTACGATGACATAATGAAAATTTGCTGGTACAAAGCAGAGTCCAGTTTTGCTCCTAAAAACGTAAAAGGGTTTCCAGTTTCGTTTCCCTTCAGTGAAGATTATTTGCGTTACTGCATCAATGTCCGTCAACTTCTTAAAGATATAATCGACTTTACCGTTGAATACTACAGCCACGATTTGGCGGAACTCAATCGTGTAATCGTTGATGACATCTTTGAAAAGTGTCTAGGTGATACCCCGGGTGTAGGAATTTGTCACGAAATGAAGACTTTTATCACCAAAAACTCAAACAATAAGGAAATCGTTGCCCAAAGCTACACCAACTTGGAGTACTACTTGTATAGTTTGTATGAGATCGGGAAATTGATTGATCGAAGACTTCGAGTGTCGAATGGGATCGGAATCATCAACATCGATACCAATTCAACATTTAAGCTAAAGGCTATAGAACTATTTACAAGCGTCCGGAAATTCTCGGAAGATGCAATTTTCAAGATGGTGGACCAAAAGGTGCGCGAGTTGTTGGAGATGATTCAGTACGAGGATTGGGAGCCCACGAGAGCTAACGATGGGCCCAGCGGCGATATCGAGGAGTTTGCAATCTTTTTGGAAAACTTGTTCAATTCTATTTTCTCGAATTTGCCCTCGTCGTTCCGTACTCTTGGGTTGTTTAGAAGTTTTGACTTCATTTCAGAGTACTTTCTTAGTGAATTATCCAACGCGCCCACATTCAATAGAACTGCAATCATCAACCTTGATTTGGACGTGAGACACTTGGAGCAGTCCATGGCTTCGTTGGTAGATAACGAGGCCACGGATAACTCGCAAGGTGGCGGCGGCGCATTACAGTCAACCTTCGCCGAGCTCAGACAGAGTATCGACTTACTCTTACTTGAAAATCACGATGAATACACTAAGGACGCCACTTTCCGTATGCGGCGTTTTGACAGGTTGAAATATGAATCGGCCATGAAACTTCTTAAGAAGATGCGCCGGTATGATGATAATGCTTCTGACGTAGCCTCTATCGCAGAGTCGCTGTTGACGAGAGAGGGATCTATACTTAGTGGCTCTGCAGCCAAATTTGCTAACTGGGGTAAGTTTAGAAAGGCCGATAGTTAGGTAATAAAGCGGATCTACGGTGCATCTGATGTAGTGATTATAGTTTGATGCGACAATCATGTTTCATGAGGTTATGCAAGGGGCAGCAGTCGACTTAGACTCATTATGAGATTATCTCCAAAATGCTAAAGACGAGAGCCAGCTTGTTTGTGGAAGTTCCTTCTTGGCTGCTTCTATGGCTTCTTGCATCTCTGTCTCCAAGCGCACCGACTCGGCCTCAACTTGTTTTTGCACATGCTCATATTCTAGCTTATACCACAATGCGTTGTATCCCATGAACACTGCCGAAGACAAAAGGAAGAAATTGACCATGGCGTTTCTGAAGTCTCTCAAACGAGGCTTCTGTAAACCGGAGCCGTCGAAATTTTCGGAGAAATGGATCTGCGAATAACGCCGATGAGAAAGACGTATCAAGTTATTGAATCTGGCCATAATAAATAATTTCTTGAAGCTATGAGAGTAGCTGTTTAGCCTGATCGTAGTACTATGAGAACGTCAAGGTGGTGGCCATCAGTGCACCACACCAATATTGTAAAAGACCTAGGCAAGCACTCCGTCAGTAATTCTTGATCAAGATGAATACAAGAAAATTAAAGAACATTATGAGCCCTGCATTTCCTCAAAATATAAATATGCCCTAAATTCCCCCATCATCTGTAGTCCCAGGTATTTTCCCCATGCCAACTGCCTGCAGCTAACTCTCCATAAGTCAACTAGTGGCGTCTACGTTCGAAACCAACATTCTTTCTCTCCACCCACAATGTTCAGAAATAACTACGACAATGACTCCGTCACATACTCGCCCACGGGGAGACTCTTCCAGGTAGAATATGCCTTGGAAGCAATTAAACAAGGAAGTGCAGCCGTTGGAATCACCTCGGGCAGCCATGTAGTGTTAGTGGCCCTAAAGAGAAACGCCGAGGAATTGGGCAGCTACCAGAAGAAAATCATCAAAGTTGATGACCATATGGGCATTGCGTTGGCCGGTTTGGCCCCGGACGCCAGAGTGTTGTCGAACTACTTGAGGAAGCTCGCCATGAACTCGAAACTTGTGTTCAACAGACCATTGCTGACCAGCAAAGCGGTATTATCCATAGCAGACAAGGCACAAGAAAACACACAACTGTACGGGTCCAGACCTTATGGTGTTGGGTTGCTTGTTGCTGGTTGGGATGAGACCGGTGCTCATTTGTATGAATTCCAGCCCTCGGGTTCTGCCTTGGAATATAACGGTGCAGCCATTGGTGCTAGATCGCAGGCCGCCAGAACGTATTTGGAACGTAATTTGGAGACGATTCTTCAGTGCACTGAGATTGAGCAACTTGTGGTTCATGGCTTGAATGCTTTGAGAGATACTTTATCCCAAGACATGGAGTTGACTATTCACAATACTTCTGTCAGTTTCGTTGGCAAAGACCAGGACTTCACAATACACGACAACGAGGCTGTTCAGCAATGGTTGGATAAGCTTGATTCCACTAGTAATGACAAGAACAACGCCGATGACGATGAAGCCGATGACGCTGCCGACGCTGCCGACGCCGCCGAAGCTACGGGAGATGCTCCTCTGGAACCTTCTGCTGGCGGCGACAACATGGAAACTGATTAGATGGGTGAGCATTAAATAGGAGAAGTGTGATGATTAAAGTAAAGTTGCAAGTATGTAAGAATACGTGATAAATCAACAAAACAAAAATAAAACCCATTAAATTATTATTTACAAATACTCACTTCTTACCTGAATTTTGCTTGCTAGCCACATTTTGAATGGCCCTCATGCAAGTAGCTTGTAGAACGTTTACCTCTTCATTCAACTGGTTTATGTCATGGAAAACTTTACCTTTTCTGATATCTTCCACTTTTGCGCGTAGAGCTTCAACTAGAGCGTTGATTTCTGTCTTTTCAGATTCTTCCATGAGTCTACCAAACTGTTCTACGGCGTTCTCGGCATCCATACATAGAATGTCGACCCTGTTGGCATGTGCTACGTAATTCTTGAATTCTTCGTCCTTTTTAGCGTTGGCTTCTTTCTGCGCAAGAATATCCTGGATCTCTGATTCTGAAAGTCCGGTTTGGGCAGAGACTTCTATGGAGACTTCTTGTGACTTCCCGTAGTGGGGCAGTGATTCGGGATATTTGGTCTTATCGAGTGCAGACACTTTCAAAATACCATCGACGTTAATATCAAAGGCTACAGAGATTACTGGTGTCCCCTTCGGACTAGGGGGAATGTTGGAAAGCTTGAACTTGCCGATAAGTTTGTTGTCTTGGACCATTGGACGTTCACCTTGATAGACACTTATATCAACACCCGTTTGGCCATCGGCAGCGGTCGAGAACGTTTGCTCTTTCCGTACGGGAATTGGGGTGTTTCTGGGTATAAGAGGGCTGAACAAACCGCCATACGTTTCGATGCCTAATGTCAATGAAGCTACGTCCAACAAAACGACGTCCTTGAGTTGTCCCGATAAGACAGCAGCCTGAATAGCGGCTCCAATGGCAACTGCTTCATCAGGGTTCACGTCTGTGTTTGGCGCCTTTCCAAATATGCCTTTCACTACAGATCTGATCTTGGGCATGCGAGTCATACCTCCAACCATCAAAATTTCATCGACCTCGCTGGCTTTAATTTCTGCGTCTCTCAAGCATCGCTGCACGGGGCCCACAGTGGCGTTTATCAAACCAGCGGTCAAGTTATCAAGTTCGTCCTCTGTGATTGTCATTTGAATGTGTTTATCCGACACAATAAAGGGAATAGACACTACCGATTCCTTCTTATGTGAAAGTTCGATTTTACACTTCTCGGCGGCCTCTTTGATTCTCTGCATAGCTGAAAGATTTAGCTGGACATCCTTTCCATATTTTTCATAAAAGGCGTTGGCAATATGTCTCACTAATACGTTATCGAAATCTTCTCCGCCCAAGTGAGTGTCTCCGTTCGTAGCTCTTACTTCGAAAACACAATCTTCTATGTCTAGAACCGAAATATCAAATGTCCCACCTCCGAAGTCGTACACTGCTATAATGCCCTCGTTTTGCTTCTGATCGATCCCATACGCAAGAGCGGCAGCAGTTGGCTCGTTCAATACACGCAACACCTCCAATCCTGCTATTTCTCCAGCGTCCTTTGTTGCTTGTCGCTGCAGATCGTCAAAGTAAGCCGGCACAGTGACTACGGCGTGTTTTATTGGTGTGGATAAGTGGCTATCAGCAATCAGCTTCATTTTCAGCAAAATCTCACTAGCTATATCCACCGGGGTAAACGTAGAACCGAAGTCAGTCGACACGCAAGCCTCGCCCTTCAGATTGGGCACGACTTTGAATGGGAGATGGTCTATTGACGACTGCACAACCCTATCTGAGAACTTCCTTCCAATTAGTCTCTTTGTGGCGTAGAAAGTGTTTTCCAGATTGACAAGAGCCTGCCGTTTTGCGGCCTCGCCAACAAGTTTGTTTCCGTCCTTTGTGAATGCGACGATTGATGGAGTTGTTCTCCCGCCTTCTTCATTTTCTAGGATCTTAGGGATCTTTCCTTCTACAATAGCTACAGCAGAGTTGGTGGTGCCAAGGTCAATGCCGATTACCGAATGCTTCAATCGCCTTGGAATATGACGTGCAATGACATCATTGTGGATCCTAAGCCCTGTGGACTTGCACAATCGTAGCATTCTATAGTGGTTCTTGGAAAGACTGAAATAGTGTGAAGTGATTGAGTGTGGAGGAATCTGAGAAGCTGATCTGGACTTTACTAAGATAATTTTTTGAATACATTACCTATAATATAATTTCAATTTTCTTGTATAAATATTTAATTGTTAATTTTTAAACGAGGAACAATTCAAGCCAAAGTGTGTTTCACATACTCGGAAACGCATTCAGACACTTTAAGAAGTAGATTAGATGACACAGTTAACTGCATCCTTTCAAAGATGTTTTGGTCCACAACTACTTAGGAAAAGGAATCAGTTCAAACGAATCTTCATTCTACTCACTCCTTGTGTTGGAAAATGCGATGAAATCCTTCGAAATAAGCAAATTCCAACGAATGTAGCGCATGGCTACAGTGGTACCTTCAGATCGTAAAAGCACGTTTATAAATTTTCGGAGCCTTTTTCCAAAGTCGCCTGGCTTTAACGGTTGCAAGAAGGCATCGCCAACTTGAAATACGTCGAGGGAATCAGTGGGAAGAACATCAGCAGAGCCGACGGAATTGGCATTCGGTGAGATTTCGTTCTTTTGACCAAACCGCAACCCAATGTAACTCCACCTTGGATTAAGAACTAATCTCGTCTGTTTTGACTTCAGGCGGTCAGAATTAGATGGAAGAAATTTAGCGGCTCTAAATAGGAAGTCATCGACACCCTCATAATCGTCTTGTCCTAAGAGAGTTCTCGCACAAGCGTGGTATAAATAAAAGTCATAACATGGGTGAAGCGTGTTGAACATTGTCACAGGTAGGTCTTTTCTTGAACAAACAGAGATGAGTAGTGTTCGCATGAACCGAAGTCTCTCCTTGCAAGTCGTCACATTTTTGAGAGACCAGCTATTTCTCTTCAATTTGCGCTTATCTGAGTAATCCAAAGCTGGTTTTTCGGGGTCGACGTGCGACATTCGACGCACAACGTCTAAGTACTGCAACGCTTTGTATACACTCGGAGATATATTTGCCTGCTGCAACTGAGTTTTATCATAAACGCTCACGGACATATCACTTTGGCTGACTGATATGTACGTGTCGTCTACAATTACGAATTGAGGAGAGACTTTAACAGTGACATTCTTGAGAATTCCATCTGGTGTCTGGAAAATCATATTATCGAAGATTTCTTCTTGGAGGATTTTAGCGATCACCGAATAGCAAATTTCAAGCGGCGCAAAGCACTCTCCCATGTAGTATCGTAGTAGATCAGCGTTCTCCGACTCGACCGTCGGCTTTGGTTGCATTACCCTAAGAATTGTGAATATGATTGAGCGGAGGTAGCCATAATACGACTCTGTGGTGGAAAATAAGACCCGCCCAGTATGGTATATTCTGAACTTGGCAACATGCTCGCGAAGCTGCTTGAGCTTTCGTGTTCTATAATGGGCACACAAATCGAATTCTAATCGGCATCGCGTAAGTTCAAAGTGGCATCTTTCGATGTCCCGGCGCGTATTCGGGTCGGTATCGCGGAAAAACCTTACACACATGGCAAACTGTTTCATGTGCTGCAAATGCCGGCTCCAGGCGGGAATGGCAACTTCCATACTGAAGCTCGAATCTGCGTCTGTTTTCAAGGTTGCCAATGCCTCCGCAGTTTCCGTATCTGTCATTTTCTGGTGCAGCCACGCAATGATTGGGTTTGATTCGCTGCAGCTTAAGCGAGTGACTAGCCTCATCAGTGCTTCGAAAGCCTCCAGCGTCGGTGCACCCTTGACTTGGTTGCAACCAAATGAGAATAGGGATTTAGCTACGTACGTAACATCAGCATTGTACTTGTTGAATGCCGTGGTGAACTCTTCAGTGGTCATTTCAGGCACCGCCCAACCAAATGCCTCTATGTCAGCGCCATAGTCACTTCTGAGTACCGTGGCAAGATGTCCTGGATCATTTAGGACCTGTTTGCAAGGATCACCGCAAAGATGATAGTAATTGCGGAAGTCTGTTGTCAGAACGTTAGATAAAACAAGGTCTACTATTTCTGGTGGGAGGCTCCACCACTGGTTTCTATGGTCCATGAGCAGTAGTGGTGTCTAGAGAATCGCTTCTCTCAAGTAGTAGGCTCCGGGTGGTTATTTTATGTGACGTATTGTCTGCCTGGGCCGTTTATGATCTGCTCTATGCTAGGCGCAGTGGAGCTAGTGAGGCGTGGGGGAGATTACGAGCCCTGGGTATATCTGTGACGAGTATAAATAAGCACCGTGGTAGGCAATTGAATGATTCTCATTGATATCAAAGTGATAACTTGTTTGGCTACTGACTGACCAGATGCCACTTAACATGATTGTCGTGCATACAACCGTGCCGGTAAAAGTGGTTGCAAATGTTTATGGGCGCCAAAGAAGGAAATAGAGATTTTGAAAGCATATCGAACAACCTACTATTTTTCGTTTTTGTTCTGATTTGGCCGCGGAGATTCCGGGGCTTTAGCAGAATGTTTCTGCTTTCATGTGAACGATCATTTTCAGAACATAATTGTTAAGATGGCCAAATGAACAAACCGGAAACTAAAAATCGCTTAAGAGGAGAGCAGAATATTTCCAAAGCGGGTACTTGATTGTTTGTGTGCTGCCTTAGATAGACAAGGTCATACAACTCAAACATATCCAACCCCAAATTTTAAATAAAAGACGGAATATTAAGGTCGAAAATAATTGCGAATATTCGTAAAAAGTATTCGTTGGCATGTATTCCTTCCCCATCATCTCCATCGCGGGTTGCAAATCTAAGGTAATACACTCTTCACCACTAGCAAAACGTCATCAGGGCCATGGGTAAGCGGAAAAACGACAATGGTGCAGGGTCTGGAAACAGAAACAAAAAGTACAAGGTCAGTGGCTTCATAGATCCCAATACCAGCGGTGTCTACGCTACATGCAACAGAGGAAGAGAGTTGGGGTGCAGAAAGGAGTTGGTCAGGCTATTGGCAGACAAAATCGAAGAGTTGTATCCCAATTGGAGAGAAGAGGTTGGGGAAGAGGAAGACCCAAAGGAAGAGAAGGACGAAGAGGAGCCCAAACGAGAACTTACGGTTGAAGAAGAAGTGGAAAAGGAATTGCAGCTGATGAAGAAGAACAAGTCGGCCAAGAGCCACCCGCTTTTATTGCCAATGGAGCTAGGCTGTGAGTGTCTAGTGTTTGTGAAGACGAAAAAACCAGCTTTGGCTGTTGAATTAGTGCATTCGTTATGTAAAGAGGCGCTCGAAACCAAGCAAAAGAACACGAGATTCACGCAGAAACTCTCGCCCATCGAGTCATCGGTCTCTCCATCAATGGAAGAACTAGAGAAATTGGCGAAGGCGGTGTTGAAACCACACTTCCACCAAGAGGACCAGCAGCCATTGAAGTTTGCCATTCAGGTCACTCGCCGAAACTTCAACGCATTAGAAAAAGAGGACATCATCAAGAAAATCGCGTCGTTGGTGGGGACAGAGCACGGACACTCCGTCGACTTGAAAAACTACGACAAGTTGATCATGGTGGAGTGCTACAAAACAAACGTGGGCATGGCTGTGGTCAGCGACTTCCAGAAGTACGACAAGTTCAACTTGCAGCAAATATTCGAAAAGGCCTCCGAGGCGGGTGTTTCCAGAGTGCGCTCAGAGTAGGCTGGATAGCTTCTCGACGAATTGCGCAGGCACCTTCCACTCCAACCAGTCGGCCTCCTTGTGAGGAATGATACCCATCTTATCTAGCTTCCATAATCCAATAGACATGTTTGCCAACTGGCAAAGCACAAACACAATCTTCGGAAGGATGAGCTCGTTTCGATTTTTCTCGGTGGCGTACGGCTCGAAGCCCTTGTTTGTTTCTTTGAAGATGGCAACGAGTGGGTTCCATAGAAGCGTGAACGTCATCATCATGGGAATCAACTGTAGCGAGTTTCCGGTCATGTAGCTCATGACCAAGTTCATGGGCACGTTCTTGGCGGGGCTCGTGGCGTATTCCCAAGCCTTCTTGACTTTGAGTTGTTCTAACTGGGCAGCAGACGGCTTCTTGACGTCTTGCTTGACTACGGGCGAGCCTGCGTCATAGCCGAGGGGAGAGGGAGCTTCTACAGTAGGCTTGAGGAGGACGTGGGGGTCTACCAATTCTTTGAACAGCATGAGTGTGGGTGATGAACGGTGCGATCAACTGGGTTATCATGGGGAAAGCACACGAGGCACCCGCCAATAAAAAATAACCGCGTAAATTCCACTGGGTTTTCCATAGGCAATTGGGCCAATATATTTTGAGTATTTGCCGACAGACGGCGCTTGGCTTCTGAAAGAAAGGACACAAGTCTTGCACGCCAATGACAGGCAAATTATTCTTACATTCCATTTTGCTTGTTCTCACCGCCATATCGCATTCCCTGAGCTGGCTCAAAATTTCTCTCTGCCCAATTTCCAGCTGAGGACTACACACAGCCTTATCATCCTTCAACACTTTGTACTAGTCTCTTTCGAAGCAAACATGAACTCCACCTTTGATCTCCGCAAAGGGCCCATCAACAAGATCATAAACCTCGCCATGGTGCTAGCCGTGGGCTTTTTGTTGGTGGTGCTAGCCGGCATCTTCAGCAATTGGCTCTCGGTGGCCGACGGACTCATCTTCGCTGTGGCGTACCTCCCCGTCGTCATCACGAAAGCGTTCACGGCCCTGAGCGACTACGACTTCAATTTCGACCCTCTGTCAAACTCGCAAGCGCTGGCGCTTCAGGAAGGTGCGCAGTTCTTGACGGCTTTCCTTGTGGTCTCTGGTGTTTCGATACCCATCCTTCTTCACCACGCACACACCTTGACTACCGCAGCAATGTACTTGACTCTAGTTGGCGGGCTCCTCATCTTCGGCACTGTCTACTTGTTCAGCGAGGCGTTCGAGACGGAGGACGAGGTGGATGATTTGGGAGGAGGGGTCATATAGAAGCTTGATCACTGGCCAGGATTCGGGTTTAGAGATTGCTTGACTGCAATGCTAGATGGCTGCGAGGTACATGTATGATTCAAGTCACGAATTCGGGTTAAGAGATTGTTTGACTGCAAGTGCTAGATGGCTGGGAGGTGCATGTATGATTCAAGCCACGAATTTGTGAGTGGCTAAGCTTAGAGCAATTGAAGCAGGTGAGCATTTGCGGAATGGAATACTTATTGACTAGGGACGGGCCATGCATTCAATCGTCAGCAATCCTGCGACGATTACAGTTTCGATCTGTTCTTTCAACTGTAACAGGTACACAATGTTTACTTTCCAGATTCGAACTACGCACTGTCAGCTGCAAAAAGCATGCTTTTTGAGGCAGCACATTAAACTCTTAAATGATGAGTTCCGTTAGGAATCCTGGAAGACACGCCTCGAAGCGTTTGCTGTAAGTCGTCCGCAGGCGTTAACGTTAACAAAACTACGAAACAAGATTCAATAAAAAGCTAATGCATTTATTTCTTTTTCAATTATCAGAATACTAATCGGCCTCTTCCTTCGTAGCTTCATCCACAATTTCTGTAACCAAGATGTACAGGTCTACCTCCCACCATATCAACACTGCTCCACGAATCTTATCATCACCTCTTCGTTCCGCCAACTTCCACAAACAATGACCGTAAGCGATCCTATTGCCGTAGCCGAGCAGGTCCTAGTATCAGAACACCAGCTGCACGAGAAGATCATCAACGAGGAGTTCAAGATCTGGAAAAAGACCGTCCCTTTACTCTACGACACCATCCACTCGCTAGCCTTAAATTACCCGCTGTTATCGGCCGATTTCTTCCCCTCGTACACCATTTCTGACAACAAGAACCAGCTCACGGCTAAGCTTGCTGTTGGTACGAACACTTCCGGAAAGGACCAGGACCATGTCCATATTGTAGACGTAACCTTGCCCTCGACCTTGGCGCCAGACTTTGCCGACTTTGCAATTGGGGAAAACTTGCCTATTCCCGCCAGTGCCTCCGAAAATGCCTTGAAAATATCACGTCTGTGGAAACACCCTGGCGAAGTGAACAGAGTGAGAGTTTCCCCAGATGGCACCAAACTTATTACTTTTGACAACAAAGGTGTCATCCACTTGTACGAAGAACAGAGCGAATCCTGCAAGAACTATTCCTTTCATACTGCGGAGGGTTACTGTCTAGAGTGGGTCTCTGACCTGCAGTTTCTTAGTGGTGCCAACGATAACCAAATCGGGCTTTGGGACTTAGCCACGACCAGCGGGCCAACAAAAAAATTCACAACACACTCGGCCGTAATCAATGACGTCTCTTACAGTAGACCTTCGAAGGTGCTTTTCGGCTCTGTTTCCGACGATTTCACAACGCAGATCCATGACCTTCGAGCACCCGAAGAGTCTCCAGCAATCAAGATTTCAGAGAAGTTCATTCAAAACGCTATTCAGTTCCACCCTGATATTGCGTCTCTTTTCTCTACCGCCGGTAAGGATAACGTAGTCACGCTATATGATGCCAGAAACACCAGAGAGCCCTTGAGAAAGTTCTTCGCGCACAATGACTCTGTGTTGGGCTTGAAGTGGGGCGGATCCGCAGAGCCCGACTACCTTTACTCGTGGGGATTAGACAAGCGCGTTTTAAGTTGGGACTTGAACCAGCTAGGCGAGGAGTTTGTGCCGCCTGTCATCGACGTCACAGACTCCAGAAGAAGACTAAAATACACCAGTGACCCATGTTTACATTTCATACACGGTGGCCACACGAGACGAATTAATGATCTAGCCTTACACCCCACGATCCCAAGTCTTTTTGCCAGCGTTGGGGACGACTGTTTGTTACAATTGTACAAACCAAAGGTTGTCTTGGAACATTCTGAAGATCTGGACGACAGCGACGAAAAGGGCGATGAGTCGGATAAGGAAAAGTCCAAGGACGATAACGAAGATACTGATGATCAAGGCCGCGATGACCAAGACATGGAAGTCGACCATGATAACGACGAGGGCACAGCCAAGGAAGACGATGACGATACCGGCTATGATTTGACCGATACCAAGGATCAGGAGGAAGATGACCAGGGAGACTCTAAGGATGTCGATATGGAGAGTGAGGGCACGCCAGCTCCGTAATCAGAGAGTAGATGAATTAAAGACACGGTAGAAGATTTGATAGTTTAGTACTATATAAACGAAAACGTAACGCCAATGAATAGAGATCAGAAAAAAGAGGGATAAAAAGATAGTTTCGGAGTTAAAAGTTCTAGGGAGATCTGAGAGGATGCTTCCTGGCTGCAAAAAGAAGAAGTCGAAGGCATAAACTATACGTGGCACGAAATCGACATTTATCTAGAAACTGCCATTTCCCAAAAAAGAGTTTTTGCTTTGTTGCCCTGAATGGCAATTTCTCAGATTTACGACCTTCCCCAGATTCTACATCCTATGTGTACGTCTGTACTGTTTGTTCGTGAATCACAATATCAATACAAATGTCTGACCGCGAAGAGACCCCTCTAACAGATTCTGGATTCGACAGCGACGCGAGAAAACGCAAGTCGAAATCACCGTCCACGTTTCTGGCTGTGGAGCTGAAGAGAGCCAAAGTCGATCCAGACGAGATCGAGTCCGACGACATCGCCAAACAGTATAAGCGGTTCCAGAGCGCACCTAAGTTCAACTTCAACTCGGAGGAACTCTACTGTATATGCCGTAAACCAGACAATGGAACGTTAATGATATCCTGCGATGGTTGTGAAGAATGGTTCCACACGAAATGCATGAAGATCGAAGCACAGCACCTGGGACTTCTAGATAAGTTTTTCTGTAAGTTTTGCCACTGGAAGGGTAAAGGAGTGACTCATTGGCTTCGGAAGTGTCGGAGACCAGAGTGCTTCAAGGCTGCAAATGTGAAAGATCAATCAAAGTACTGTTCAGAAGAGTGCGCCATGTCGTTCCTACGGCTGAAGCTTGTCGGGTCTCAAATCTTCCCCAAGGGTGACATGAACTTTGTGATAAACCACTGTAAGACACACGATGACCTAGCTAAGTTGGGTCTCGAGTTCCCTGAGCTAGAGGTAGTTCTTCTGCTCGATATGGAGAAGCTCCCGCTAGAAGTGCGTAATATGATTAACGAGAACGATAACCAACAAAAAGAATTGGGTTTGGTCCTAGAAGAGATTCTGACTTCTAGAGAGTACCTTGCACTTATCAAAAAGCGCACTGAAATCATTAATGAGAAAGTTAACGAGTTGGTGGGTGAGTCTGAAGAGACTGAAAGTACCAAGAAAGGTAAGAAAAAGCGGTCTAAACCGAAGAAGATCGACCTATGCTGCTTTGACGACCGTGTAAGAACGGCAATCGATTCTCCCTCGGACACTTCGTTCGATCTGGTGAAAGCGCTGGCCAGCTCGCCAATCTATGAAGTGTTTAAACAGGAGATCGACGACGCCTTGCACGCTTACGAAAAGGAAGAACTCTCGACTAGCAGGATATGTCTCGAGGACAGACGCAAGTGTCTTCGCCACAATGGCTGGTACAATTTGTTGCATGACAAGACGTGGAAGAGACTGACCGAACTACAGGCCGCAATGGAAAAACTCAAGCTGCTTAGGGACAATGCTCTACGCGAGTTCAGTATCTCTGTTTACGAGAATGCCGAGTCAGGTAGCAAGAACGACGCCCCAGAGGTTATGGGACAATCCGTCAACGGCGTTGCTTAACCGCTACGTTCCATTTGTACTATTTTCATGAATAAAATGTAAATCATTAGTGTACTATACAATTGTTCGGAAGTAGTGAAGTATACTCGTCCTTCCTACTTCTGGCCCTGAATCGTTGCCACCAAGCGTCTCTGGTGTCTGTACGTACGGAACTCACACAAGTAGATACCCTGCCACGTCCCCGTAGCAAGCCTTCCGTTTTTGATGGGAATGGTCAAGTCTACACCGATTGTAGAGCTTTTGACGTGGCCAGGCATGTCATCTGGCCCCTCGTCAGCATGGATGTAGAAATCCCCTTCAGGAACCATTCTGTCCAAGGAAGACGTCATATCTTCCCTCACATCCGGG
The DNA here is from genome assembly GCA_030566735.1 of Australozyma touchengensis. Classification (NCBI taxonomy): domain Eukaryota; kingdom Fungi; phylum Ascomycota; class Pichiomycetes; order Serinales; family Metschnikowiaceae; genus Australozyma; species Australozyma touchengensis. The sequence goes on along the minus strand of JAKUAS010000001.1, from coordinate 149,774 downwards.
TCGCAGTTCTCATTGAGCGTGATTCCCGCAGAGGTGTGTTGGAGGAAAAGATGCAAAAGACCAACCTTGTACTCTCTCAATTGAGGCAAGCTCGACAACACCTCATCGGTCACAAGGTAACAGCCCTTGGATCTTGGTGAAAGTGTGATAGTTTGCTGTTCCCAAGACATTCTAGGAAGAGTAGTTGAGATGATAGTATTGCTAGATGGTACGGCATACCGCGATAAGAATTTGCAGCCAACAGGACTGAATGGTGACTTCGAAACAGTTAAATAAATTCGGCCGATTCAATCGATTCCAAAATTCACATGCTTTTCAAACAGTTGCTGCTGCAATGCTGGTCGTAACACCTTCTACACGAACCTTGAAAACGAAGCTAACTGCTATTAATTATCTAAAATCGATCAAAACTACCAAACACAGAAATCTAATCAAGATACTGTTTCTAAGACCCGCTCCTGTCCATAACCGGAAGTTTGGTCCGGATGAACATGAAGCAGTTTTGTTCGTTGTTCCAGCCTCCAGTATAGTTCTCATCATTCTCATAAACCTCAGAAAGCTTGCTATTTGAAATGACGAGCTTAGGCTCGTCGCTAATTTTAAACACGGCGTTGTGCCATGGCGTTGGAATGTGAAGCAACTTGTCCTCTTCATCTTGGTCATGGTTAACTGTTTTGCAAATCGCCGGGTTCAACATTCGAATGCCATACTTTGGACCAGCATTATGATGAGCGTGGATGGAAAGACGTAAGTGGAATGGGAAAACAAATTCTACCAAGTTTGAATAGGCGTCGTTCCTACGAATCATCTCGTACGCAACACCAGAAACCATCTTTTTGAACTTCTTCGACGAAGTCTCTTTTGCTATGGGCGTGTTGATCAAGTCCTCGCGCATAAACTTATTGAATCCGCGATACAAATAAAGTCTTGGGTGGCCAGGTGTTCTGATTTGCTGTCTAATAAGGTCGGCGCTATCGTCGCACCCAACCATCAAAATCTTCCGGTTCAACTCAGTCTCTCTGTCGAGTTTGGTGGGCAAGTAGTGCTCCACTTGGACGTTTTGTAAAGTATGTTCGATCTCCTCTTTCGTTTGTGAATCAAAGCATTCGTTAAGGCCCTTGAAGAATAGGTGGTTGAAGCCCTCTGGCTTGACGCGATGATATATTTTTTTCAACTCAAGAGTGAATGCGTCAAAAACGTCATCATCAACATTGACGCAGTCACTGAATACGTGTCCGTCACTGACAATGTAGAAATGCATGCCTGGCTCGTAGACCTTGTTCACCAAATCAACAAACTCGATTATTCTGCGGATAGCCAACTCCTCGCCCAAGTCAGGCTTGGGTGAATGAACTTTTTCAAGGTTGAAGGACTTGCATGGAAACGCTGGAAGCACTGCGCTCACCGGCAAGTTTCTTGAAGTGAAGAAGCGGACGTTAGCCACAAAGGCATCACGCCCCTCTTCCCATCTGTCAACGCGGGCAGAGTTCTTGATATTCTCTTCGAAAATTTCGGTTATTGCCTCTGCCTCGGCCTGTCCCGATCCAGTTTCAGAGACGAAGCCGAAATCTATGGCGCCGTTCTTAAGCATTGTAGCCAAGAACCAGAAATCGAAGGTTGATGGCATGAATTTTTCGGTTGCAAATCCAACAAATTGGCCATCTTTTTCCATTTCGAAGTATTGCAAGTGGTCTCCGACTTTCAACTCGATGTTTTTCGTGGCATGGTCATAAGGTTCAAAATCTAATTTGGTCGTTTGAAAATCCTCCACCAAATCTTCTTTAGTGAATCGAGTGTTCTTTTGAAACCTTACGTTTATGAATTGCTTGTTGGTGCGAGCATAGATTATCTGAACTCTCTCGTAGATGGTTTTCTCCTCGATAGTCATGTTTCTCTATGATTGTGATAGTCATCTACAAGTGTATAACTTATAAATACCTCTATTATCACTAATTTTATGCTATTATCGAGTTATTTTTAAAACACAAGGAAGGTGGGGTCTTCAAAAGGGGTGATCTCCTTAATCACTCAACCCCGATTTACAGGGCTAGCATAACAATAGCACTCTGGAATTCCTCCATGTGAGGAACAAAGCTGGCCAAAAGCGGGACGTTAAATGAGAAAGGTAACTCAGGAACAAATAATCAGACCACTTGGAAAAAGGGCGGGGCAACAGGCTTTTAAGCCTACATTAGTTTCAACAGAAAAAAGTACATTAAGCTATATCATGAAATCTGCATTGCCGGCTCTGATGCCAGCAGAAGAAGTGTTAAACAGCTTCATCAGAAGACTATGCAAGTTGTTATGTGATTCTTGTCTAGAGTTAGGTCCAGATGTGACGGGAGTTGTGAATGCAGTTACAGTTTCTGGCGAGTAACATTTGCCTCCTAAAAGAGTGCTGAGATTGTCATTCGACAGTCTTGAAGATTGAGACAACATGTTTGCGTCGTTGCAAACGCTATGTAAATTCATTGAAGACAGTTTTAGCATGGAAGATGCAAGCACTTTCGGTATGCTTGAATACGACGCTCTGGCCAAATTCGACGCAGAGAAGTTTTTCAGTAAGTTTGTTGACGATTTTGTTTTCAAAAGGTTGGCCGACGAATGCTGTCTCGATTGATGAAGTTTCCACACCGCATCATGTAAAGCTTGTAACGACGCAGTGGACATATTGGGAGTAACAAAATTAGCAATGAATGGATGGTTCAAAGCGTCTTCCGCGGTAAGACGCTCGCTCGGGCTTATGCGCAAACATTTATCTATGAAATCTTTGGCGGTATCAGGTACATCGCTCCAGTATTCTTCCGGTTCGTAGACATAGTCTGCGGTGGTAATGTACTCTTTGGTTTCAGCTTCGGTATCGCAGTCAAAAGGCATGTAGCCACAAATCATGAAATAGGTCAAAACCCCAACAGCCCACATATCTACAGGGAAGCTATGGTCTTGACGCTGTACGACCTCCGGGGCCAAGTAACTGAGCGTGCCACCAAAACAGTGCGCCAATTCTCCACCAGTAAGAATTTGCGCGTGGCCAAAATCGGCAAGCAAGAGCAGGCTAGCCTTGGAGTTGCGAGATGCAAAGAGGATGTTCTCTGCTTTGATGTCTCGGTGCACGATTCCGTTCTTGTGTAGATGTGCTAGGGCTGATAAAAGGTTGTAGAGAATACTGCGGGTGTCGCCAAGGGTGAGCTTCCCGTTCGGGGATTGGGTGATTCTTTCAAAGAGCTCGCCTCCATTTGCCAAATCTGTCACGAGATAGAAGTACTCTGCCGTCTCGAAGTAATCGATCATCAGGAGAATATTCTTGTGCTCCCGCAGAACAGCCTTGAGCACCTGAAACTCTGTCTGGAGCATCAGCTCCAAGCCATAGATAAGCTTCTTTTTGAATCGCTTTGCTGCAAAATGTGCGCCAGTCACAGTGTTCTTGCATTCATAAACATCGGCGTAGGATCCAGTCCCAAGCACTTTCTTGGAGAGTATATAAGGGCAGGGTAAATCATAGAGCTCAGATGAGGAGTGTGTTATTTGTGGAGCCTCAAACAGGGGCCACACTTCGTTCGAAGACATAAATAATGAGGAAAAGTGAAGGGTTTCTGTAGTACGGAAGAATTGGGAGTGGGGGATATTATATATGTATGAGGTTAATCCGTCAACGCAGGATGTAGGGCATCTGAGGGGACATGAGGGGTTATCTGCAGGCCCAGTCTTGGACTTTTTCCGAGACGTTTCTAGGGCGCTCACCTAGCAACGGGCAGACCAGTGTTCGAAACGCAGGGGCACGGAATATCTACTGCCTGTGGAGGGCTAATGACCTCAGCAACTATTTTTACCAACTTTGCTCACAATGTGGAATGGCTCCTTATCGCATAGTATCTGGGTTGCCATACTGATCATGGTCCTGCACCCAAGATAAAGGGTGATGTTTATCCGGCCTTTCCCCAAAGAACCCCAGTGGGGGGACATTTGCAGCCGATTGATGGGACATATGGTGATCGTATGTTGTTGGCTATAGGTGCATTGTGTGTTCATTTCCGGGATTTCTTGGAATTATTGCAAGGGCTGCACCGGATAAACTTGGAATTTCTTTTTCTGAAATTGCTTTTGCTTAAACCTCTGGTGATAGTAGCTTAGGCGGTAACTGTGCACTTGTTGTATCTGGGTTTATGGCAAGGTTATTACTTGTCGAGTATGAGGGTATTCAGCTATATGGTAATAACTCGCTCTTGCTTCTGTTGTGAGTCGATAGTTGTTCGAAAGAGAAGCATCCTGCCATCACTTGAATGAACAGTTGTATAGCGACCACGCTGTTGACAATACATTTCAAAGGGCTTACTTGTAAATGCCATTTACTCCAATGAGCCAGCGGGATGTTCACAAACCAGTTTACTTGCTATTTAATATAGATAATAGGTCAAGTCTTGAAATTCATCCCAATAGTAAGTACATCTAAAGAGGGACTTAGTTTTTAGAAAGTGTGCATAAACCTTCGATAGCTTCTGTAGTGACCTAAACGAACTTTTGGCGATGCATTCCTTTCATGCCCATCTCAACTACTTTTTACAGCATCAAATACAGACTAGTGTAGTACATACTGAACGTGAATCCCCGTTTGTTATTTTCTTATGTCACATTATCTGGATGTAATTTTTGTTCGAAATTGCACCTCATCCAAATATTGGCTTCAGATTCGTAGATACCAAATTGTATGTTCTTGATCTAGTTATTCCTGGCATTGTGCTAGCAAACAAGAAGAGCAGCGTCCCAAGCACCAGAGCTATCTCACACAATAAAACACAATGCGATATAAAGCCGCATAATTTTATACAAATGTATCCGTTCCAATATTACTGGAGCCTTAATTGCATGTCTGACGTATAGTCTCAAGCATGCTAGGGCGAAAACCAAAACGAGGAACGCATGCAAGTTCCACTTTATTATGTTTGAAAGTTAAAGAGTCTAAACGATTCTGCCGAATGTCTTAACTATTCTTCGTTCCCTTCAACTTGAACTCGAGATGAGCTGGTCACGTGAGCCTCATCGGATCTAAATTCCTACAACAGTTCCACAGTAGTATTCAAACCTAGTAATGGAGAGCTTGAATTTGAATTTGAGTGCCTTGAAGGACTCTATTGCCCTGAAATTATCTGGTGCAAATGATAAGAAGGCATCCCCGAAATCCAAATCAAAAAAAGCCTCCAAGCAGGCTGAAAAGTCGTCACACTCCACCAACCGTGAGTCAAAGAAGAACATAAAGAATGATTCAAAAAAAGGTAGCAAGCCCTCTCCCAAAGACTCAAAGAGTGAAGGTAAGGATACTGAAGAGACCATTGACGCAATTCTTAGAAGAGAAGCTTTGGCCCTTGGAGCTACGGAAGATGACCTCGCATTGGTAGCTGGCATTGACGACGACGAAAGCGAAACCGAATTCACTGCTCTGGGAAAGGATGTATCTCTTGATACTGATCTTTCAAAGTTCATTAAAGATTTGGGTTTCCCTGCCGCTCCTCCTGCTGCGGACGATGATGAAGATGAGATCCTTGCAGTAAACGAAGAGGACCAAGAAGAGGCAGATGAAAAAGAGGAAGAAGAGGAAGAATCTGCAGAGGATGAGGAAGAAGAAGAAGTAGATGACGAAGTTCCAAAAAAAGAAACAATCAAGTCCGTTCCTGAGCCCGTCAAAAAGCCAGAGGAAAAGAAGGAGCAGAAGAAGGAATCAGACAAAGTGACTGATTTAAATTTCGTTAGCTCCGGTAAACTATCAATCGAATCGAGAGTAGACTGGTACAACACTGAGTGCCCAAAAGAAGAATCAGGTGAAAAGTTGGACAGATTTGCTCTTGAAAGGCTCACTGAAAAAGGTCAAGCACTCCTTGATCAAGAGAACAAAAAATACTTGCAAGAATTCTCTGCTATTAACTCTCAAAAGAAGTTCTTGTCTCAAATTCTATCTGACGGTACATTGAACGATAAAATATCTGCATTAACTTTGCTTGTGCAAGAAGCACCTATTCATAACATCAAAGCTTTCGACACCTTGTTGGGGTTCTGTGAAAAAAAATCTAGAACCGCTGCATTGCAAGCAATCAACGCCATGGCCGATTTGTTCATCAACGGTCTTCTTCCCGACAGAAAGTTGCTTGCTTTCTCAAAGCAGCCTCTCACGAAAGACACGCATCCATTGACTTTGGCTTTGTACTTGTATGAGGATCATCTTAAGAAAAGCTACTTTAAATTCATCCAGGTTCTCGAGTTGTTGAGTCAAGACTCTGTCTTACACGTCAGAATGAGTGCCGTGCTGCATATTTTCAACTTATTGAAGGCCAAGCCCGAGCAAGAAGCCAACTTGCTTCGTTTAGGTGTCAACAAGCTTGGTGACAAGGATAATAAGGTATCTGCCAAGACCTCCTTTCAAATTCTTCAGTTGGAAGAAGCGCACCCTGCCATGAAAAGAATTGTCACTGATGCAGTCGTAGATATGGTTCTCCAGAAGTCCACTGACTATCACTCTCAATACTACACGGTCTTGACTCTTAATCAAACAATTTTGTCCAGAAAAGATGCTGACCTCGCAAACATTTTAATCAAGGCATACTTCTCCATGTTTGAGAAAATCTTGGTCGAAGCAGACCCTGCTACTAAAGAGAAGAACGAGGACAAATCTCTCGGAAAGAGTGAGCGTGGTCGTAAGAACAACAGAAGGACTTTCAAGAAGGGAAAGAAGGGAGGCGCCTCTGTGAAAGTCGAGGAAAAGACTGAAAGTGAGGTGGTTGAAGAAAAAAGTGCCAAGATGTTTTCTGCTCTTCTTACTGGTTTGAACAGAGCGTTCCCATTTGCTGACTTACCCTCAGATATTTACATGAACCACTTGAACACTTTGTATAAGATTACGCACTCCACGAATTTCAGCACTTCTGTTCAAGCTTTGGTGCTTGTGCAACATATTGTGCAAGAGCAAGACTTGGACTCAGACCGATACTACAGAACATTGTATGAGTCGTTGTTGGATCCAAGACTCGTGAACTCATCAAAGCAGGGAATTTATTTGAACCTCTTGTTTAAGTCTTTGAAACACGACATCCAGAACCTCCCGAGAATTTTGGCCTTTGTGAAAAGAATCTTGCAGGTTTGTACGCAGTGGCTAAATATTGGAGCTGTGACTGGTATGATCTATCTTCTTATGGAATTGAGTAAAACACATCCTCAAATTCTCGACCTTATGGAAGGATTGGAAAAAAGACCGGCCATTAGCGGACAAACTGCAGACTCTGAGTCTACTGCCGACCAGTACGATCCAAAGAAGAGAAACCCTGTTTTTGCAAATGCCGACAAAACTTGCATGTGGGAAATTACCCAATTCTTGAATCATTACCACCCAACTGTTAATATCTACGCTAAATCATTCCTCGATGGAACAGCGCAACCAAAGCCAGACTTAGGATTATACACCCAAGCACACTTCTTGGACAGATTCGTATACAAGAACGTCAAACAGAAGGAGAACCTTAAGGGTGCTTCTATCATGCAGCCTTTAGGCGGTGGCCACACAGGCTCTTTATTGGTCAGAGCCACTAACATCAAATCTGGCGATCTTCCAGTGAACACCATCGACTGGCTCAACAAGAAAGCCAGCGAGGTGCGCCCAGATGAAAAATTCTTCTTTGACTATTTCAGAAACAACTCGCATAAGACCAAGGTTAAGAAGGATTCAGATGGTAAGACCAAGAACGATGATGACGAAGACGAGGGACTCGACGACGCCGACGTATGGGATGCTTTAGTTAAGCTGAACCCAAATATCGAAGGTTCAGATCTCGACCTGGATCTTGATGAAGAAGATTTTGGTGATATGGATGACCTTGACGATGAAGATCTCGATGTAGGATCGGACGCTGAAGGTTTTGGTGAAGAGGATGAGAACGAAGATTTTGGCGATGAGAACGACAGCAGTGAAGATATTTTCAAAGCTCAAGAAGATGACGAAGTTGACAGTGAAGGAAGCGATGACGACGAAGACGACGAAGAAGACGCCCAAACATCTAGCAAGAGATCTGCCGAAGATAACGGCGGCAAGAAGAAGAAACTCAAGCTTCTGAGCTTGCCTACGTTTGCTTCTGCTGATGACTATTCGCAGTACTTACAGTCCGATGATGAGCTTTAAATGTGTATTACCAATTTAGAAATTTAGAACGTGAGACGTAGATATTAACACTGACTATTCTTAACTTTAATCCATCGCTCGAATGCTTACACGCCTCAACGGCTTTCCTAATTAGGAAAACTCGAGCAACTACACTGTAAATACTTGCAGATAACAAACGGTGGAATGCACTCTCGTAACTGTGGTATTACGCATAATCACATCGGTTCCGGCCATATTTGGAACGGAATCGGGGATGCATAAGCAATCTAATTGGACCCGCATGACTCTCGCTTCCTAATTTGCCTACGCATGCAAGATGATGGCTAGGGACCGTTGGACTTTGGCAACTGAGACACGGGGAGTGCACAGAACCCGGCTACCTGGGGTATGTACAGGAAACAGTTAGGAACCACGTGAAAAGCGTTGCACGGTGCCGAAATTACCTGTCGCGCAGATTAGGTTGCCATCACTATAAGTGGACTAAGTTTTCTCTCCTTTTTTTCTACTCACTAGTGATACATATTGATTCCATCCAAGTGATTGCTTTCTGGACTTAAACTCGCAAGTTTACATGCTCCTCTCAACCATCAATACATAATGTCAAAAGAACTTGACATATCCACAACTTCTAAATCGAAGTTCGATGTCCTCATAGTTGGAGATCAAGGCGTGGGGAAGAGCACATTGCTTTACAAGTACATAACTGGACTCTTTTGCGAAGATCTACCGTCTGAAGAGTGTGTTCGGGTTAAAACAATACTGAAAGAACTAGATGATAATAAGCAAGCACCAGAAAGTAAAGTAGGCACGAATCGAGATACTATCTCAATTTTGGACAGCAGTGCGTCTCTGAGTTCATACCTCACGGACCACTCGTTTCTTATACAAAATGCCCGGTCAATGTTGTTCACGTATAGCATAGATAGTCTCAAGTCATTTGAGGACTTAGAGTACACGATGACTTGCATACGGTCGCTAACATCGAAGCCACTACCTTGCGCCATAGCTGCATTGAAGATGGACTTGATCGAGAATCAGCAAGTATCTTTGGACCAAGGCTTGGCCTTGGCTGAGCGTTTCCACGCTCTTGCATTCAACGAAGTTTCCAGCAAACAAGATGTCACTGTGGATAAGGTTTTTGAATCATTGATAGAGAAGCTTAAAGAAACCAGAATAAACACTGACCAGCTGCCGACGCAAAAGCGGTCCAAATTAGAAGGGGCTACTGAGACAAACGACAACTTCAAAGCCGAGCTGCAACATATAGCACTGATTTCTGAAAATATTGAGAGGGAAGAAGAAGAGACAGCTGTTCTTGCTAGCGAGGAAGGTTATACGGCAGTGACCAAAAGCGATCTACCCAAGAGCAGTGCTACTCAAGCAAGAAGAAAATCTATACAGCTCGAAAAAAAGAAGAGCCGATTTTCAATATTTAGCTGCTTCTCCAAACAGAGTATAAATTAGAGTCATAGATTAAAATCGTTAGATTAAACCAGTAGATATACTCCGTCAGACGGCATACTTTTAGAAGAATTGATGTTGTGTGAAACTAATGATAATGAATCCGAGTATAACCCTGTAAGAAGAAATTGGTGTTATATGTTTAAATCAGGGCGTTCTCTGAAATGTGCGAGAATCCTCTAAACTGCTCTTGCATCTCTGATGTCAATACAGTCTCTACCGGTGTCAAACGGGGCGTTTCCGACGTGAACTCCTGGTCGAAGTTTGAGAAGTCATGTTCGCTGGTCAATTCAGGAACGTAAGGCGGCTGCACAAGCAAGTTTTCGACGTCCTCGAAGTTTACGTCCTCGAAATATGGGTGGGCCATGATTTCGGCAGCGTCGCTCTCCAGCGAGCCAAGACGCTGGTTTGGATCCTTCGTGAGCAACGCCTGCAACACAAGAACCGTCAGACGCGGCATTGAGATCGGATACCGCACCTCGTCGTGCTCAATAGCGTTGAAAATATCGTCTTCATCGTCTCCTTTAAAAGGACTTTGACAAAGCATCATCTGGAACATCAACACACCAAACGCCCACCAATCAACAGCACGGCCATATGGCTTGTTGGCAATGATCTCAGGTGCCATAAATTCGGGCGTTCCACAGAAAGTGGACGTGCTACTACCGTGCCACATGTTCTCCTTACACAAACCATAGTCACCCAATTTGATGTGGCCCAGCGGCGTTAAGAGAATGTTATCGAGTTTCAAGTCTCGGTACACAATACCATTTTTGTGGAAAAATGCTAAAGCAGATAATACCTCGCACGCGTAGAACTTGGCCCTTCTTGCTGAGAATCTATTCTTTTGGATGTGCCACATCAAGTCACCACCGGAAACGTACTCCATCACAAAGTAGATTCTGTTTTCGGTTTGGAAACAGCAATGGAGGTTCAAGAAGAACGGGTTGGGGCCCTGGCTTGCAACCAAGAACACACGTTTCTCAGACTTGACACTTTCAGCCTCATCATGCGAGACGATGAAATCTTTCTTCAAAACTTTAATGGCGCAAAGCTTAGTTGTTTGTCTCAGCTCGGCCAACATGACCTTACCAAAGTTACCCTTACCCAATACGGCAAGGAATTGGAAATCGTCAAGACCTATTTTCCTTCTACGTTTTTTCAGTTTATGTGAACGAGGCACGTGCTCTACAGCGGCAATCGACTCGTCTTCTCTTTGCATCATGCTAACGTCGGCGTTGCCGTCGTTGTTAAGCTCTGCAAAGCTCTCGTTGGTGATAGGCACCTGGAACGGGTTCTGTGACTGCATTTCAGGCATTTGTTCTACGTTGGCAGCCCGTGGATCCAATCTGGGCTGTGTGTAGGAGTTATACTGGTAATCTCTAGGATCCTGAGGCGCGTATCCATACTGTTGTTCTTCTGGATAAGGCGCCCTTCTTTGGGTGGCTGCATACCCATAAGGCGATTGTATGGCCTCTTGGAATTGCATACTATTTTGGGTTGGCAATTTCGAGTTTTGGTACTCGTTCTCATCCTCGATATCGGGAGTCTGTTGATACTCTTGTGGGTTTTGATGGTAGGCAACGGGTTCCTGGTGATAAGGTGTTTTAGGCGTTGCAGTCGATTCGGTTGACAAACTAGGGTATGACGACTCCTTTTCGTTGTATCCCAGACTTTGATTCGAGAAGCTCGAGTCCATTCTTGGGGCTTGGTGACGTAAATGCATAGGGGAGCTATCCTTGGTAGGGACAGCTGGAGGACCGTCACGTTTTTGGGCTCCATGGTCTACTTTCACTGGCTTAGTCGACTTGATCGTGGTCAAAATTTTATTGGCCATTTCCATGGACATTCCACAGAAATCAGGCACCAAATGAGTACACTGGGCATGGCACATAACACCACACTCGGAACACTTGCGGACATTTTTTCTCCCCCAAGGTAAAATGTGACCACAATGACAGCACCACTTTGTGCCTCTGTTCAGTACAGGCTCGAATCTGTGCGGAATACGGTGGTTCAACTTAGCCTCGTCCTCGGAGTTAACGCCAGACTTAGATATACATTTGGTGACCACCTTTTCGTAACATTTCTTGTGACAGAGGAACTTACAGTCTTGGCACTGAAACCCAGTGTATCTCAAGAACTCGCCACAGAGTGCACAGCACATGATATTGTAGAATTGTTTCTGTACAAACTGGTGTCCATGCTGCTCGAAAACTTCTTCTTTTTTCTGTCTGATGGCACCGTGACGACCAAGAGCGCCCATGAACGCAGACCTACCTACGTTGTTTGACTTCTCGAACGTGAGAGTTACCAAAATCTGGCCCGCTGGTTCAAGGTTGAGCCACGATGACACCTGTGTCGTTTTTGTCTTCTCTTCGTTTTTCGAAGGCATGCTGAGATTGAAGTCGGAAGTGTCTGCGGCGCCATCGAAAGTGTTGTGAGTTGGAGAAGTTCCCCCGTAGTTCTGAGTGGAAATACGCGAAGCGGGCATCCATCCGTCACTGCCCATCTCATTGGCAACTTTTTTCTTACGGATCTCCTCGGCAATATCTGAGAGAAGAATCCACGTCAATGCCACAGGCACTTGCTGGTTGCCCGATTTATCGTACACCGTGATCTCTATTTCATTGGCTTTTTCGACCGGGACGCTAAAGTCTTCGTTGAACTTTCCATTTCTCGAGGGACTCGTTCTTACACGTTCCACATCATCTACTTTCAACGATACTACAGACTCTGCCTTTTTATCAAACATTGGCGATGCTATATGGTCCACATCACGGATACAAGTAACACTAAAAACAAGTGTTCCTGTAAGCGGTTTCCGGGCGTATTTCGGAGTGTTCATGATTTCCAAGTCTCTGCTAACCTCTTCCACGCTCACGTGCATTCCCTGGTACTTCTTTAACGACTTGTTGAGGAGTTGGATCCGCTGATCGGACTCGAGTCTCCCCCCCTCGGCAGCGCTAGAAGACGACTTGTCTCCATCCATTAAATACAAATGCGAGATACGCTCATTCGCGGCTTTGTATTGGTTTTCGACCTGGAGCTTGAATTGAAGTTGTTGGAGCATGTACTGAATCTTATGGCCCAACGACGGACAGTCGTATTTAATAAGGTCGAAGCGCGAGTATAACGGGGTCGATGTGCCATTGAGCTGCTTTTCGGGTGAAGTGGGAGCAGCCAGTAACGTGAGCTTATCGTAAGTTTGCTGGAGGTACTCGATGTTCGTTTGGGTCTCTCTGATTTGATTGTTACACCGTTGGATCACTTCAGGATTGGTTGTGCTTTTCTTGACCGCCTGAAAACCCTGAATGAGCTTGGCCTCACGGTCGATCTTGCCTTTGATATCGGAAAGGACTTTTTCCGAAGGCTCAGCCATTGTTGATCGTTGTATGGGCGTTGATTCTGGGGATATAGGGGATACTTATAGATTTTGAGACTTTTCGGGTATTAGTCGACAATTGCAAGGATATTCCACGAAATGAATATTTACAGATTCTTGTGGAACACCAACGTTTGGCAGGTTTTTCGTTGCAATCGTGCGTTGGTTGTTGTTTCTGTTGACAACTTTCCTTCCCTAGCCTTACGAGTAACTGATCACGTGAGTGAAAGCCCCTCGAACGTCGGTTGTTTAAAAATATCTTTATCCCCGTTTTATTTAAAGAATGTTTTTACTAGAATAAAAATTTTTGAATCTTATGCCTTTCTTTTTGTATGTATTGACATGTTGGTGGGAGGTTGTTCTGAAAGACTATTAAGGTTGGGCGCTTCTAGAAGTGAGATAAGTGATTTGACGATTGTGGTTTACCGTGATAATGTTACTTGCTGTTTTTCTATTATTTAGTTTAGCTTGGTTTCTATTGTTTGTCATCGTTTCAAAAAGTATGCACTGTCCTTGTCATGGCAATGGTTACATCAAGGAGAAATTGACCTAAATCTGATATCAGACAATTATTTGTCGGCAAAAGATATACCAGTAGCTTTTTTGGATACTGAAACCAATTTAGGATCAACTATTGTGGCAAAAATGTGGTATACTTACCATATTTTGGGGCACGCAAAGAACAGCTTGCAACATAATCATTCTCTTTACGTTACCATATTGATAAACCTTTGACTCTAGATGGCAACCGCAACCTTTTAATGCTCTATAGAGTTGTAAACTGTCCGTCCACTCACCGTTTAACCACCACATTTGCTATTACAGCGACAACTGCAGTCGGGCACGGGACATACGTAGTGTTTACTAAACCACTCTTCTGCGTGGTGCGCATGATATCCATGACCGCAGCTCAAGCAGAAACTAAACTTATTCTTAAAGCTCTTGTAATGAGGGACCATGGAAGATTCGCCAATATCTACGTCCGAAGATGGAGAGCCAAGCGAAAGAAGACAAATCGCACACCTAGGCAATGCTGCACCACAATGTGGGCAGCAGTTTGCGTTTTTGTTGACTGCCTTGGAGTTGCGGTTGTTAAACTTCAGCATGACCATTGTCGTACTCGCCGGACCTTTACTCTTCGCAGGCAGAGACATGTTTTTCTTACATTTTCCACACTGCAAAAAGATCTGCCTCGGCGTTGATTTAAGCACCGCAACCCCCGCATACGTTTTCGACGATCTAGTTCTACCCACGTCCAACTTGGCGCGTGTCTTGAATAGGCCCCATGAGTTTAGCAAATTACGATAACAGTCAATCCAATGGTTCACACGCGTATCTCTGAAGTACCTAGGCACGGCATGCTGTGCTATAAGTGCTGCTGTTTGAACGTCGGAAGTCTTGTCCACGTATGACTGCAATAGGTCTATACCTCTTGGCGTTATTCCTGTAAGAATAAGACCCTCAAGCTCACCTCTAGTGACAACAGAAATGGCGATTCGATTAAGATAAACGTTAAGTTCTTTATCTGCGAGGAACCGCACGGCGATACCAAGTCGTTCTCTAAGCGGAAGCGCGTGCTCATCCAAGACATCCCACCAGTCATTATCTGAAATGAATGCAAAAATGGCTCTTAGGTATGGATTATCTAACTCCAAAGACAATTTACGGCACAAATCGTTCCATGGCAGATTTACAGTTGACCCTTTGAAAGCTTCGTACCCGGCAATCGCCGTCGACATCAAACGGAGTCTTTCGTTTTTTGATTGCGAAAGGATATCGATAGCTCGAGGCACGTCTGCGTGGAATACCGCCCATCCAGCTGCCTTTTCGATCTGGCCTATCCGTACGAGTTCATTTAATTTTGAGTCAAACTCGTCGTCGGTTAGGTACCACCCACTCACTATCAAACACAATTTGCGTTGGAGCTTATGCTCACTAGAACTGAAGACACTAATTCCCGCGGATTTCTTTTCCTTGTTCGCAATCATGGACCGCACCGCGTTGGAAAACATCTGTTTCGTTACCGACGAACCGGTAGGCCGGACTTGCTCCTTGTCGTCGACGAAGAAAGCACGGTCCTGGCCTGACAACTCATCTACGCCCTTCCACATTGCTAACACACCTACATAGCCTAAATCGACACCTTTGCGTAACATTGTTCCCTTTTCAAGTGACTTTTTCGCCAAGCTAATCCACTTCCATGTGTTTTGCAACGATAAAGAGGCACCCGGGCCCTGTGTCTGTTCTAAGATCTTATAGTTGAAGTCGCTGTCAACAGAGTATCCACAAAGCGCTCTCTGCCGCATTACGTAACAGATATCGTTTTTCATCACGTCCGCCAAACCGACGGTTCTTCTTAGAGGAAAGTAAGCGCTCGACTCGTCATGGTACTTTTTGATGTTCTTATTCTGTTCGCTAAACGAGTCGTTGGGCAAATGGGTGTTGGAGTGATTAAGCGGCCCGGTGCTCTCTTCGTCACCTAGAGTGGACGTTATCTCTTCCGAGTCTTCACCGCGCCCATCATGATTTCTTAGATGTGTAGCTTCTAAAGCTGGCACGACCTGCGATGTAGGGTCTTGGTTGCTCTGTTCTTCAATGAACTTGGTGAACGTTCCCTCAGGTCCCGCTGTCGAAAAATCATTATAGGAATTGAAATCTACAGCTTCTACACTTTCAACAACGGGCATACGGAACACCGAGCCCTTTTCACGCATGCATACAAAGTTTGTCGACGTATGATATGATGTATCGGGAGAGTAATCGAACGACGTGACGTTCGGCAAATCGGTCTTACAGTCCAAAACTAGGGCAACAAAAAGCAGCTCGTCTTGTGGATCGTAGAGCTGTACACTTTGTTGTTTTAATCTAACCACAGTGTTCAGCGATGCATCGGAAAACGTAGGTGTGGCCCAGTCGGGTGCACAAGGCACACAACCGGTATTCCAGCGGCGGATCAATGTCCCGTTAAACACGGCCGAAAACTCTCCACGGCGGATTGTCGAAAATCGGAAGCACAACGAGTTTCCACGACGCGTGCCCTCACTTAGAAGTTTACTGAATTGCATCACCGGTAACTCAGAAGATGCTGGTACTCTACTCACATCAACAAGTTTTCGACGATCCCATATGGAGAGAGTGCCGTCTTCTCCTACTGAACTAAACATGTGTGGCTGCAACGGGTCGATTGTGATTCGCAGCGTACATTTCGTAGCAACCTGATAAATCGGAGTCGGTGAAGAGTCACGTAGGTCGAATTCACGCAAAAGCTTATAACTACCTGCCATCAAGAGCATCCCCGATGGGTCGCTTAAATTAAATACTGTAGATAAAGTGGCTTCGTTCAGTAGGAAACCGTGACTCGGCCTCGCTGCTACCGAGTCAGTGTTATCCCCAGCACTCGAGAAAACACTTGTATGTTTGACCAAGTCCCATATTTGGAGTGAATTGTCTTGGCGCAGTTTATCGAAGCTGGCGGCTACAAGCGAACCGTCATTAAAACTAAGAGAGTTACATGGCCGGTTATGCTTGGTCCGAAGCCGCAAAGTGGGCGCCGAGGGTTTGGTCACATCGAACACATGTACTATACCGTCCATAGTTCCCACTCCTGTCCATCCAACATGGGGGCGCAGGTAGGATAGACATTGGATCTGTTCGATGTTCAGATACGAGTGTGTCTTTGCAATTGCGTTCGATTCTATTGGCGGGTTATCATGGTGCGTTTCATAGAGAGAAACTTCGTCTCTGAGTGGGTTTACTGCAAGGAATCGCTGCTCGTAGCCATTATCCCAATTGATCGCTCGTATGATGGATCCAGACATGGTCTATAGGGAGGGTGGGCCAAGGGTGCAGGGGGTGAATGAGTGTAATTAATGATGTGCCAACTCTCAAAAGAGGTTTTTTTAATATTTTGAGATCCGTATCCTTGTAGCTGGGTGTTATTGTGACCTTGTTGTTACTGTCACTATTGGGACTATTGAAGTATGGGGTATGGGGTACAAGCTCGCCAAACACTAATTTTAATAAGTCAATTAAGCAATCTTCAAAAAGCAAAATAGCATTGTATAAATTACATTTTCATTTAAGAATGCTAGACTTTGATCTACAATCATATATGTATAAGTTGTATTTATAATGCTAAATTGGTCATAGTAAAAAGAGTGTGGTGAAACGAAACGTTTCTTGTGAGTGAAATAGCGGATGTGGTGAATTTTTACGCGTGAAATTTACGTTGTTTGTCCACTTGTAATTAGAGACAACTCTAAGTTAGAATAGACTCTCTTTTGTTAAGAGTAGACTGGCAATACACCGACTTACGGTGGTCGGCTGCTGCCTCCTCTTGCCGTATAATAAACGTCACCACGTCCATCAACTTCTGAAAACCCTTGGGAGAGCCCTTGATCTTTAAAAGGTGAAGCGATGACGAATTAGAAAGGTCGATGATTTCTATCTTAAAGTGCAACTTGCGGCCACGCAAATACTTTGAGGGGATGACACCACTAAGAAGAGCAAACTCCTCGTCGATGTTTACTCTGGTGACGGATCCTTCGATCTCTTTGAGACGGATCTGGTTCCGCACAATTCGCATGAGTTCTCTCGACAGAAGCTGCGAGTCCAAAATACGAATATCGCGCACGCTGCTCTTGGTTTCTGCCATTTCCGTATTATTTTTGGTCAACGAGCTAAAAAACCGCTTGAACCAGCTGGCACCAGAGACTTTAGGTGAACCAGATTCTGGTACAGGAAATTGCCGTGGGTTCGTTGCAACGGTGATGTTTGAGAAGCGATTATGGCCTTGCTCTTTAGAAACGTCCAAAGTGGCTCCAGGAGCAGTTGGTGCATCCCTGTGTGGCCTCAAACTGAACCTTTTCATGAAGCCGTTTTCTATTATCTTAGGCGTTGGAGCCATCGATGGAACAGCGTCAACTTCCATTTCAGTCTGTGCGGGGGCCACAAGCTCTTTTCTGGTTGCTTCATGGATCTGCAAGGGAAGTTTTGGCAGCTTAGGAAGCTGCTTTAGTTGAGGCGAAGGTTGGCTTAATGCAGTGTCGTTCTTTTGCGCCAGGATATCCAACGAGCTGAAAATTTTAGTTGATGCACGAGAACGTTTCATACCTGTAAGTGTTCCCTGCCGTTTCGGTTCCTGTTGGATCGTTTCTATGCTCTTTAACGTCTTTTCATCTGCACAACTAGTATCGTCGTTATCGTCATTAAAATCGTTCTCGTTGTCATTTTCGTTATTATTGTCATAATCCGACGACCCGTGCTTGTCGTCCGTGCTGAGGTACCCGTCCTTGAGCATCGTCATCGTGCTGAAGCGACTCTTGCCTGAAATACTACCAGGGCGGCGTTCTATGGTACCTTCCGTCAACAAAGTGTACTTAGACTCAACATTTGTTGTCTCGCTATCGTTCAAAGCCGTCTTGCTCAGCTCGGCGTCAAAAGAACGCTCTTCGCTTAACTTCTCACTAGAAGGTAATTTGTACAACTTCTCACGGTAGGGTGACTTGCCGTTGATGGCAAAGTAACTCGATTCCTCTTCTTCTTCGTCATCAGTAGTGGTGATAATCGATACGAAGTTACGTGGGTTGTAGTTACTTCTAGAGCTCATACGAGATTTCGGTTCTTGTTCGGTAATAAGAAGCCCCGACGACTCTTGCACGGGAGGCCGCTCGCTCTCAACAATTTCGCCAGTGCCTTGTTTGGTTGAAAGCTTTTTACGTTGTTTTTGGAGCACGGACCCTATGGTGGTATCGTCGTGTAACATGGAATCCTCTACTTCCACCTTGGCATCAAGAACTCCATTAAATGAAATGCGCGAGAATCTAGGGTGTGGAATAAACGAGGGCGTGCTCTGTCCTTGCGTTTTATTTGAGTGACCTTGTGACGAGGGTCGACTGTTCTTATTATACTTCACACTACCAGATGAGCCTTCGGGATTGAATATAAGAAGGTTAGGATTAGACAGAGGGTTAGTTTCGTCGATGGCACCGAGCATAGACTTGTATCCAGTATGGTCAGGATCCTTTCTTGCGGTCTGGTTCGCGATCTCTTGTGTGTTTTTGTTGTCGGCCCCCTTCCGTAAGATTTCGGCCAAGTTTCTCGAAGTAGATGTTTTAACAACCGAGTTCGAACGAGAAACTGCAGCTGCAGATTTATAGTCGATGGCTATTCCCAAGTTGTGAAGAACCCTTGAGTTTTTATCGCACAAAGAATTAAGTTTACGAGACTGAGAAGCAAGCGATTTAGCGCGCAAAAGAGAGGAGCCTATGGACTTTGGATCAAGAGAAGGTGTTCTAGGCGCAGGTGTCGGCATTGTAGCTATTCTGGTCGCTTCCCGGAGGTTAAGTTCTAGGGTAGCCTTCTTCTTCGCATCCTCAGCTTCGGCAGCCAACTTGGCCTTTTGCAAGCGAGAGTTAATTAAGTCACGTTCCTTATAGTGCTTCTCGCGCTCGTCATTCTTGCGCTGTACTTCTCGTGCAAGCAGCTGCTCTCTTTCTTCTGCTTTTGTTAGTGTCTTTGTAAACGACATTGCGGGCGCAGGAATTGTAGGTGGTGGATTCATTGAGACCTTACTGAGACGATGATTGAGCGCCTTCAACTTCATTAACGTATCGGATGAAAGGCTTTTACGGTTCAGATCCATGGTCATATTAAAAACATGTTGAGGGTTAACATCAGAGCCAAAGATCTCTTGACAAACTCTCTGAAAGTAAAGGATGGCCTCGTCTTGAGGCTCTTTAGGTTGTAAGATATTCTCCTTGTTTTCTGCGGGTTCAATCGATTGGATGAACCCGGGCGTCAACTTACGAGAGATTGGTTTACTTTCTTTAGACTTAAGGCTGGCATTTGTTCCTTTAGCAGGGCCAAGAACGTTCGAGTGCGACTTCTTTAACGACGCATACGAGCTAGTTCGCGATATTACGGTGTTGTTGAGACGAGTTTGTTTCTTGGCTGAATTAGATACCGTAAACGATGTGTTGGTGATGTTGCCGAGCACTTTTTTGTTGGATAACGTTCTTACACTAGGTGACTTGTGATACTTCTTGGGCTGCGTGTGGTAATCGTCTTTTGAAGGTACACTCTTTGTGGCAGAAGCAGTGCTAGCGAACACCTGTTTATCATCGGAACCAGTCAGGTCTGAATCATCCTCGGCGTAGTTGGCGGCATTGGAATACGCAATATGGTCGTTTCTGTACTTCATCAAGAGGTAATAGAACATTTTTTCGGAGGACTTCTCGGGAGAAAGTAAACACTTGACGATCTGGTCCTCGGGACAATTATGGAAAAGGATACACAAATTGCGCAATAGTTCTGGATCAATCATCTCAGCAGATTCAAGAGCGCGGATGTTGGATCTGAGCAAACTGCTATGGGACGCACTGGATTGGTCGATACTGTTCGGATACTTACGCAAAAGAGGATGCGCCAAGATCTCCTCGATCGAGATTCTATCCCTTGGCTTAACCTGTAGCATTCGCAGGATCAAGTCCTTGGCCTCGGGTGAAAGATCCTTGGGCATTATGAACTTACCGTTTTGAACTTTGAGAAGAAGTTTACGGATGTTTTCGTCATCAAAGGGTAAGTGGCCCGTGAGCAATGCAAACAAGATTATTCCACATGACCAGATATCTGAAGGTGCGCCATGGTAGTTTTGTCCAGCTACGATTTCTGGAGAGGCATAGTGCGGAGAACCACAGGATGTCTCCAAGAGTTTCTTGTCGACTTCCAACGCGGCCATGCCAAAATCTGCGATCTTGATGTTCTTGTTGAAATCAAGAAGCAAGTTTTCCGGCTTGAGATCACGGTGGCAGATGTTGAACTGATGCAAGTAGCCGATACCATGGATAATCTGTTTGAAGTACGAGATGGCCTCGAATTCCAGAAGCCTGCCCTTTTTGATCAAATAATCGAAGAGCTCGCCTCCTTCGATGTACTCTAGGATGAGATACAAGTCGGTTTTGTTCTCCCAAACGTCATAGAGGCCCATAATGTTTGGGTGTGAGATGAGCTTCATGATGATGATTTCGCGTTCGATTCCGTAGGGGAGGTGCGTGTTGTCGCTGTTCTTGTACTTGGGGTTCTCGATCTTCTTGAAGTTCAGCTTAGGCACGATCTTGACTGCCGCCAACTTGCCAGTGTGGACGTTCTTGGCCAACCGCACACGGCCCGTTGATCCGCGGCCCAAAGTGCGCCCAAGCTTCCAGGGACCGATTTTGTTCTGCGCCTTCCGCTTTTTGGCGGAGCTGTTTGTGTTTGTGGAGATCTGTGATAGGCGTTTCGTGGCATTGGTGACCGACTGTACGACCCGGTCTACGTTGGTCAACAGGTGCGCCGGATGGAGATTCTCGCCGGATCGAGTAAACACGAGCGAAGTCATTAGGACTTACGACTGCGACTTGGCTATAATTTACAAGGTGTTGCTCTGCCCGTGGCTTTGGCGGAGGTAAAACGAGTGTGGGTATTAAGGGGGGGTGAACGCTAGTGTAATGAGAGAAGGGAGGGTTCCGAGCCCTGGTCAGAAGTGAAACGTGGATATATTCCGGATGGTCAACCTTGCGAGGTCTTTGGAGGGAAAAGATGGTAGCGTTGCCTGAACAAATCGGGTTTGAGGTTGGCCTCAGTAAAAAATCCGATATGAGGTATAAACAAAAGGGCGTGCCGTGCAGGACGGGTGTGCGATCTGTGCAGTTGTGCCAACGAGCGATTCACTAGGTGCGGCGCCAATAGACTTAGCATTTTATGGGGATAGACTCAGGGGTATTTATACTCCACGGCCGAATTGCATGGTGGCTTTTTTCTTCCCAATTGTGCGTGCAATGCTTGGTTTGTGTTGCTTCGTGCATGCCTTTGGGTGTGGAGCCTGCCTGTGTGGCACTAATATACGCGAAGGGATGGTTTCAAACCAAAGAGACGAGTAAATGATTTTTAGGTTGGAGCGAATATACGAAAATACGAGGTTCTTTTTCCTTCAAATTTACAGCTCTCTGATTTTTTTTGGTTTCTGTGCTTTCTTTGGCTGGAGCTAATAGATTGAGGGTAGGCGCTACATGAGATCACACACAAACACAAGGTTGACGTGAAACGGTCTATCGATTGTAGTGGCGCTTGAACTTATGGATAGTGATGTTCGCTGTTTAAACTTGGAGTGTTTTATGCATTGCAGCATAGGCCAGGCATAGATAGATGTAGGGCAACTAGGCCAAGGACAGATCATCCGCTTCATTTCCATACACTATAGGCGTCACTTGACTACTTTGGGACATTTCGATGAGTGTGGGATTGAACTATCAAGACTTTGGCACGACTCATAAAATCAAGGCTGCTAGGTTAGAATGTCAAAGAACGAACCGAAAAGGGAGAAGTTTTGGTTGATCACAGTATCTAGTTATCTGCCTAGATTCAGCCCTAGACGAATGGCATTGAATGGACATTCGTAGTAGCTGGCGCCCTGCTATAATCGTCGAATATCTGTCTTATGAAGTATATTGCCATAGATCTCCATTATGATGCAGATTGCGATCCGCCAGGACAGCGATGGAGCCTTGGTTCGCTATCCATCAACCTCTCCACAAAAGCACTAGACCATTTGGCAACCGCAAGAGAACCGATCTGCACTTCATTCAACAAGAGTGCCTAGGGCCAGACTGGTTTGAGATAGACCCAAGAAACAGGGCCACGGTTGACAGCGTGGGAAACATTAAGCACAAGTAAACTCTCTCTATATGTAACTCGTTTTAAAAAGGCCCCGCCGAGTTCAGTCGATCATCAACTGTTAATGGTAAGACAGTCCTACGATGAAAGTATGTTGGAAAGGCACAGCATGGTGTGGAAGAGACAGACAAAGAGTAATTTGATTAACTTTTGGATCTAGCGAAGGCAGTCTTGGATCAGATTTGCAGTTATATTCCTCTTGAATCCAACAGTAGCCTCGGTTTCTCTATCGCCATACACTCAAAAAATATACGAGAAATATCTAAATCTTTAAAAAATAATTCTCCAATTTACACAGCCCAGTCCGGTATTTCCCAGTGTTAGCCTATGGCGTATTCGCTCCGCCACAGAAGGTCATCATGAGTGGCTTCCAGTATTAGCAACACCAATCTCACACTCGCATATACTTGGCCAACCCCTATATCCCGTCTTCTACTCCATTCTCTTTTTCCAGTCAATTCTTTCACTCACTTCCTTAGTCTACCGTTTACTTCCTGTCCAGCAGTATCGACGCAGGACTGGATCATCTTCTCTGCTTCATCAAACTCAATGCTCAAGTTCAAGAACAAGTTTAAGTTCGGATCCTCCGATAAAGAGACCAGCCTGCCTGCGGCCTCGATTGCGTCCACCACAAAGCTGTCTACGCCAACGTCAACCGCTGCATCGTTGCCCGAACTCACAAAACTCACAATAACAGAATCACAAGACGGAAGCACAAAATTGCCCACGCCAACCGCTCCAGACTCGGCTTCTGACGTGTCCCTGCCCGCAGACCTGACTCCTGCGGTTCTCGCCACCAACCCAGGCGTGCTTATCGTCAAGCTCTACAGATCGAAGAATGTCGTTCTCCCTATAAGCGTCAACAACGATAAGCAGATTCTACAGGCTTTGGCACAAAATACCAACGACGCCAAAGCATCTGCTTTGCTTTCGGATCGGTTGAACCAGTTGTACCTCAACGAACAATCGTTTGACTATTTGCCTGGCTCCATTGCATCCTCGTATATCCCAGCCAACATCGAAATCCCCAATAGCTCCGGCTCACGGGTCGTGAAACCATTGCTTTTCATGACTGTAGAGTTTGATAACAACATGATCCTCGTAGAGTCTCGCAAAGGCACTGTAGACGCCTGTCAGTGGGACCGTGTCATGACTTTCGATGTCACCAAGATGCTGGCCCATTCGCACACAAGCTCGAACTTCTTGAATATCAATTTGTATCTCCGTTTGCCTAATAGGCTCGTTCCGACATCCGAGAGAGACAGCAAAGAGGATATGTTCACTAGAGGCACGTCCAATACTTTCGGAGACTTGCAGATTGGACAGATTAAGCTTCCCATGAACTTGAGGTGTCATTCCAAGGCAATTCGTTTGCTCGACCATAAAGATCTTACCTTCAAGACAAATTTAGAAGCCGCCGATTCTGTGGGTGAGATCTCGATCAGTATAGACTTCAAGCCTCTGCTCAAGAGCCACCTCTCAATAGAAGACTTCGATTTACTCAAGGTCATTGGAAAGGGCTCTTTTGGTAAAGTTATGCAGGTAATGAAGAAGGACACTAAACAGATCTATGCATTAAAAACGTTGAGGAAACAGCATATCGTCTCGAGAATGGAAGTCACACATACCTTGGCGGAACGAACGGTTTTGGCGCGGATCAATAACCCGTTCATTGTGCCCCTTAAGTTTTCGTTCCAATCTCCTGAAAAGCTCTATCTCGTGTTGTCGTTTATCAATGGAGGAGAGTTATTCTACCACTTACAGAAATCGAGAACTTTCACGATGGACAGAGCGCGTTTCTACATTGCCGAGTTGCTTTCCGCGCTCGAAAGCTTACACGAGCTCAACGTCATCTATCGTGATTTGAAGCCTGAAAACATCTTGATCGATTACCAGGGCCACATTGCTTTGTGCGATTTCGGATTATGTAAGCTCAACATGAGCAACGAGGATAAGACAAATACGTTCTGCGGCACACCTGAATACTTGGCGCCCGAATTGCTCTTGAACCAAGGCTATACTAGAAGTGTCGATTGGTGGACTTTGGGCACGCTACTCTTTGAGATGTTAACTGGCTTGCCTCCATTCTACGACGAGTCCGCGCCCGTGATGTACAAAAAGATCTTGGAGGATCCATTGGTGTTCCCTGCCTTTTTGGAAGGAACTGAGGCGCAGGATTTGTTGATCCAGTTGCTTCAGAAGGATCCTGCCAAGCGTCTTGATGACGCACAACTTATCAAAAACCATAACTTCTTTAAGGACATCGACTGGATCAAGTTGGTCGAGAAGGCTTATGTACCACCATTCAAGCCTAATGTGAATGGATTCCTTGACACTTCAAACTTTGACCAGGATTTTACCAGCGAGAGACCTCAAGATTCGGTTGTTGATGATTTCTTGAGTGAGTCTGTGCAGAAACAGTTTGGTGGATGGACATACAACGGAGAAACCGTTCTCTAGAAAAATTATCTATTTATGTAATTGATGAAATGCTTCGTATGCTGTAATTTTAGGTAAGTATTTGTGGCTCAACTCTTAAAAGTCAGGAGTGACCTAGCCTTCAGCCCAAAACATAAAATAATTACACACACAGAAAACCTCACGTATCCACAATTAGAGATTAATTTCCAAAAACATAATATAGAATCATCAACATGTTTTTACCCCAGGTTTTTTCTATTATGTTCCGAGACTGAAAAATCCATGTACAGGGCTCTTCTCATCGGTACTTCTCTCCTACAAGTCGTACGACCAACAACTTACCGGTCCGAAGCTTAACAATCTACGTTTGTCATTTATCATCATTGCCGTCTACCTAAAACTGATCTTTCCAATTTCCAGCAGTAGTGCCTTACCCAGGTCCTAGCCATTCCAGAAATCTACAAGCCATGAGCTCATCCCATAATGGCTCCATGCTACAGAGGGCCCTCTTAAGTAAAATCCTACTAAAACGAAGTCATCAGTCTGCTGCATCACATATTTCCCGCACCCCAGAACCGGCCGTCAGCTTCCAACACAAAGACTCGTTATACTCCAAACTTTTCGAAGGGCTCCAAAGACCACAACCCGTGGCTTCCCCCAAAGCATACTCTAAGGCCTTCTTCGAAATCAAACCTCTGAAGGATCCTGAAGCCTTGAGAGAACACGCCAACCGTCAAATCCCATGGTCGTCTTCGTTTGATCGTGTGACCAGAACACCATTCGCAAAGGATGTGGCGCACCTCCATGCGCTCCTTGAGGCGCTTTTGGCCAGTAAAAATCTTCTGAGAGCCGAAAACATTTTGGCGGCAATTGCGCCTTTGGTCGACTCAAATAGTCTTTCAAATCTGATCAACCAGTACCTCGAAGTGCTTGCCTCAGAAGAAACAACATCACTAGAAGAGGTCCAGGAATTCTTAGACCTGATTCCTCGAAAATTCCGCATCCATCCCTCCGAAAGAGCGTATGCGATTGCCATCTCGAAGGCGTTACGTGAAGATGGTGACTACATGCAATTCGTTAAAAGGTTCCTTTCGGATCCTAGACTGCTCCAAAGAGTTTTTGGCAACGTCGATGTTCTTCCGCTAGAACAACTCACAGTCATTTTCCGAAACTTGCAAATTCTGGTTGAGCATGTGCCTCGTGATCTCCAGGCGCTTTTTAAGGAGCTGAGAGAAGGTACTGCCAACGAAGAAAAGGTTGAGGAAACACCCACATACTTCACCAATAGAGGTGCTCTGGCGCCCACGATCCAGGCCAACACAGAAGAAGTTCGGGCCGTGGATTCTTTTGGGTTGACAGTAATTCGCCACACTCTATTAGGACTTGAGAGCAAAGAACCTTTAGATCTTGCGAAGCTCTTTGAAGACATGGACGAGGACTTATCCCAACACGTATTGCATAACACATCTGGAAAGAGACAGAATTACCATGAAATCTACCGAAATCTTCGAACTGATGAGGATAGGCGCAAGTTTAACGAGGCCCTAGACATGTTCAATTATTCAAGACAAAAAGAACTAGAAAGTAAAGGTTTAGACGCCGCTCGAGAGAAGTGGAAACACGAATTTGAGGAAATGAAGAAGAGAGGCGATCTTTCGATGAGCAAGAGTCTTAATGCACAACTATATCAATGGTATCTTGACATGCTCCCTCTTATCGAAAAAGAAATGGAAAAGTGTTCTCAGCTCGTCAAAGAAGAAGTTAAATTCGCCGATCTCACCGGCGACATCAAAAGTCAGGCCAAAGAGAGGGCTTCTTACGCGCCCTATTTGGTTTTAATCCCTGCCAAACAACTTGCCGTAATCACTCTTTTAGAGTTGCTCAAACTCAACTCCACTGGTGGGATAGTTGATGGAATGAGAACGGCAAGAGCAGTTCTCTCCGTGGGACGCGCTGTCGAGCTCGAATACAGATCGAAAGTTTTGGCTTCCCGCGATAAAAAAGTGCTGCGGATGAAAGGTTCTAGTCTTTGGAAAAAGTACTTGAGAAACCAAAAGCCAACCACAGCGGATAATGCGCTTCATGCAGAGTGGAATCTGCCCATGTGCGCCAAACTTGGATCTGTTTTGATCACGTTTTTGATGCAGACGGCTAAAATTACTGTCACTGGTACTGACCCTACAACGGGTAAACCTGTAGAGGCTGTGCAACCAGCATTCCACCACACGTACCAATTCGTCAACGGCCAACGATTGGGTATAATTCGCTTGCACAAGAAGCTCGTTTCTCATCTTGCCGGAAGTTCCATGCTGAACTCTGTACAACCACAACTTTTGCCCATGTTGATCAGGCCTAGGGACTGGAAGCTGAGCGAAGGAGGCGGATACAGATTCACGCACAGTCCATTGGTAAGAGTCAAGGACTCTGCCGAGACTATTGCATACGTAAAAGCTGCCGCCGAGGCTGGCGATTTGGAGCCCGTGTACAATGGATTAAACGTGTTAGGCAACACGCCCTGGACCATCAATTCGAAAATCCTTAGCATCATTACACATTACTGGAACACAGGGAAAGAGTTTCTTGATTTGCCGCCCGTTTCTGAAGAACCTAAACTCCCACCTCCTTTGGCGCCTAATGCGGAACCTCAAGACAAGGCAGAGTACTATAAGAAAGTGCGTAACTTGTTAACTGAAGCTGCAACATTCCGTTCGCAAAGATGCGACTCGAATTATAAGTTGGAAATCGCTCGTGCATTTGTAGGAGAGAAGATCTTCTTTCCACACAACATAGACTTCAGGGGCCGTGCTTACCCGATCTCGCCGCATCTTAACCATTTAGGAAATGATATGACTCGTTCGCTTTTCTTGTTTTGGGACGGTAAGGAGTTAGGTGAAGAAGGATTGAGGTGGCTTAAGATCCATTTGGCCAACTTATATGGTATGGATAAGGCTCCATTATCTGAACGTGAGGCATTTGTCGATAAAAACATCGACCAGATCTTAAAGGTTGCACAGGATCCCTATAAGGAGGAAGAATGGTGGACGAAAGCTGACAAGCCCTGGCAGGTTTTGTCTGTATGTTATGAATTGAACGAAGCATATAAGCTACCCGATCCAACAAAGTACCTTTCGCATATCCCCGTTCACCAGGATGGTACATGTAATGGTTTACAGCATTATGCTGCATTGGGTGGAGATATTGAGGGCGCGAGACAGGTGAATCTTCTACCCGCCGAAAGACCACAAGATGTGTATAAATTCGTTGCCGGCTTGGTAGAAAAACGGTTGGAGACCGAAGCCGCCAACGGGAACGAATTGGCGCAATTCATGAAGGGCAAAATAACCAGAAAAGTCGTTAAGCAAACGGTGATGACGAACGTTTACGGAGTGACTTTTGTAGGTGCTGTAGCGCAGATTGAAAAGCAGATGGACGGATGGTTCGGCAAGGATGACTTCAAAACAAGACATGCACACTCGACTTACTTAACAGGTTTGGTTTTTGACTCGATGCGTGAACTTTTCGAAGGTGCTCACTTAATTCAAGATTGGTTAGGTGAGGCCGCCAAACGGATCTCGAAATCGGTCAGAACCGATTACGTCCTTGATAATTTCCCCGATAAAAAGAAGCCCGTGCATCTCTCGTCGGTCGTTTGGACCACTCCTCTCGGTTTACCTTGTGTCCAACCTTACAGAACAGTTAACAAACAAATTGTTCCTACTTATTTACAAGACATCACAATCACAGACCCTTACGGGGCATTGCAAGTAGATGCACGGAAGCAAGCCACTGCTTTCCCGCCAAACTATATTCACTCGCTCGATGCCACGCACATGCTCCTCACATCGGCGGCTTGCGGTAAAGAGGGGTTGGACTTTGCCTCTGTTCATGACTCCTATTGGACCCATGCATGCGACGTTGACAAGATGAATAAAACCATCAGAGAACAGTTTGTCAACTTGCACAAAGATAACTTAATCGTCAAGCTCCGCGAAGAGTTCGAGCGCAGATACAAGGGTTTCCTTGTCGCTGTACATATTGACGGAACCCATGAGCTAGCTAAAAAGATTCGCGCAGTCAAACGTACCATTGTAGAAAACCTCGGCCGTGCGTTGACGCTTTCAGACGAGATCTTGCTCGAGACCAAGAGACAGCAGTTACTCTCGTCGCCCAGTCTTCAAGATAATAAACTTGGCGAAGAGATGGAAACCACCATCAGCGTCACTGAAAAATACAACATCGACGAGATTAAGGTGTCGCCATCGAAAGGCAAAGCGATGCAAATCCTCGTACCACTTACGTTCCCGGATATTCCGGAGAGAGGCGACCTCGATGTTGAGGTCGTGAAACAGGCTCCATACTTTTTCTCATAAGCATTACTTACTTCACATGTACATAACTTTATAATTAATTTTTATTGAAATGATGGAATATCCCATTGATGTAAATGCCAACAAGATATAATAGAAAATACTTGGCTCTACGAAAACTTCATAAATAAAACTCTATTAGAAAAAAACATAATAAAAGGCTAACTTTCTATGACATGAAAGGCTTCACCTTCTTTCTTCAAGGATCTGCTTAGATAATTTTCCCCTGTGCTTCTAGGTTTTCAATCAAGGGTAACAACGGCACCATTTCAGACCGTTCTAGCAACTGGAACTCATTACAAAAAGAGATGAAATGCGCAAAAAATGAGTTCCAGTGTGCCTCGAGAGACAAATGCAAGATTTTTTCGAAGTGGTTGTGATAAATGTGAGCAAATATACGTAACATTTGCCGGACAATGTTCTTACAGTCTTTTACAAACAGGTGCGAGAATGCGGCGCCGTTCTTTGTCGGGAACACCGATTGGTCGTTGATTTTATTGGAGATCCATCGCAACACGAAATCGATATACTGTGCTGCGGGGAGATCGATCGATTGGCCAGAAGCATCTCGCCATGTGTATGTAGTATTAGGGCCAGCAGTTGTAGTTGGATAATCTTCGACGGTGACATACTCGGAGATAACTCCATAAAACAGGTTTAGGTGGCCGTACATCTCGAAAATATTGAGCGCCAACCATTCGCCGTAGTCTACATACTTGGGTAACTGCACGATTGTCTTGAATGAGCCTTTCACTAATGCAGTCTTAACATACGGCTGACACAAGAAAAGGGGAACAGGCTCAAGGCTATTGTCAGTGGAGTTCCGTTGGGGCAGTCGAGCGCGAGTGGGTCTTGGTTTCTTTGTAGGGGAAGATGGTGCAAACAGAATCATGGACGCTCTTTGCTTCTGGGGCGAAACACGGCCGCCATTTTGGTTTCGGCGCAGCGGCAGTGACGAATGGACGCTGCTTGGGTACAAGATTCCTTGTGGTTCGTACTTGTCGGTCTTTTTCTTGGTGGATCTACCTAGACCCCTGATGGTATTGAGGAACGACATTGAAGCGGTTCAGAGAAGGACAAGGTAATTAAGTGGAAGAATTTGAACTAGTGGATCGTGTGCAGTTATGCGGGAAAGCTGATAGGTGTGCTGCGTGATAGTACACGGTTGGATCTTAAGAGAGAAATGTGTGTTTCAGAATGTGTACCAGATCGATGTACTAACAACGGTCGTTTGAAATGAGGTACAGAAAGGACATTCCACGCGTAATTTTTTTGTGGTTCGCAATAACATAATATGGAAATTTTTGAGATGTTTGATTTATATCTTTTTAATTTTTTGGGAATTTTGTTTGGATGTTTTGCAATTAGGCACGTTTCAAGTGTATCATAACATTGTTTGCTTTGGCGAAATATTCGGAGGTCACAAGTAAACCTCCAATTGTTTGAGTAAATCACTTTACTTTCGTAGACAGACATTGGTTCTGACTTCGTGGTAAACGCAACGTGTTGGTCACGGGCGACAAGGAAGTCTTAAAAGACTTAGAAACAGAGATGACGGCCATGACTCTTTCCTGAATTTCAATTCTTAGCTCTTCCCAAATGGGACGCGCCGAGAACCGAGTAAGTCAAGGTCCAGCGGTGTTTGAACAGCAAATGCAACGTCATTGTATCGGTATTACCCTAATCTGGAACTAAATGACGTAATAAAATTGCAGGATATATTCCCAGAAAGTAGAGGACAGAAGTCCGTTTTGTTACATAGACTTTCTATTTATTGATAACCTGAATATTAGCATTCCCAAGTAATCGAGAACCTGAATATACTAACAACTTCCCAACTAACCAAGAAGCTAAATAATATCCCTGTCTTGACGAAATAGACCAGGGAATTCCTTTTGATAGCTAACTTTCCGTAAATTACCAAAATTAAATGTTCCTTAGTTTTGTGAGATGGGTGCAATTTTTCGATTTTGTAAGAATATGAGGCAACGTAGTAATTAACAGTAAATCCATTAAATGGGATTTTTCTTAACCATTGCATACAACTACTTATATTTTCTTTTGTAAATAAACTTTTGTTTTTTTACTCCTACATCCGCCGTGCTTATCTAGGATTAATGATATTGTATAAGGAATGTATAAAAAAGATTACTCAAAATTGCCCAACGACTCACCCATCTTGATCTTCTGCCCCACTTCAAGGTCGAAACGGAAGTTATCTGGTGCCTCAAACACCAACACGACGGTTGATCCCAACTTAAAACCACCAACTTCTTCACCTTTACTCAAGGGAAAGCCATTCAACAACGAGCTGGCGCGGGTATACGTTGCCTCGTAAACGGTGTTCTTCTTCAATCTTTTTGGTTTCTGGCTCTTATCCGAGCTCGTAGTGGTCACTGTAAGCCCCGACTCCACGTCCGAGTTCAAATCCAACAATGGTGTTTTCTCGTCGGCGGAAGCAGTACCTTGTCTCAGATAAACCTCGTGCTCGTATACGACGTTCGTTTTTAAATCTTTATCAAAATTGACCACGATACTACCGACGTTAGTGGCTCCAACTGGAATCATAGAGAAGAAACCATACTTCCAGTAACCCAAAAGAGCAACACGCTCGTTCAAGACAAACAAGCCCTGCAAAGTTTTCTGGAAAAAAGGCGCCACCGAGAAAAGCTCACCAATGAAATGCCGTCTTAAAGTGGTCACCCAGTTCGTAGGAGAGTGGTATCTATGGTAATCGCCAGGCGCCAAATAAATGACGGCAAAGTACAAGTTACTGTGCGAACTACGATGCAATTTATCGAGCGGAGTAGGGGTCAAGTTTTGAGCAACGTACAAGTTCTTGCCAATCGATGGCTTGGCACTAGTCTTATCACCTTCGTCCTCGAAGTTCAATTCGTTGTTGTGGAACGTATCTTGACCCTCGCCGCCAACAAGATCATCAAGCGTATAAGAAATTCCGTTCAAGTTGGCAAACTCCTGGTCTCTCCGAATTATCGCCTCATTGGAGGCATCATGGTCAAACTCAAGGTTATGTGTTGGCGCGGCCAATCTTTTGGTGGAAAGCCCAAGCAACGCGTCGATAGAGTACGTCATTCCCTTGACTTGCTCAATTTCTCCGTTTTCAATAACACCGAACTTCAAAACTTTTCCGTCTGAGGGTGAAACCAACTCCGCGTCTGCAATAGGTCTCACTCCAGGCCGCAATTTACGGTAAAAGAACTCGGACAAGTTTCTGAAGGTCGTGAGGTCAGGCTCGTCGATTTCGTCCAAATTAGCGCCGAAAACGGCAGAGTAGAACCGGTACGAGGGAGATCTGAGCCATACGGGCAAAGTAATACTATTTACTTGGCCCCATAAGCGCGAGATGGCCTTTAGGGGTAAAGTGGAGTAAGCGTACAAGTGCCACGACTGGGGCTTGATGGTATACTTATTAAACGAGTCGAATTCGTCGCCGTCTTCGCGATCTTTTCTCTCGTACATGATTTTAGCGGCCACGGACCCCAACACGACCGTCAAGGACGTCAACGTCCACCATCTCACAAAACGTCTACGCTCGCGTCTCTTTTTACGAGCCTCGGTAGAGAAAAACCGGTTATGAATCTTTTTAGTTTTGTTTTTGATAGAAGAGGGCGCGGTATACAAGCCTCTTTTGCTGAATCCCAAGCGTGGGAGTCTCAACTTCTTACTGCCCCGGGACCATGTCGAGTAGTAAAGAACGCTTCTCTTGGGCTTGGGAAGTCTAGGGAGCTTATATCCATTAGTCATGCCCCAAAACGTTTTTGGCTGCGGAGCATCGTGGAACAGCCGAGTGCCGTTGATTTCGGCTACCATTGAGGCGCGGGATAAGGGTTGGGTGATGTTCATCAATTGTGGACCGTATCCCATCGACGAGTGAGGATATAGCTTTCTGCGAATGGCGAACGAGTCGCGTGTAAAGAGATGTGGGCGGTAAACCATTAGAAGAGAAAGGAAGGAATTGGTCGAGGTTTCTGTGGTTCTAGGTTATGTGGTAGAGGAAAGAGAAGGTGAGTTGGGAACAACAAGAGCACCTAAATTTGAACTGGACCCGTCTTGAATAGCGCGAGAGATTGAGGTGACGGTTGCGAGCCCTTTCCAGTTGGTTTTTTTGTTCAGCGCTGTTTTGGGTCCTATGGTTGAAGATAAGACAATGGGCTCTATTTTTCGGGGAGTACTAGACTTTATATATGGAGTAGATGGCCCTAGTGGTAGCGCGACAATGGATATCTCCTGCAGATGGCCGTTCCAACCTAGTAGGAAGGACCGATATGAGAACGAATGAAAGAAAAGCGACGTGACAGGGAGCTTTAGTTTTACTCTTTGTGAAGATAGCCATTTATTGAAAAACCTATTGGTTCCATTATGTTACTCTTTCGCTTTGTCACCACCGTATTGTGCTAGAGAAGAAATACTCATTGGGGAAATCGCTTATATGCAGCACCCAGATACATCACCCCCATCCGATTCTAGATCAACAATGGCACCCCTCCGATTAAACGTCCGTTGACGTAGATCGAGACAACAAGGCGAAAAGAGAAAGTTCCAGTTTATCGCTCACTAAGATTCCATGACTCCGCGCCTGCTCCCATGACTCCTATTCCTATGTGTCAAATTGGGCGTTCATCACATGCTATGTGTGGCCTGCAGACAGACGAGGTGTCGAAAGTTACGTTTCAACCTGGCTACAAACTGTGCATCGATATAAAATAGGTCCAGGCTGAGGAGATGGTCCGTGTACGAGAACAAAAAATTAAGATCTGCAATCTGTTCTGCCGTTGTTGGGTTCGTCGAATGGGCCTCTAGCTCCAATTTGCTATCTACGATGTTATAGATGGATAGCCCCGTCGTGATGGAGTGCATCTCGAGATCCTGGATTTTGCAGCTGGAGTTGAGGTACACTCCTTTGTCAAACGTAGAGACCCCATTGGCGAGTGTCGAATTTAAAATTGCTTGCGTGAGGTCGTTGGTATTTTCTTCGTGCGAGTCGTTCAAGAGAGCGTGGTTCTTGTTTTGGAGTAGCGCGGCCATAGACGTCTTGAGAGTTTCGTAGTTTCGCTTCTTGAGTACGTAGACAACAAAGGAGCTCTTGAAGCGCTCCAAATACTGCGAGTTGACAGAAAAATCGATCCTTACGTTGAAGAATTCGGGCGAATCGACCTCGATTAGTGCAATGTCGTCTAGATTGGTCAAGAGACACGGCGAATGTTCTTGCCTAAACTCTCCATTAGCATAGCTTATCCGGACCGGAACCTTAATAGGAGAACCATCCTTGACGTCGCGGACTACGAGGCACCGGAGCTCCACAGAAAGCGCCCAGAAATGGCGAAGCGCCTGTAAATGTACCTCGTGGTCGCTTCTTTCGTTTGGATACACAGGATACAACGAGATCACTAAAGCGGCAATGGCAAAATTGCTCCGAGCAAAACCATACTGCCCTCCCCCAAGGAACAAATGCCCAAGAGCTATACTATATGCCATATGGCTGCCGTAGTCGGTCTGTTCATCGATTCTTCCATGAAGAACACGGAGCCTACGGAAAACGTCAAGATCGCCGCTTCCTGCCATCACTATCGCGATGCACAAACTCAAAACATTAATGAGTTGATTGAGACTGCCATACGCGATTTTCTGGTCGTAGTTATCGGTCGGCTTGCTAGATAGATATATGCAAATGTCTAAGTAATACAAAAGCGTGTCCCGTGCGGTGAGGTCCTGCGACGAGGCGTATTTTACAGCTAAAGAAAGACAAGCGCCTGCGAGGACATAGAAGTATGCGACCTGATCACTGTCAAGCTCGCGAATCTTGCTGATTTTGTACTTGTGTCTCAAAACGTCGGGAATTTGGCTCTCAACCCATTCACGAGAGTTCAGAATGCTATCCCATAAGATTAGGCTCCTTGCAAGAACTCGTAATAGAAGGATATCAGGACGTACGTAGTCTAAAAGGGGCTCTGACTCGGGGATTGCCAATTTCGACGCAATCACCTGATTGTTAGTTCGTAAGTATATAAACCCAAGCGCCAAGATGGATCCAGACCCAGACTTGTCCACTTCGTAGGTTGGATGCGAGTCTCTCATAGTGATGGCATACGAGAGAAGATGGTCGATGACGTTCGTGCCGCTTAAACCCTTCAAATCGTTTCCCTTTCCGAGATTGATGAGACCAAGTCCGATTCCAGCAGCCAAGCGATAACTCTCCTGTTCTTCGAAGCTTTCGACTTGTGAACACTGATCCCTTATTTGAGTCAAAAGAATTTCGCTCATTCTTCTGTGCTGCGTTTCCAAATACAAAAGGCCAATGCCAATTAATCCAGCGGCTTGCACAATTAAAGGAACGTTCAAATCATTTGCGCCTTGTGGTAATAATGCCACTGCATGTACTGACAAAACTTTGGTGAGTTTATTATCTTTTGTTCCCTTCAAGCTGGCTGCCATACCAATAAGTAAACCTACACTAGTCAATGGATGCTTTGGTCCTAAGTAATTGTAGATATGCCACTCCTCTAGTTTTTTCAAATGACCGTTGAGTCCAAGTCCGAGCAAAAATCCTGCGTGTTGAGCGTTATTCTCTTTCGGTTTGTTGAAGTTTACCCAACTCCCAGTGATTCCTTTTGAACTTGGACTAATACTCAATCCAGAAGAAACTCCGTTATGGAAGTGTCCCCATTCCATTACTTTTGCATTGACACTGTCTTCCTGTAACACTATTGTCGTCATCGACGGCGAAATTAATGTGTTTAAATTGAACTTGGGGATTGGGAACTTTTCAGTCAAAAACGGCATACGCCCACTATAAAAAAGCGCCGCTCGACCTAAAGGAACTGTTACTGTGCGAACAACAACAAGTGCTGCCAATTCCCTTTTCATGAGTGTAGTGTTGAATTCATCTACATCTTCTCCCACATTGAGGGTTGCAGTTTGTGTCCGTGTTTGGTGCAAAAGACTTGTGATTTCGTAGTAACGGCGGTCCTTATCAAAAATCAATTTTGTGATATGGATCCGATCAGCTTCAGATTGTCCGTCCCACGGCAAAAAACCGTCGTTTGCATGGGACGCCGAGTTAAGGACGAGATGCGAATCTCTTCCTTCTTGCGTGTTTATTGGCCTGCCCTCATGCGCTGAATCTGAGAAAAACGCGTCAGGTTCAAGTAAAGCAGTCAAATCACGTCTACCGGCCAATTCCAAAACAGCGGAGCTCCATTCGAGGTCTGGATTGTCTTGACAATACAGTAGATAATTTTTTAGTGGAATTCCCAACCCAACCGGAAGTGTTTCGAAAAAAGACGAAGTAACGCCGAATTCTTGCATTGCCCTGATGACAGCATCGGATCTAATCTTATTTGAAGCTAACAATTCATACAACGAGCACAAAATATGTGTCTTAGGAGTTATGATCCGATTAACTTCCTCGCTTTCTTCCACTAGCTGAGATAATTTAAGGAACGTTTCGGACCCCACCCTAAATAGAGATGTAAGATATTTCATAAGGTCAGGAGGTTGATGAACTAGAGTAATCAGAAGCAAGCGCACATGACAATCTATGTAGTTGTGGTCTATCATATAGTGTGCGGTCCATTGGTCCAGCCAACCCATCCAAACAGAAAGCTGCGTGAGGAACGTGCCAAGTTTGTTTAGCGCAATTCGATTTAAACTATCGAGCTTGACTTCTTCATAGATGAGGTGTAGAGAAACAACAATAAACGGGAGCAAATCGTAGAAAGAGTAGTATATCTGGAACATGTCGTGGAGGATCTTGGCGTTACCTAACAAGTCCGTGATCTCGTTACTGAGCGGTGGAACATCCAGCTTTTCCTCGAAAGGATAAATGAGGGATAGTATTGTAGCTACATACGCGTTCCATTCGTCTTTAAGTTCATCTTGCATCAATGCTGCTCTCCAAATGACTTTCAACTGTTCATTTATCTTAGAGCCAGAAAGGAACTCCCATACCTTTAAACAGGTCGCCACAACGCTATTAGAAGGCTCTAAAACCAAATTAAGCAAATACGTTCGCCGGTTTTCGGTACTGCTGCGAAGCGCCAAAGTGTTACGGTGAGAGCTGGAGATGAAAGACATACTCGGAAGCTTCCCTGCAAACAGAATGGGAGGCGACTCTATTTCGAGCATAGGATGAACTAGTTGTAACAGAGAGTCTGTGCTAAGTAATACAAGCCAACCGGGGAGAGTATCGTGGTTGAGTGGATGCGCGTGGACACACTCTGTCTGGTAAGACGATTCGTACACGGGTAAGTTACCTGCCATTTGCTTATATATAAAGACCTTCGTTTCTTGAGAGGCTCTATTGCTCAACACAAGCGCTTCTTTACCCTCGAACGCGAGCCCTGACACTGACAAATGCAGTTTCTTTGACTTATTCTGCAACAGGCCCACTTTCGTCCAAATCATGTTTTTACGTAGACCGCCGAGGTCCAGACTACCCTTCAACGGAGCAACTTTCGCCTCAGAGATAGTAGATTCCGAGCCCATTCGTGCAATCGACGATACACCGGAAAGTAGCGTACTGGTTCGTTTCTTTTCCATGTTCATTGACACAGCGACCGGCGCTATCGACGAATCTAGCCCATCAAAGAGGTCATCATCTAAGATACGTACGGCGGTCGGTGATGAGAGCGAAAAGTTTTTACGCTTCTTGACGGACAGGTTGCCGCTGATATTTTTAGGGCGGATCGACGCCTTGACATAGTACACGTTGATAGACCGCAGTCTAGAATTATACGTGGCACAAAGCAGAAAAGCCTTATTTAGGCCCTTCAGAGGGAAATAAATGACAGACTCTTTGGAAGATAATACAGAAGTGGAGGAGGTTGTGACTACACAGAGATACCCCATAGGGTCCACGAGCGTGAAAAAGCGATGCTCGTACAAGTTACCCAGGGCTGACTGCGAGCGTCCATCGATATCACGTTCGAGCAAAAGCCCCGTCTCAAATGCAAAGGCGGCCTTGACTGTGAATGGGAAACTGACGATGTGCGAGTTGCCCCGATGGTAGTAGATGTGGGCACTGTGACCAAGACAAACAACCAATGCCACCGAATCCAGACAGTTTTCAGTGCGCGTGAACGTCACGTACGCGGCCACAAGTACGTCTTCGTCATATGTGAGCCTTTTGGTGACAATGGCTCCGTGCATTAAGATGACTTGTCTTGGGAGTAACAAGAGCCTACGTCCATTGGAATAGAGCTGGACCTTATGTTTCGGTAGATCGGGGAGATGGAGGTCACGCGTGAGGTCTAGACACGGCGACGTGATTGACATTCTGCGAAGAACTGAAGGCGACTGGGCTTTGTGGTACTGTTGATGGCTGCAAAATCTGGGGTCAAAACACGGTGAGGTATAGAACAAAAACAAATGCACCAAAATGAAACTTGCGGATTAATACCTTTCATAATACTCTTTATCACACAAGAATATTAATTGCTGATACTCTTTTTTTGGTGTTTATGTACATTTGTATTGTTCAAGAAGTATCCTTCAGTCACGTACAAAGTCTACGATAACCTGCCGTTTCAATCTGTTGACTCGACTGCATACACCAACAAAACAAGCTTTGTTTCTATTTACAAGCTACATCTGATTTACTCGATGATTCTGGTCACCATACCGGTACCAACGGTCTTACCACCCTCTCTAAGGTTGAAACGTTGGTTGAGCTCCACTGGGGTCTTCTTGACCAACTCAATCTCCATCTCAACGTTGTCTCCGGGAGAGACCATGGCAGAGTGGTCGGCGCCCTCTGGGAATCTCATGGTACCGGTAACGTCGGTGGTTCTGAAGAACAATTGAGGCTTGTAGTTCTCACCAAATGGAGAGTGACGTCCACCTTCTTCCTTGGACAAAATGTAAACGGAAGCCAAGATCTTCTTGTGCGAGGTGACGGTACCTGGCTTTGCCATGACCATACCACGGTGGACCTCGTCTCTCTTGACACCTCTCAACAAGATACCGGCGTTGTCACCGGCAACAGCGGCGTCCAACTCCTTCTTGAACATCTCGATACCGGTGACGGTGGTCTTGAAGGGCTTCTCGAAGTCACCGACGATCTCAATTTCCTCACCCTTCTTCAAAGTACCTCTTTCAACTCTACCGGTGACAACAGTACCTCTACCAGAAATGGAGAAGACACTCTCCACGGGCATCAAAAATGGTTGCTCCAAGTCTCTAACAGGGGTAGGAATGTGTTCGTCAACGGCATCCAACAATTTCATGATGGCCTGCTCACCAATCTCAGGCTCTCTACCTTCCAATGCACACAAGGCGGAACCCATGATGACAGGGGTCTCGTCACCGTCAAAACCGTATTCAGATAACAACTCACGCATTTCCATCTCGACCAATTCCAACATCTCAGGGTCGTCAATGGTGTCGACCTTGTTCACAAACACAACCAATTGTTGCACACCAACTTGTCTGGCCAACAACAAGTGCTCTCTGGTTTGAGGCATCTGGCCGTCGGTGGCAGCAACAACGATGATGGCACCGTCCATCTGGGCGGCACCGGTAATCATATTCTTAATGTAATCAGCGTGTCCGGGACAGTCCACATGCGCGTAGTGTCTGTTCTTCGTCTCGTACTCAACGTGCGCAGTGGAGATGGTGATACCACGGGCTCTCTCCTCAGGAGCCTTGTCGATCGAACCGTAGTCCAAGAAGTTGGCACCGCCCAGCGCAGAAAGCACCTTGGTGATGGCAGCGGTCAAAGTGGTCTTTCCGTGGTCCACATGGCCAATGGTACCTACGTTAACGTGGGGCTTGGAACGGTCGAAACTAGCGTAACCTCTGAAGGAACGCAACGAGGTGGGGAGCGCACGACCGACACGGAGGCCGGCCATACGGGTGACAAGCTTGTTCATCATGTTTAGGGAAGAAGGTTGTTGGAGAATAATTTTTCACTTGAGGTGGCTTTTCGCGGGAACCCTGATTCGTACATTTTTT
The DNA here is from genome assembly GCA_030566735.1 of Australozyma touchengensis. Classification (NCBI taxonomy): domain Eukaryota; kingdom Fungi; phylum Ascomycota; class Pichiomycetes; order Serinales; family Metschnikowiaceae; genus Australozyma; species Australozyma touchengensis. Next base: position 109,318 of record JAKUAS010000001.1, on the reverse strand, counting down.
GGTTTCTACACGACTCAATATCAAAGAGACACTAAATTGAACTTACGTAATTGAGTGAGTTCATCGAGTCAAATGCGTTGTTTCATTTTGTTTTAAATAAAGAGCTTTAGAGGAAAGCAGGCGGAAGGGCATGGAAGCTTCTGTAAGGCTAAACTAGAAACGTCGAGCCCGAAAAAATTTAGTATCTCATTAATTAGTTGGAATTTCAGTCAGCAATTGTAGCGCTGGGACTACCAAGCTCCTGTGAAGGCATGGCTTTTCGCTAGTTCACCATTCCTGTTACAACAATGCAGTAACCGCCTCTCATCATCTGCATTGCCTCTACGACAAGTCACCCCGAATGTGCTCATTCTCCTCGACTATGCTATCCACCATAGTATCCTCGATCAACTTGTAGTCCGTAAAGTATTCATAGTAGATACAAAGGGTCAACAACGTGCCCTGAAGCATTGCCGCTACAAAATACGAGATCCACGAGCTCCAATGAATATTTTTCGTGAAAAACAAAGACGCAGTGAAGATGAACCCGCCAGGGGTCTGGATACACATCATTCCAATAGACAACGTTCCAGGGTGCTTCAATCTGTACGTCATAAGAATTTGAGGCACATACTTGATGATCGTCAAGCCAGTTGACATCAACCCGTTGAATTGTGCGAGTGCAAGAAGAACTGGCCGGTTGGTGAGGAATGCAATTACTATTTGAAGAATAGAAGCGATTCCGTGTGCTGCTACAAGTTTGGCGACCCAGATGATCCGAGCAAATTCCTCTTTGTCTTGTTTTACAGAGTCACGCGTGTATACAATCACAAACACCAAGATCATAATGGCACATGTGCTTTGAAGCCCGATCTGAAAGAGGTTGATTTGTGAGTTGATGCAGTTGAACATCGTCAATGCCCCGACACGACAGCAGTAGCGCGCTCGCGAGCTCATAAGAATAATGTTGGTGAAGGTGAAAATCAGCGAGCATGATCCTAAGAGTAAGAAGTTTACCGATAGCCCTTCGGAGGTTTCCTTCTGGATGATGCGTCGGTATTGGGGCAAGTAGCTTATAAATATTCCCAAGGTTATGAGCACCGACAACGTGAACATGGACGGCGATGCGCCGTCGTATACGGAGCAGAAGTTATCTTCTTGTGCCATCTTTGATGTCGTTGGTGTAACAATTCGTGGTTTTGGGCTTTGGTCACTGGTTTGTGTGGAGTATAGAATGCTGGTGGGGAGGGATGTACCAAAAACGTGCGGGATCAAAAACACAAAAAAAAAAAAGATAGAAATTCGAAGAAGAGCGTATATTAAAAATTTCAACTAAAATGCAGCCTAATGCAATAACTACTTTTTCTTTTGCGGACTTTTATCACATTCATCTAGATGATGTGAAAGATTGTCCTTTTCAATCGTATTAATTCTGGATCCGGATCGGAACCTTCATTGGGAGCGTGTCACCGTTGGCCAACTTCAATTCAACTAGCGCAAAATAAAATCGTGCTACAATGCAGCTCTCGAAGGATGGCACGAGACTTAGACTACCACGCATGTTTTCTGGGAGCTGTTTCATCAACTCTTTACTGTTGAGCGGGCCAAAAGTTAAAAGTAATTTAAGCGCGCTGTTGAAAGTTCCATTTTGATCGCAGTTGCTCCATTTGGGAACGCCACCGGTGTAGTCGACGGCCACTTTGAGACAATCGTTTTTAACTTGAAGATTAGCTAGGCACTTAAGGTCCATCATGAGTTGGTGATCGACTTGCAATTTGGTGTGGCCGTGTTTTGCAATCAATTTGCTCAATTGCTGTAAATATTTGCTAAATTTTTCAACAACATTCTTCTCAAACTCGTCTTTCAAAAGGAGTGAATTGTCAAACTTCATCTTCTGCGACAACTCGACGGGGATCGGATACTTATTGGACCGGACGGTACAGGAGACAATCTTGGCACTAACACCCTTAATCTCAGGAGGCCGCGAGTTCCGTGGGTCTTCTTTGCTGGAATATTCTAATGTAACAGGTAACACAAACAGTGAGATGGCTTTATTTGCCAGCGGGCTCACCGGAACATACAAGTTTGGAGACACATACCTTATGATCCGCTCCTTTTTACTGAAATATGCTCGAAGCATTCCCACTACCTTTGGGACCTGTGTGAGGGACTTTTTCTTATACGGCATTAACACCTCGAAGTTACCACTCGCCGACTTGTCCGAAACGCCTACGTTTCCATAAACTTGTTTGACAGTTGAAGATCTTCTTGTCGGCTCTTCTACTGTCCCGCTGTCTAACTTCTGGCCCCGGGAAATGATTCTTTCGACGTCTCTACAAAAACTCTCGAACCGTCGATTGATAAGGTTATCGTCTTCATCAAGGAAATTAGTCTCTTTAGGAACTATCCGGAGTGATTCACTCGACTCCTTGACCATTATAAACTCGTCTGCACCGGGCAGATTATCTTTACGATACGCAGATCTTTTTCCAACCAAGCGAGCTTCTACACAGTAATTAATCGACGTGTCGGGAAAACTAAAGTCGCGAACCATAGGTGCAAGATTGGATTTACGCGAAAGATGGTCCGAGGAGGAAGCCTCGCCAGGGTTCAAGTAAGGTCCCGGAGAATGGCCCGACTTCTTTGGAGTGAGATGGCCATCTCGTTGTTGTCTTAAACGTTGTAGAAAAGTTTGTCTATCTAAGCCCAAAGAGGGGAGCAATTGACAATGACGAGGAATCTGGTGCGTCTCGCAAGCACAATCTAAGAGACAATCAGGCACTGTGAAGTTGAAGAATCTTTTATACTTGACACCTGGCTCTAGAGCTTTTACATTGAACTGAACGTGCGTGCCATCGAGTTTATCTACTTTGTTATCAGCACGGTCAAAATATGCGGGCGTCCATGACGCCGAGTAGTCGAACATGTTGAGGAACTTGTAGAATACAACGGGTTTCAGCTTCGTATCACTTTCCACGACATTGACGGAAACACGACCTTCAAATACCACCAGAAACATATCGAACAGAATCGGAACGGTATTAAGGTTCTCTAACAAGACGTATCCGTGGATGCAATCGCCCTGCAGAAACTCTTTGTTTGAAGGCTGGTAGTGAACAGGTTCTCGCCCACACGAGCCGGGCGCCGTGGTGAAAAAGATCTGCAACAGGATGCGGTCGGCTTTGGCTCGGTCAAAGTCGCAGAGGCGTCCAAGTCGGTGCGCATTGGCCAAGATACTGTTCTCCCATGTGCTAAAGGAGATACCTCTGCTAGGCGCCGCTGGTCTCGCCGGATGAGCTGCCACCTCTGGTGCTCCCTCGTTGCTTCCTCCGCTGCTACTAGAGCTCGAAACAGCAGGAGAGAGGGGCCTGCCAGCGATCGTAGAGGACACTGCAGGCGCCAAAGCGGGAGTTTCTGGAAAATAACTACCCGTGTCCAGATCTGTACCCAGCGGGGAAGCAACCTCATAGTTTGGGGGCTCAGATTGGAAGTTTTCCACCTCTGTATCGACGGTTTTCGAGAAAGTCAGCTCGTAGAGCTGGTACGACGGGAGAATGTTCCAGATGGGCACATCTTCGTATGCTGGCGACACGAACGGATGGAGCTCGTTAGAAGGGGCATTGCGATTCTGAGCAGCCGCAGGGATGTCGAGCTTGAAGCTTTTCCTGAGCATTTATTCGAATGACGGCGATGTTGCTCGGAATTCCAGGGTGACAAAACTGATGGGGGCACGGGATTAAGCACGGAATGTGGAAAAGGCGCCAAAGCAGCAGATATCTCGGATGTCAGATACTATTCCCGCAATTGAAAACCGACGCTTCCGCACCGCCTACGCTGTTATCGTAAGTGGGAATGGGATGAGCGGGACGGAATTTGGTGGGGTAGCCGCACCATATCAGAGCCGGATCCAGGCAGGATCTACGGATAAACGAAAACGGCTAAGTTTAGCGAGGTATCGATGCGAATTTAAGCCACGGAGCTTTTAGGTTGAGAGAGCAGGCGTAGAATATTGGGGAATCTTGTGGGTTTATATATTTATTGGCGGAGGTTATGAGCGATGCGACAGACTTGGAAAGAGTGCCAGGATCGATTATGGATCATAGAATCAAAAAGAAAAGGAAAGATGTGCGAAAAGTCACCGAACTGGAAATAAATAGCAAGGTCTTATTTTTTGGCTTATGCTTCTTTAGAAGTCTTAGACCGCTCATCCGTAGCTTACAAGGAGACAAGCATTGATCGCATTTTCAATCAGGTTGCAAAAAAAAACAAAAATAATGATCGACTGCCAACAAAAGTAAAAAATCAGCCGAATTTTGTGTGTCTTCTCTATCGGATCTCGATCCAACGTGCCCTCTGTTCCTCCCATATTTGCAGCCACAGATCTCGCGAAGCCGTACTACCACCATGAGTCTACAGCACTGGGCCATTGAGGCTGCTTGGCGAAATAAAGCCCAGCGAACCGTCCCTGGAACGTCCAGACACATCATCCAGGAACTACGCAATAACTTGGTGGTCACGCGAGACGGCGTGGTGTCGTTCAATCAACTGCTTGATTCATGTGCCAAATCTCTAAACTCTATAATCGATCTCGTCAATGCTCATGACCCAGACATAATATCGAAGATCGGCCTGCAAGCTGTCCTAGATAGGCTCCCGGAAGTCGAGGATTCCTTCTCTCGCAGCTCGTCGTCCATCTCTCGAAGCTCCCATCTCTCGTCTGATGGTCCGATCAAGATGGAACTCAATTATACCCAAAGCGAAAAAAAGTCGATACCGATGGAGAGCACACCGAAGAAAGCTTCAAGGACGAATGAAAGCTCGCCAGACGTAGTCCCATTCACAACAAACGAGCCTCTTCCTCCACCAGACGTATCTTCTCGTCATCAGGTAGCCCCTCCTCGGACTCAGGATACGCAAAACTTTGAAGAGTTAGTGCCGGAACTCCACGAGGAAGTTGTGGTCAAAAACGACGACGTCACTATCTCTGTAGCGGCGCCAGATGCTTCTCCTATCCAAGTATCTAATCCAACCGCAGAACCCAAAGAAAGTACAAACACAACCATTCCGAAGACTTTCAGTCCGCCTACACTGAAACTTAAAAGTAGTAATGCAACTCGAGCAACTGAAGGCATCGCGAATAGCTTTAGATTCCAATCTAGCCCCAAAACCATTACCAGTACATCTGTTCTCCCATCAGCGTCACTTGTTGTCGATACTAGAGATCGGCTATCACTACCAGCAGCCAGTCATGCCGATAGACTACACGTTGGAGCGTCTTCAGAACTGGAAATGTCACCCGTGCAGCTTAATCCTACAACGGGTCCTATTACTTCTCCTACTGCTAATCTTTCTTTCATTCCATTGGCCAAGAGCATAAACCCTGATAAGTTTACGACTCCTAGCGTTCAAAACACTACAAATTCAGATAGCGACGACGATATATCGTTTAAAGAAATTAGCACTGCTATCAGAAAAAGCTTCGCAGGTAATGCATCTATGGCACGTTTAACCACGATAAATTCGAACCATAAAGTAGAACAGGGTGAAAAGACAACGGTTTTTGTCAAACGCGAGCCTGTTAAGGTAAAAGTAGAGCCAACTCGGCAGTCTATTGTCTCGAAATCCAAAAGTAGTACTGCTAAGCCTAGACGCACCTTAGAGCATTCAAAACGTACATCGGTGTTTGTCTCACTTCCGGAAAGAGAACCGATAAGCTTTCGTAGTTCTTTGGGCCATTCTATTTTAGTGAAGATAGAGGAAGACTCGCGTCCTCAAAAGGAACTAAAGGTAGCTCAAGATAACTTGTCCAATTCAAAAGCTGACCAGCCGGAAGTAGCAATTCAAGCACCCAACAATGGTACCTCCAGTTCTTTGAACATGCATTCGACAAACTTAAATAAGAAAGCTGTTTCATTGAGGAAACCTAGTCCTTCACTTCAAGTACCCACATCTCCTGGCACCAATGGTGCGCTTTCAAATGGAAAGTCTAAGAATCGCACTACCGCAAACGGATCTCCTAGAAGAGTAGAGTTGCCATCTTTAAGAAAGGAGATACGCCCAGAAGTTCATCGGAGCACAAAACGGCCTTCACCTGACCTCTCAAAAACATCGCCAACAAAGAGGGCATGGAGGTCACCTACTGCCGATTCCAACCAGGTTCCAAGTAATGCTTCTGTGAGTATCAATCCCGAAGTACGTAGTCCACGGCGTTCTCCTCGCAAGTCTAATGGCATTGTGAACGGATCTGCCAGTGGATCTGTCCCACGGACTAAATCGAGCGGCAATAAAAACAAATTCTTAGTGACGAAGTTGAATCCAAACAATCCTCCTACGTTTGTGCCGTCCAAGAATTCAGATCACAAGGTTTCTCCTAAAAAGGTTGCCAGAACAACTTTTAATAATGTTCCCGATCTCCAAGTTGTCTCAGCGCAGAATCATAAATCGCCTTCTTCCTTAAAATCACAATTCAATTCCGTTTCTCTGCTCAATAATAAGCTGGATCTTAGCTTGAGCAGTCACTCCAATTCCACCACCCAACATACTAAGCTCGTGAGATCACCAAGGCGGCCTGATTCCAGTAAAGATTCCAAACCAAAAAGTATTGCGTCAGGATTCTCTGGATCCCATTTATCTAAAGTAGCCCCTAGAAGAAAAGCTGTAGGAAACGCTGTGCCTCTTCCAGATGCCGCAAGAGGCAACTTTGTACGAGAACGCTCGAAGGGAACGTCCATCTCTAAAGACCAAAAAACACCTCAACGTCGTCTTGGACTTAAATCTGAAGTAAGGACGTCTCTTCGTAGCCGGTCTAGTCCGTCCCTGACGAGAGACGAACTCCCCGATGTTCCCTCTGATGATGAGGTCCTCCGCCGAACCAAGCACTTGAAAAGCTGGGCAGACACGCCGGAGATTATAAGAGTTCTCAATGAAAAACCGCAGCCAGATCCACGGGCGGTTTTCGGCGAGATCCCTATTTTGAATATTGATGATGTTTTCAGTTCAGTCTCCCCATCGAAGAACTATGATCACAGTTAGAGTATAATCTCAATCAAGGTGGTGTGTGAATATGTAATAATTATTTTATCTATATCAATACACATGTCTAAAAATGTCAACAGTCTAACATTTTCTCTTAGAGAGGGCCTCCTCTTTGTTCCACTTTCCAACCCAGTTCTCAAACTCTTCCTTAGGAACAACATATAAGCGTAGACCACCGTCAAACAAAGGAGCTTTGGCGGTGGTAGCCATCAAGGCCGTGTTGATGGCAGTTTTCTTGCCGATCTTGACCAAGCCTCCAGATACAGTCTCCAAGTAACATTGAAGGGACTTGAGGTTGAAGTTCTTGCGTTTAGGGTCTGAAAACCACTCTGATGGGCGATCAAGAAGCATTTTCAAAAGATCCGCTGGCTGCGTGAGCTCACCAACTTCTGCTATGTAATCAAACTCGTCTATCGTGGGATATAGTATCATGGCTGGGAAAATAAGCTGAGATTCAACGTCAAATGGGTCTTCCAATTTAAGAACAGCGCCGTCCAAGAACTCAGTGGGCACAAGTGAGTGGATGATTTTCATCCCTCTGAGTTGAATTGCCAGCTGCAACGTCTGCTCTTTGAGTTTCTTCTCGTCTGCAATCTTCTTCTTTTTGCGCGCTTGCTCTTCAAGTTTGTCCTCCTTTTGCTTAACGAGCGCCAAGGTCTCTATTATTGGCTCGTTCTTTGGGTCTTTACTTAAACCATACTCCAAAATTTGGCGGCCTTCCTCTAACCTATCAATAGCAACAAACGCCTGACCAGCACGGTAGCATGCCTTTAAGTTGGACTCGTCGAGTTGCAACGCCCGCTTGCAATCTTCGATGCACCGTCTATAGTTCTTAAGCTTTAAGCTACAAGCTGCTCTGTTGATATAGAGCGCCACCGTCAAGGAATCGACCCCAGAATCTGCTTCGAGGCCCTGTGTATAGTATTGGTATGCATGTTGGAACTGCTTGCTCTTGAAGCACTCATTTCCTTGGTTCTTAAAGTTGGTGCTGACCTCTTCGGGTGTACCCTCGTAGGCCAAACTTCTCAATGCTTCGAGCTGAACATTTTCTCCACCTTCGCCGTCTGTATCTTCTAGTTTGTTCATAAAAAATGGCATTCTATTAAACTCATCGATGATTTCGTCGGTCAGCTTCTGTGCCAACTCAGAAAGTTGCGGAGGCAATTCGGGTTCACCTGGTTTCGGTACGTAACGCTTGCTCTCCCAAGCTGACACGAGATCCCCTGGCTGGTTCATGTTTTTTGTTGCGGTTTTTTATGTTACAAGACAGAGGAGATGCTTGTCAGATCTTGCGATGATCATCGCACAGTTATATCGAAATCCGGGGAACGCTACCTAGTTCAATTGAAAATTCATACACAATTACAAATGGGGAATAAAATTTCTTTTTTTTCTATTATTCAATCGATTGATTCCTTATCAGTAAGTTTTCTTTTCCTTTGTTCTATTAAATATATGCTCAACTTCATGCAACGATTGAGATCGGAACATGCAACACTTGCGAGACACCATGCTTGTGGGTAAATAAAAGTCGAAGATAGTAGATCCGGGTCATGAAACATTTTTGAAACTCCGGTACAAGACAGATATGATCGAATCCATTCTGTGAGTCGCCATCAGGATGTGCTTTCCATCTAAAGTCTTGTAAAGTAATATCAACCTCAAGCTTCTTAGAATGAATAACTACATTTCCATCATGTGATGATGACGAAACGTCGTATTTCATCAGTTGAAAGTCCGAACAGGGGACCAACTCACCGTTGATATCCTCAAAAAAGGACATCTTTGTCAGGGACAAATTGATACGCTTGGTTTGCAAAAACGCCAAACTCTTAACATCCTTGAATAATTTGGTTTCGACTCGGAAAGCTGGGTCGTTAAGACCGATTTTTTTCATGAGAGAGATGAGCACAGAGTAGTATGATTGGAATGGATTGATAACCTTCTTCTCGAAAGTGGTGAGGTCTTCCTTCTTTCGAATTCCCATGTGATCAACAATCTCATCGTCAAAAAACATTTCGTGATTAAATTCGAGTGGGATCTCATGCTTTTTCGAGGAAATGGTCATCACCACCAACTCTGCAGTGATGTCTTTAATGGCGGGTATAGAACTGTTGCCACTACTTTTTTTACAAACAAACGAATAGTCAATCGGTACTCGGATACTAGAATCATAGTTTTTCCCCGGGATTCTTATATGCACCGGCGGAACGTATGAGAACTGGTACGTCGTTTGTGGTGTTGATACGTAAATAGATCCAGAAGACTTAATTACACCTGTGAGGCCCTTTCTCTCATACAGACTGACGTGTCTATAGTATCTACCATCGACCTTTTTAGTAGCTTTTTCGTCTCTGGAAGGTGACACGTACAATTGACGAACTTTGTCATTGAGCAGACTCAAGGAAGTTCTAGAGGCACTTGTGCTGACAGGTATGAAAGAGGAAAGAGCGCCAGCACCCTCGCTCCTCGCACCTTCAGCGACTAGTTGGCCCTGCTCAATCTTCATAGCTATTTGTTGAACAAGTTCCTTGAAATTGGCATTTACTTCGTGATTGTGGCTGGCGGGGAAATGGTTAGATACCGAATAAGGGATGACTCGGATCGAAAAATCGTCTTCTGAAGCGAGAACGTACCGATCTTGTTTCAATTTTATTCCATACTGAGAGGCTCTACCCATTACTCTAGCAGTTACAGAGTACCCTACGAACGAATTGACTTGACTGAAATCCTTGAAGTTATCGCCCAAGAGACTTCTAGCTTTAGGGCAATTGAGACTGTAGCCGGCGCCAAGAGTTGGAGGAACTTGACAATGGGCATCTAAGCTATGAGTATCGCAGCAGTCATCCAATAGACGCTCCGGGATACGGAACGAGAAAAATCGCTTATACGTGATACCAGGCATAAAGGTTCGTTTGATATCGATCGACAATAGGGTATTGTCTCGAGGATCCGTTTCGCCTTCACACCAATCGTGCGGGTCACCACAATCGGATACTAGACGGTCGATATTGGCGTAAGACCACGATGCAAACAAATCAAGCATATTGAGGAATTTGTACACTATTGGCTCGGTATCCTTTTCTTTGTTGAGGCCGGGTTGAGGGGACACTTTTAAGATACCTTCAAATGCAACGTACACCATATCGAAGGGGATCGGTTCATTATGAGTGTTTACAATGGTCACATACCCATGGAGATAATCGCCCGGGCGGTACTCAGCTTTCAGGACATCAATAATGTCTGGAGGCTGGCCCACCTGGCAGACAGATTGGGTGAACTTAAGTTCCACCAACAAACTCCGCGCGAGCACGTTATTCTGTTCACTGAGATTTTGGAGTTTGTGCACGTTGGCAAGTACAGTGTTGTTCCAGAAATCTGCAGAGCTTTGCGTGAAAATATGGTCTCCCTCACCAGCTGTATTCTCTAGGATGTCAAGATGGGCATCTTCTACGGCAGCGGCATTCAGCGACGAGGTGCTTCCCGTAGCTCGCGATGCGACTGGACTCAACCCGCCAGAGTGTATGGGAGAAAGCTCGTATTCGGGAGGATCATCTTTGAAGCTTTCTTCATTGGGGACTAACTTCTTCGAGATGGTAGCTTGGAACATGTGGTACGAGGGTAAAATGGTGTTGATAATCTCATCGTCGTTGTTGCTGCGAAACAGGTTGGTAGCCAGTAAAACGGGCCTTGGCGTACCCGGATTGTTATTGTCTTCCATCAGTGATAAGCTTTGAAGTACTTCTCATACCATAGAGTTGAGTATACGTTAAATTCTGTTAAGGGCGGCGGATGGACCAGATTTTGATCGAATCAAGCGGGCTCTAAATAACAAAAAATATCAGCAGTGTCCAGGGTTTCTAATAAGTCGCCTAATTCAGACGATCTTAGAGAATATGAAACGTTATTTGTGGTCCAAGTTGGATATGCAGGGCGATGGCATGGCTGCAATTCAATTAATTATTCGTACGCAAAACACAAATAATGCCATCCCTATTGAAACTAGTGCTCTGGTTGACAATTAATCAAAGAAAATTAAATTGTTTACTTACTTGGGAGAAGCCCCATGAATTATAGAAACTAGCAGTTTTCCTCTCGCATCCGTTAGGTCTTATAGTGTAGTGGTATCACCTCAGATTCTGATTCTGGTAACCTGGGTTCGAACCCCAGTAGGACCTTGTTTTTGCTCCAAACCATGTTCATTTGATTTGCTCCTTCCAAAAATGAGTTTTTTGCTTTTAGATGTTCATTGTGGAAATTTCTTGTGGTGATATGTGCTGCCGCCTCAAGCCAACTCAATAGAGTAAAACTTATTTTAGTTTCAGAAGAGAATAACGATTCTGTACTATTTCACGGTCGTTTTCTTTTGTTGAACATGTATATTCTTCAGTATTTCTATAAATTACACTACTTCCAGCTAGGCAAGGTATACTTGGCAAACGACTTTTGGAGTTGTCTTCTAACCGTAATCTTTTGGGCACCAACAAAACTGTCAATACTGACCTTAATTGCCCTGTTCAAATCGCTCTGACTCACAAAGTCCAGTAGTCTCATTCTTGCAAACGCCTCAGCTATACGGATGATACTCTCCAAGTGACGAACGGTAATCGGGAACGAACCAGTCGAGATCGATTCACGTCTCAAATCGGCATAGACCTTTGCCACTTTGTCCATGTCCATCTGCTGCAACTTGGGCAGCACCCGCGCTCTGGCAAAGCTAATGTACTTAGATAAGAGATCTTGAGGGATTGGCGAAATTTCGCTTTCTCTCTGCTTCGAACTCTGAACAGCCTTCTCCCTACGCGTCTGTTGATCTTCTGTATCCAAATCTTCCATGACATCCTCTGAGTTTGAAGGGTGAGAACGCATATGCGAGTCAATCACGAACGAGGCAAGTCTTTCGTCCAGCTCGGGGTTTACGACGTCACGAACAACACACAAGATATCAAATCTCGACAAGATAGGTTCAGTTAAGTTGACGTTTTGTGAAAGTGGGATTGTAGAGTTGTATTTGCCTCCAATCGGGTTAGCAGCGGCGATAATAGCACACCGCGCACGCAAAGTCGTCACAATACCAGCCTTTGAGATCGAAATGGACTGTTGTTCCATCGCTTCGTGGATAGAAGTACGGTCTTGGTCATTCATCTTATCAAACTCATCAATGAGGCACGTTCCCTTGTCTGCCAATACCAACGCACCTCCTTCTAGAGTCCATTCACGCGTGATCGGATCTCTACGCACAGAAGCCGTCAAACCGACTGCAGAAGCACCTTGACCAGTGGCAAAAACGGCTCTATTGGCGGTCTTTTCCGCGTACTTAAGTATTTGCGACTTGGCAGTTCCAGGGTCACCAAGCAACAACACATTGATGTCTCCACGGATCGAATGCTTACCGTTGATGTCCTTGGCTACACCTCCGAAAAGCGAGCACGCGACGGCAGTCTTGATATCTTTGTGTCCATAGATGGATGGCGCCATAGATGCAATGATCTTGTCAATGATGCCTCGCTCTCTCGAAAGCCTGCGGAAATCCTTTTCGTCCTCCTCAACCCACGACGACTGCTCTGAGGCGCCAGAAAACATTGAAGACACAGACTCTTTTCTTTTAACGGAGTTGGCTTCGATGATTGTGGCGAACACGGGAAACCCATTCTTGGCGTTTAGGTGGCCGTCATAGTTGTTCTTATATATTCCTACAATCTCCACGTCTTCGCCGGGTTTGGCAACGTCAACGAGATCGGAAAGCAAAATAACCTCCCTGTGACGAGGAAGACGGCCCGCTGGAACGGATCCAGGTGCTTCCTGAAGAGTTATTCTCTGGTAGTTTCTGTACAAGGTCTTCTCGGAATTGAGTTTGAAAGGACCCTTGGCGTGACAGTTTGTACAGAAATTGATTTTGACTTCGGAGTTCGAATCCTGGATAAATGGGCCCAAAACGACTCCACATTTAAGACAGTCAAACTTGACGTATTTGAGTTGAGGGAAAACACCAGTACGTCTGGTGACAACACCAGAAACTTTCACGAGTTGGTTCAAATGCTTCTCTCGAAGATCGCGCAAGGCTAGGTGGTTAGGGAAGTTCGAGATACGAACATGGATTTCCTGGTGGATTTGCGAGTAGTTCGGGTAGTGCAACTCGGTCGCTTCCACGGCAACGATATCGAAGATTTTGAGCATCTCTGTGGGTGATAACGCCAAGAAAAGTGCCAAAATGGCCTTGGAGTCTGCCAAGTGGTTGTACGATACTTCAAGCGATTCCGAGTTGACCTCACCCAATGTTCTGATACGGGCACCATAAACCGATTTGCCCTTTTCGTCAGTGTACTCCAAAAGGAACGATTTAAGCTCTCTGGCAATCGATCTAGACACATTTGGTTGCAAAATCCACTCGGTGATCGAGGGACCCTTGACGTCGGCCAAACTCTCAAGCGAGAGTTCTTGGTGTGTAGGGTCAATGTCATCCATAAAGTCGTCAGGCTCACCTTCTCCTTGGTGACGTCTCCGTCTGATCTGAGTCGGCATTCCGTCTTGCGTGAACGTAGCCTCGTCGTCCTCGGGGTCGTCCAAGAAAATCTGGTCTCTGCCTCTTGCTGAGCGGTTTGTAGAAGCCATGATCTCGTCACGGCGGTCGAGTTGCGCGTCAATGCGTCTTCTCGTTGCAGCGTCCATGGCCTCATACTCTTCGTCGTCGATGTTATCGCCCAAATCGTACGTGTCTTGCTGCGTGTTTCGACGATAGTCGTTCTCCATGTTTTCGAGTAAGTCTTCACCATCCTCGTCGTCACTAGGGTTTAGGTCGGTGACGTCGTTGTGGATTTCTTCCTCCTCTTCATCGGCAAAAGGCATTGCAGGCGAAGAAGGTGGGAGCTGTGGACTCGAGCCAGCCGAGGGTGTAAGCTCTCCAGAGGACAGATCTGAGTGGACGTCTTCAGCACCTCTCTTTCTAGGACTAGACATTGTGTATTATCGCAGTAGTGTTGGGTATGGAAGTTGATTGTAGTATTAACTTGGTGGGTTTCAAAGTATTCCAATCAGAAAGGTGTTGTTGGTAGGATATGGACTGAGGAAGAAGTAGATGGATGGATATATGAGACGCGTCCTAATCTGGTAAAGTGCATGCGTCGGACCTGCAGGGAAATACGATGAGATCAGGAATCCATCAACTAAGTGGGAAGAAAAAGGATTAATAGGCATTTGTAAACGTGTAGAATTGAGAATTGCACGTTGTAAGTTTTCTGATTCCTGACTTTGTCCTGTTAGGGGAACGAGATCTCAGAACACTGAAAGACTAGAATGGTAGAGTAGATATTATTCACACTCGTAATAAACTTTAATAGACGAAATGTGTCCAGACTTTACTGCAGTGGCAGATTTCTAGGTCTAGAGACGGGACTTGCCTTTTCTGTGATAAGGCTTGTCGTGTGATAAGGCTTGTCGTTACTTTGTTGGAGTCCTACTCCCAAAGCGAAAAATCTCTCCTCTGAAGTTCAAAGTGGTATACAATATTTCACGTATCCGCCATCGATCTTCTTTCATACTCATTGAGCATACTGTTCATTTTGTTCACACCCCAGATTTCCTGCACTCACTAGAATCCATAGACACTCATTGAACTATCTCCAAAACATCAAAACCCAATTGATTCTCTCATTCCCGTGTACTGCAGTGGTCTATTTCACATTCTCTGTTAGATTCAGCGCACGTAACACGATATTGATGGCCAGTTCAAAAGACTCCGTGACGGCATTGGACTACCTCGAGTCCCAGCTCGAACTAGAAAGAGAAGCACGCGAACTTATGCCCTATGAGCCAGATACTTGTACTTATCCACGCGCTCTTCGGCAGCAACTATTCGCCTGTCTTACCTGTCGGAAAGAGAACGATCAAGACATTGGAGTGTGCTACCTGTGCCTGATCCAGTGCCATTCAACCCATGATATAGTAGAATTGTTTAGCAAGCGCGATTTTGCTTGTGATTGCGGTACTACGCGAATGAAAAATGGTCTTTCTTGTTCTCTTCGACTGGCTAATATAAAGTCTGGTCCTCCAAGGGCTCCTAGAATGAGAACGGGTTCGGACGTGGGATCCGGATCGGAGCCAGCGTTATTTCCAAGAGTAGAATTGTCCCCTGCGCATGATATCCCTTCGCTGGAGAACCTCTATAACCATAACTTTCTGGGAAGGTTTTGTGCCTGTGGAGATGTCTATAACGCCGAGGAAGAAACACGTACATGCCACCAATGTTATTTTGGAGAAGCTTGCGGCGAGGACTGGTATCACCAAGATTGTATTTTAGGCTACCGATTGGACGAAAGTACCAAAGACGAAGCATATGCCAAGAGCAGTAAACCAGAAGAAATCGAAGGCGTTCTAAAGAGGGAGTTCAAAGAAGAAGAGGAACTAGATTCCGTCGTTCCTTACTTTCCAGACCTAAACAATTTCTCTGAATTCGTCTGTTGGAAGTGCATTGCATTGTATCCTGAAATTTTCGAGGAGCTTGCGCAACATAACGATATTGTTTACACGAAACTATCACATTTTGCCAATCTGAAGTCGCCCAGTCACTGGAAGAGTCAGCAAGACGCTTTTGAGAACCAGCGACATGATAAACGACAAAAAGTTACCGATCTGACACCTTCAAAAGAATCAAAGCATGAGTATTCTATTCTTCTAGGCGAAGGGTTTCGTGAGGCAATTACCAAATTATTCGATTCGCTTAAAGAAGAGTCGTCTCTATATAAATTCCTTCTGAATCATAAGTTTCTTTTCGAGGATGATCCCATCTACGAACCCAAAGAAGACGGTTCTGCTTCGCCAGAAGGGACTTTGTTTGACTTAGGAACTTCTGCACTTCTGAACTTACCGGCCCCACAAGCACTTGAGGGACTTCAAGCATATGAAGCTATGAAGACGAAGTTGAGTAATTTCTTTAAGGACTTTGTCGATCAAAACAAGGTGGTAACCGAAAAGGAGGTTAAAGATTTCTTTGGAAAGATGCGGGAGGAAAAATGATTAATTTATGTTACTGTGTTTTGAAGAAATAACACTGTTTAAACGTTTGACATTGATGTCTATCGACTTATCAACATGAGCTTATCAACCAAAACTCACCTACATAGACCCATCTACATAGACTCATAGAAGCTGTAGCATCACTGTAATTTTATCGATACGACTTAACCTCTGAATTACCCTACACAATTCCTGAGCAACTATATACATGCTGTATTAATATCATTATAACCATCCTTCGTGACGTCGTACCTGTGAATCTAATAGCGGCTCGATGTAAATCGGTCTATAAGCTTAGTTCTTCGAGTCTTTGTTCTCCTTCCTCTTCTCAAACTCCTCTGCCCACACACCACCAAACTTTTCCTTGTTGTGTTCCTCGAAGATCACATCAAAAACGTCATCGTACCACAGCACAGGGATCAACTCGACTCCCTCCTTGACCTCGTCTGGAATCTCTTCAAGAGACTTCTCGATATCTTTGGGGAAAATTACCTTTGTGCAACCGTTACGTTTAGCACCAAGAATCTTTTCGCGAAGTCCACCAATTGGCAATACTTTTCCGGTAAGAGTAATCTCTCCAGTCATGGCTACAGTAGCAGGTAATGAGGAATTCGTGGCCAAAGAGATTAACGAAGAAACAAATGCAATACCCGCAGAAGGTCCTTCTTTTGGAATTGCACCCTCGGGACAATTGATGTGGATCTCAGCGGCCTCAAAAAACTTGTTCTCGGGGTAGTTTTTGGCCATGTACAGTCTGGCGAAAGAGTATGCAATCTGCGATGATTCTTTCATCATGTCGCCTAAATGACCTGTGGCATGGATCCCTGGCAGCCCTGTTCCAGAACTGATGGAGTTAGTCAAGATAGACTCGATGTGCAAAATATCTCCACTTCCAGAGTAGTTGTATGAGAGACCGGTTGACACTCCCGGAGGAAGTTTCTCGAAAAGACGCGAGTGTGCAAAGACTTCAGGGCCCACGTAATCTTTCAAGTTCTCTGGAGTAATTTCGAGTTTCACATCGGCGGGGATAGCCAAGGGGTCACCTTGGAGTTCATTTTCATCGAGGACACGACCAATGGGCTCGGCGGATGATCCTTCAGGTGCTACTGTTTCGAAATCGAGCTTCGAGGATTCAAGGTTTGCACTTGATTCCAGCTTGGACGCATCTAGAGTATCTTTGTCCTTCTCTACAGACTCCAGTTTCTTCTCGTCCAACTTCTCTACAATGAACAAAGATGCCTTACTGAAAACTCTAGTGATCAACTTCTTGATGTTTCTCAATCCGCTCTCTCTACAATACTTTTCTATCAAAACCTCAAGTGCCTTGGGCGAGATAGACACGTGTTTCTGGTCAATACCTGCCTTCTTTGCCGCCTGTGGAATCAAGTGTTTTTCGGCAATAAGAAGCTTCTCGTGGTTCGTGTAGCCGGGAACTTCAATGACCTCCATTCTGTCTCTGAGTGGAGCCGAGATGCCACTCAAATCATTGGCTGTACACACAAACAAGACCTTCGAGAGATCTACTTTGACGTCAATGTAATTGTCCACGAAGCCGTTGTTTTGTTCTGGGTCCAAAACTTCCAAGAGCGCCGACGCAGGGGCACCGCCGGCAGATATATCGATCTTATCAATTTCATCGATTAAAAGCAATGGATTTGATGTCTTTGCTTGTTTCAAAGAGGAGATGATTCTTCCTGGAATCGAACCAATGTAAGTTCTCTTGTGGCCCTTAATTTCGTGAACATCTTTGATTCCACCCACAGCAATACGTGCGTAACGTCTGTTAAGTGCCTCAGCGATGGACCGCGCAATCGAAGTCTTACCGGTACCTGGGGGTCCTACAAGACACAAGATCTTTCCGTCAACTTTCCCGGAGATTTTCCCCATGGAGATGAACTCAAGAATTCTATTTTTTAACTCTTTCAATCCGTAATGATCACGGTCTAAGGCGTCACGCGCCAATTTAAGGTCAAACCGGTCTTTGGTGTATACGCCCCAAGGCACAGAAGTAATCCAATCTAAATACTTTTCACTAACACTTTGTTCGGCCAGATGCTCGCTAGGATTCTCCAATTTCTCTTTTTCGGCAGTGTACGCTTCCATGGCTTCCTCGGTCAATCTCAAGTGCTTCAATCTCTCGTCGAACTTTTGAGTCTTTGAGGCCTTTGGGTCGACGAGACCAGCCTGCTTCTGAAGGTTTTTGATGTACTCTTTAATGAGTGCCTTGCTTTGTGCCTCTTCGGAGCTGGCGCCCATTTCTCTGAGCGATTTTTCTTGTAAAGCACCTGCCTCTAACTCTGCTTTAAATAGGCCAAGCACCAAGCGCAACCGTTTAGCAACGTTAAGCTCCAGCAAAATCTCCTGGATCTTGTCTGGGGATGCATTGGTAATGGATCCAATCATGTCGGCAAGCTTCTCAGGCGAAGTAAGGTACTTACTGGCGTCTGCAACTGTCGACTTATTTTGTGGAAAGACACGGCTCATCTCGGCCAAGAGGAGCTGCGCTTCGGCGATGATGGCCTTCATCTCGGGGCTCTCAAGGTCGTAAGGCTCGTCTGGACAGTTTGAGATCAAAGCATACGAAACACCGAAATCTTTTAAGTACGAAGTGGGCGAATCGTCCTCAACTCCGGCAGCAGCAAGGGTGCTGGCCAGGTCCGATGGCGTTATGAGCGTGTCCAAGCGACAGCGGTTCATAGGGTAAGCCAATACGCGCATTACTTTGTTTACTTCATGACAATTGAACACCTGACAGTGCACACCGATATCGTGGACAGAACCTTTACTGGGGATGATATCAGTATCAGGATCCTCTGGGTTCTTCATATGGAAAAGTACGAAATGAGGTTCCTTCCTTCTAACGATCTCGTTCATCGACTTAATGACAGCGGGATCGGAAATATGTATACACACTAATCGACCAGGAAGTTGTGGGCGGTCTTTCATAGCGATCGCTAAAAGAGGTGGGTACGACTTAGGGGGTGTCGACACGACTGCAGTATTTGTTTCGTCGTTCCCATCGCCGCCTCCATTATTGTTGCCGCCAGGTGCGCCTGGTGTAGCGCCACCAGATGCAGAAGTTGGCGACACAGAATCGGATTTCCCGTTCAAAACTTCGTTTTCGTCTTTCGTGGGTTCAACATCGTTCTCATCTTTCCGGTCTTTTTCCGTTTCAGTAGTTTCACTATTCAAATTCTTTCCGTTTGAGTCTTCAGGACCATTGTTTGACTCCTCAGCAGCCAACTTCTTGGCTCTTCTTCCCCTCCGTTCCTTCTTGGGCACGCGGTCTTCGTCTTTGCTATTGTCGTTGTCGTCAGCGGCCTTGGTGGAGATATATCGTTGAGGCTTCAGAATCAACCAAGAACTATTGCTGCCGCTGGATGCATCTGTCGACGAAGCGGACGCATACAAGTACTCGCGTTTCGTTTCCTGTTTCGGGGGAATCGCTTTTACTTTGAGCAAATCGTTTTCGACATTAAGAAGGCCCCATGTCGTGCCACTGGTAGGTACCGAGGTAGCGTTTCTCAGGAGAACTAAGCCGTTAAGAGCTCGGATCTTGGGAAGACATCTACCTATCATCCGTGCATCTCTGCGTATAACGTACGGAAGCACCAGCATCGACTTTTAGTGTAGTATATAGCAAGTGGTCGTGAGACTTGATCTGAGGGTCTTAGTAAGTGAAGCGACCGGAGGTGGTCACGTGAGAAGGTCTATCGGAAAACCCAGTCTTGGAGGGACGAATTTCAAGACCAGAGAATATTTTTTATTTGAATGTATTTCTAATTGATTTTAGTGCTAAGTCAAACTTGTGTCTACGTATCGTTAGTTTAAATAGTCTTGTGGATGTCTTGGGCGGAAGGAAGACAATGTACCAACCTTATTCTGTTCACTAATCGTTACTTATATCTTAAAAACGTGTCTTTTCTTTGCGGGCGGTTCTTGGCCATCTTCGAGAACACGCTTGGTGGCCCGCAAGGGTGAAGACTCCTCGTGAAAGTTAGCGTCCAAGTAGTAGTCTAACGAGTTCACGTCAGTGTCTTCGTGCAAAATATCTGAGGTTGGCACTTTTGATGCCTGTGACGAAAGAAGCTTGATTCTTCGTTTCTTTTTCTTCTCGGCTCCCTCTCCAAAAGTCCCATTCGCGGTTTGAAACGTATCATCAAGTTCAGATCCATGGATCGAGGAACTGGACATATTCATGTCCTTTTTGTTGCCTTTTTTGGGGGTCGACTCGGCGCTAGAGGTGGTGGGCGAGAATAGTCCCGCGACGGGCCTGTTATCCTTGTCCTTAGATAACTTTAAGGTGGCCTTCGATGCAATTTTAGAAAGATCAGAGCCTCCAAAGAGGCTGCCTTTCGGCGTTTCGCCAGAGAATGGCGATTGTGCTATTATAGGTAGTTTCTTCGTTGCCAGCAACGACTTGGATTTGTGTCTCTTTGAGTATGCTTCCAGGGGCGTTGTCAGAGGCCTAGCAAAGGCGTTCGGACGAATTGTCGATTTAGTCGAGTGCATTTCATCGATTCGAGCCTGGAGTTTATCGATGAGTGTATTGAGTTGGTCAACTTTGGCCTCGTGGGCCTGGTCTTTTGTGGAAAGCTCCAGCTTAAGGACAAACACCCTTCGCTCGTATTCGCTAAGTTTTTTTAGCGTTTGCTCTTTCGACACACCTTGCCAGTCCTTGTGAGGCGAGACTGAAGTCTTTTTAGGGGAACTCTTTGGGGCATCGGTTGAGCGAGGCGAATGTTTTGATGAAATCTCAAACCCTTTGAATAAGCAGGTTTGTATAAGGGCATTTGTCTGGGTGTACTCGACCTCTATTCTGTGTAGTTCGTCTGCAATGCGACGCTGTTCGACAGCGAAGTTGATTTCGGGCATTTTCAGTGTCTGTTTGGTTTTGTGTTACAGATAAGGTATGCGTGTGAAGGCAGGAATAAACACAAACACAATATATTGCGAAAGAAAAAAGCACTCAGTATCAAATAACGTGATTTTTGAGTCGGACTTTATTCCCAATTATTTTTGGTTTATTCAAGGCCGCCTTCTTCTATGGGTTCACTGACTGAAACGTGGAATGGTCCAGGGGTCTAGGAATAAACAGATCTCCTCTTCTATGTCTTAACGAAGCTTTCTTAGGGAACATAACCAATAAACAAAAAAAAGATTGCGGCACCACAATTTCACACATGGTCTCCCACTGCATTACTCAGTGTGGCTCTAAGTGGCTTGACTAACGTTGATCGGACGGGAAACAGTATTTTCCACTTGATATGGCCGCAACCGATAGGTTTTCAATTTGGAGCTACATAAAGGAAGAATCTGGCCATATATCAGAATTACGTAGAACATAAGGATGGAGCTAAAGAGGATGCTTAATTCTGCGGATCATGCCAAATCGTCAACTTATGGGATGCCAAATCGTCAATTACGGGATCATTTTTGCTTTGTCAATCAGTCAGCCGACTCAGATAAATTTCAGTTTATATCAACCGAACACAAAATCCCAAAAAAAAAAAATCGGTCCAAGATCTATTCCTTCATGAAAATAGCCGGCTGGTGATCCGGCGCTAATTTCGCACTAAGCAACCGACATAAGAGTATGTGGCTCGGATAACGTAGCAGCATTAAACGGAAGTCACTCACGAAAAAAAAAAAACTTTCTTCCAGACTCATCTAAATTTTCTTAATTTTTAGGATTTCTTGACTTCACAGACTTTGTCATACGTCATCTTGGCCCCCACGCACTCTTCGGCTGCCGAGCTATTCACACCATCTGCTATTCCCACACATCACAATCTACTTTTCCAGACTACTTTTCCAGAATACTTCTCCAGTCTACTTCTCGAGTCTACTTCTCGAGTCTACTGTTCCAGTCTACTTTTCCCAGTGTCAGCTGCCGTCAATAGTCTATCATCGCTGAACAGACAGATCAGACGGAATCACGTCTGTGAACTAGTTAACCCGGACCTTCCTTGATAGATTCGCCCGTCTCTACGCTGCTCCACAGCCCTTGGAACGTCCAGCCGACGCCGCATTTCCATTTTCCGAGACTGTTATCGTACTCTAGCTATTCCCCTGCTCGGATACGTTGTGCACCCTCCCTTGCACGTCTGCTTGCTCATTACTAGTAGCAATTGACCCGCCGTTTGTCTCATCAATCCGATTTCTTAAGTCACAATGGGCCTTATCAGAAACCACCGGTCTTTGGTAGATATGATCCGTTCCGCCTCTACGGCTACGGACCAGAGCCAAGAATCGACAGACACAGAACCAAAACACTCGAATCATAGATCTATTTTCAGACGCAGAAACTCGCACGTGTCCATAACGCCGCAGTCCAGCTCCAGCTCCATCAAGTCGGTGGGAACAACACCCTTGGGGCTGGAAAACGGCGGCTCTGATAATGAGTCTGCCAACTCGTCCAGTCTGAACTTGGAGAAGAAGGATAAAAAATCAAAGGAAAAGAGGTTTTTCAAACTGAGGCCGCGTCGTTCCGATAGTCACCACTCCCTCAGACGTTTCTTTAAGATTCTCCATCCAAAGGAACACCTGGACCATCACCCTCACACAGCGGCCCATTCACAAAAGTCCAAGTTGGAGTTACCGCTGCTTCCGTTGTCAGATACTTCGCAAGTTTCGCAAAAGTACGATGTGGGCCGTTTCATTGGCTCAGGCGCCAGTGGTCTGGTTAACTTAATTATGGCCCACGATAACCCTAACAAGATATACGCGTTAAAGAAGTTCCGTGCCAAACTCACAAATGAGACCGAGCACGATTATATCACGAAGGTCAAGAATGAGTTTTTAGTCGGTGAGTATCTCCATCATCAAAACTTAATTCACACTATAGAGCTTATCCGTGAGGGCTCTAACCTTGGACAAGCGCCCGAGTTTTACATTATTATGGAGTACTGCCCCCATGATTTCTTCAATTTGGTTATGTCCGGCCTTATGCGTAAAGACGAAATCTTCTGCTACTTTAAACAGATCATCAACGGAACGAATTACTTGCATCATTCCGGTATCGCGCATCGAGACTTGAAGCTCGACAATTGCGTGGTCGATACCAACGGTATTCTTAAGCTTATTGACTTCGGCTCGGCATTCCAATTCCGTAAACCACTTGAATATACCGGCGGCACTGGCGGCGATGATGTCCTTCTAGATGACGGCCATAAACTCGTATTTGCTCGTGGAATCGTGGGCTCCGACCCTTATTTGGCACCTGAGGTGTTCCAGCCCGTTTCCCCGATGGGATACGACCCCCGTTTGGCGGATGTATGGTCGATTGCAATCATCTATTGTTGTATGGTTCTTAAGCGTTTCCCGTGGAAAGTTCCTAAGGACCTGGACTTTTCTTTTAGAGCTTACTGCGAGAGCCCTGCGCCCGATCTGTCATTAGAAGATCTTGAGCATTTAACCATGAAAACCAAGGAACCAACACACAAGTCTGGCCCAGATAGACTCTTGAACCTTCTACCATCTGCTTCGCGTACCCTAGTGAAAGGAATGCTTGCTATAGACACCAAGACAAGATTCCTCCTAAAGGACGTTCTTGCGTCTGATTTTTATAAGTCCATAGATCATTGTCATTACTACGAAGAAGGAGAAGTCGAGCCGCCTGCGTTGGTGTGGGATCCAAAGGCTCACGCTATAGCGATATCAGAGTCGGTGAATAGTAGCACCAACGCCGAGAACCCTGGAACGCTGTCAGAGCCTCCTGCTGGCGACAACGGAGAGCCCCAAACCAGTACCAACTCCACCAGTGCAGAAGACACACTCATAAACTCACTGGCTTCTTCTTCGACGGAACCACGTGCCTCTACCCCTGGAAGTCGCTCAATCCCAGAAGTAGGTACGCTCATTAGAGGAAAATCACATAAACACCATTTGGTCACAGAAGAGGATCTCGAACGGATCCTGGCCGAAAGGGCTCAGAAGAAAAGCAAGGACACTTGATTTTGGAGAAGTTGTGAATTTATAGAAGTAAATATAAATAGCATTGCTCGTTTTATTGTATGCTAGGTTTCTGTAAACCCAAACAGACAAGACGCTATCTGCAGTACGGATGTCTTGTACACCCCAATGTGAATCTACCCATCATTTATCGCAACATTCGTGTGCTGTACCCCCTCGATTTCTTCCGCCAACGCTTCGTTGTCACCTTTTCCTTGGCAGGTTAGGAGCGTTTGCAAGGACTTCGCTCTATATATAAATGGCCGAATCTCCTCCAAAAAGTGGCGGCCCTGTTCTCCCCAGATGGGTAGTGGTCACCTCCGGGTGGTGCTCGGTAATTGCAAGCCTAGTCATATTTTCGCTGATTATCATGCATCTACGAAACTATCGTAAGCCGTTTCAACAGCGATTGATGATCCGCATCCAGCTTATCTTGCCTCTTTTCGCCCTCTCGTGCTATTCCATGCTCATCAATCCCACAGCGTTAATAGTCAAGTTCTTTATTGAGCCCGCACGCGAAATATATGAAGCCTTTGTCATATATACGTTTTTCTCGTTGCTTATAGATATGCTTGGGGGCGCCAAGAGTATTGTGATCATGACCAGTGGCCGGCCACCGGTTCCTCATCCTGGGTTTATGGGCAAGTGTCTTCCCAAGCTAGACATCTCTGATCCTACCACATTTTTAGCAATCAAGCGGGGAATCCTACAGTATGTTTGGCTTAAGCCAATTCTATGTTTCAGCATTTTGTTTGGTGAGGTGTTCGGGTGGTATGATGTGAACGACTTAAGCGTTCGCTCGTTCTATTTATGGCTCACTGTCTTGTATAATTGTAGTGTTTCCCTCTCCTTGTACTGTTTGGCGATCTTCTGGAAGATCTTGTGGACAGACTTGAAACCGTTCAATCCCATTGGCAAGTTTTTATGTGTTAAATTGATCATTTTCGCATCGTATTGGCAGGGCGTTATCTTGTCGATATTAAACTTTGCCGGCGTACTACCTGGAGCGGGCCACGAGGGTGAGAACGGCGCCGCCAATATTGGTGTTTCCATTCAAAACAGTTTGCTATGTGTGGAACTTATAGGGTTTGCTATTGGGCACTGGTTTGCCTTCTCATACAAGCCGTTTACCATTTCTCGAATCCCCAACGGACGCCTTGAACTCTACTATGCTCTTAGAGATCTGATTGGTGTCCAGGATTTGGTCATCGACTTCCGCCTTACGTTTTACGGTGATTACTATAAAGACTATAAACAGTTTGATTCCGTGGAAGCAGTCATTGCGCATCCAGCTACGAACGGGCGCATGAGCAGGCTCCATCAGGGCCTTAGATACCATAATGATGGCAAGCAAAAGCACTGGCTTCCGCAGCAGCAGAACATGTCGCCTAGTCAGTCTACTGTAAGTGCAAATGGTAGAAACAGCATCAAAAGCACTTCGGAATTGAACGCTATCCCAGACTATAACGACAAGAGGCGCCATCTGCTGCGATATGCTAACTCCATAGACCTGCTTGGCAGCTCCACAAAAGGTATTTACAACGGCACTGTAGGCGGGTCACCCCCACCGATTTCTCTTCATCCAGGCAGCGACACCAGCTCTGTTAACACTGGAAGATCCAGTCAAGAAGAAGAAGAGACAATCACTGAGATTATGAAATCGATAAACCCGGGAATTCCCTATGATGGCGAGCATTTTGAAGAAGATGAAAACTTCTACCAGTTGGCCTGCACTGTGGTCAACAATTACAAGCTAGATCAAGTCCAAGTCAAAAAATTGATTAATTATCCAATAGTAGACGAGCTCATTGATGGGCATGTTTATGGGTATAAGGTAAAGAAGTTGCGTGAAAGCAGACTCCAGAAACGACTGAGCCTTAACATGCGGGGTTACGGCAGTGTATAATTCAAAATTAAATTATTGAGCTAAACATTGTAAAACCATTCCTAGTTTATATCCCGACCTCGTTTATCATTAAGTGTAGTCTATATACAAGTTAATCTTCTATTTTGAACAGGTACATTGCATCTGGATCAAATTCTTGGGCTGCTGGTTTTTGTGAACCTGTACTTTTTTCCATCCGCTTTAATCTTCTTTGTTCTTTGGCTGAGAGCTGCTCGTTTGCTGTGGATTCCGAAATCGCTGGCTCAGTTCCGCCAACCGGCTCGACATTGACGAAAATCTGTTTATCAATCGAACCAAAAATTGTCGTTTTACAATTCAATTCCTCTAAGATTTGGTCAAGATTCTCGAGTAGCCTCTCGCGCTTTTGCATCTCAAGTTCATACAGCTCATCGTCTAGGTTTTTCAAGTTATTCCTTCTGTTACGTGGAGAATCCATCGTTTCTAATTCTTCAAGATCTTCCTCGGTATCTCTGCCAGTTTTACGTATTTTAGCGGCTGTTGCTTTATCTCCTACAACGATCGAAAACTTTTCGCCATTTGCAATTCTTTTCTCGATCTCTTTCTTCTTTTGATGCTGCAAATCACTAATGCTGATCGCCCACGCGAGGTTAACCACCTTTGTTGCTGATTTTCTCTTTTCAGCGTTTAACCTATTCCTTAGCACTTTTTGAGCGCGCGAGCTGCCAGAAGCGAGTAATTGTTTCTCGACCTCAGCGGCAAGGTCATCAGAATACGATTGAAGCATCTCCTTGGCGGTAACTTTTTTAACCATAGGGAGGCCCAGTTCGGCTTGAATTCCGATATACGCTAAACCCTCTTGATCCATATCTAGGCGATTACATATCTTGTAAAGATGCTGGGAGCTCAACTTACCAGATTCATCCCTAAAATTCACTTGATAGTTCGTCTGTGCTGCCATTACCTTATCAATAACCAGCTTCAATGCTAATCGGGTACGCTCGGTACCTGTGTCGTTGTCAAATCTGTGCAGCTCTCGTTGTCTATTTCTTGAGCCAAATTTACCATCTTCTCTCACACTCAGATTACTGTGACCTTTAAAGCCTCCGCGATCTCTTCTATCGTCTTGAAACTTAGGTCTAGAACTCGTGTTTCTGTCCTCTTCTCTGGGTCTGAACCTATTTACACGATCGTTTTGAGGAGCATTTGCACGCTTTTGGCCAGAAGTGCCCTTGTTTGAAATTGGGCTCTTAACGGTTGATCCAGGAGGAGCGTTTTTTCTATTGTCTGCATTTTTGCTGTATTGAAGACTGAATCGGTTGGGTCTCAGAGTCAGTGTCTTATCATCAAGTAAGAGTAGCAATGAGCTAGAAAGGCTTCTGGAACCTTCTAGAGTTCGAAGTGGCCCCTGAATACATCGTTTCGTGTTTAGAAATAAGAGTTGGTGAAGCATATCCGATGCTTTGGGGAATGTGCTTAGGTTTGTGACATTCGATCCCATCTAATGTAGAGGTCACGTGAAAGGACTAATTTGCAACCAAAAGTAGATCCAACAGAATAAAAAGATGGAAAATTCAATACGATTAATCTACTCGATCACGGATATTAGAATAAACTTAAGTTACTATCTATAAACAACCGCATGCGCTTTTAAGTAGCTTACCACTTGGCACCTAGCATTATAGTGGCAGCATCCTGAGGTTTCTCCACCTCGTTAAAGTGAGTGTTATACAATCTGGTCCTAGAAATGTTTTCCTTATGCGTGAATACTTTCGTCCATTCGACCAATCTTTCTGTGAGATCTTTGTTTCCAAGAACATCTACAGTTTCGATCTGCCAGTAAAGCTCCTTGGCGCTATTGAGCCAGTCCTTTTCAGGCGAACCTTGAGGACGTGAGATTTGTCCACCACCGTTAATGCATCCGTTGGGACACGCCATCACCTCCACATAATCTGCTCTAGAGGCATCGGCGGTGTCTTCGGGTGCTGGAGAGGGAGACGCGGACCCTCTGGCACTGACTCTAGCCCTCCTTCTAGCTGCAAGCGGGTTAGATTTTACCTGTGAGGTACCGTTGGAAGGTTTGAGTTTTCGAACAAGATTCTGAATGTTCCTGAAGCCATTGACTATAGCCGCTGAAGCAATCTTTTTGTTATCATACATAAGTCTGAGTTCATAGATGTCACTGTTCTTTCCTTCCACCGTTACAAAGGAGAACTTGTCTGCTTCATAGGTTCCGTTTTGTAACAAGTGCTCTTTCATTGAATGGATGTAGTGGTAGCCATAACCGCCTGACTCAGATCCAGAGTCATTAGACCACGACAATTCCGTACAGGGCCAGCCCTGTGGTGCGCATGAGGTATACAACTCTGAGATCTTGGGGGTTGGGTGCTCTAGTACTGGATCATCTCTTGAGAAGAGTTCGTAGTCGGAGCCTTCGAGGAGTTGAACAAACTCTTTCGCAGTCAAAACACAGTCTACATCAGGCGCTTCATCTGCTGAACTTTCTGTTTCCGGCCTCGCGCTCTCAAGCTTCTTGTCGAAGCACGGCATAATTGACAAATGGTATATGCTTGATCTTGAGCAGTTCAATTTTTCAGCGGCCAACTCCTTGAGAAGGCATCCAGTGATTTGCTGCGGCGACTTCACCAGCGAAAGATATGGAAGTACATATGGATGCGTTTTCTCGGCGTATAGGACCCATCCCGGGCAGATCGAGCTGAGAACCGGTTTGTGGTCGGCGCCGCCTGACAACTGTGCGCTGTTCTTTTTCTGGATGACTCGGTTAGCCTCCTCTATCAACGAAAGCTTCCTGCCCAAAGCTGTGCCGACTACAAATGCAAAGCCGAGTTTCTCTTTAAAGAAACGAATAAGTAATCTGTCGATCTGTTCGACTGTGAACCCGTAGCCCTGGGCCAAAGATACTCTGGACTGGTGAGATATGCTAACTACAAACGTTTTGCTGGTATCCTTCAAAGCCTTGAGAAACTGGTCGTGACTGTGCTGGGCTACTAGGACCTCTTCAGCAGAGGTGATGCATCCAGAGCACGCAAGACAGTCGGACAACGATATCTGCGCGGGAGCCAATGTCGAGATCTTGCCGTCGATCTTTGAAATCTGGAGCGGTTTCCCGTGCTCGTCGATCTGGATCTCGACCTCTCCTGCGTTCTCGACCTTTGGCTGTTCTACAGGCTTGATGCAAGCGACGCCGGGAGAGATGAAGTCGTTAAGATCTTCAGCAGATAGTATGGCGCTCATTGGAACAGGGGTTCAAGTCCTGTAACTGAGAATGAAAGAAGCAGATGAGTAAAGGGAATGTGGAGAAGCAGATCAGAGATGGCTGCGTGGAATATCCAATCGTCTTGACTGTATCGCAAAGATACAAATAAATGGTTTGCAGACGACTGTTTCGTAAAGATACCAATAAATAGTTGCAAGCGACTTTCGTGCTGTTGCAATGGCGTTGATTTCACTCTCTTCAGTCCTTAGTCATCGAGTGACAAGCATGCCTGCAGGTGCACAACATGACTCAAGGAAAGACGATGACGCTAACACAACTCCAAATTAATCGAGGCAAAACTGAAGTCGAATCCCACTTTCATGTCCATCCGTGATTACACGGCGTTTTGAAAATGCGTGGCCCACATTGATGTCTGCCTGCAAGCTGCCTGATCGAGGACATCGCCGTCAACTGCCACTAAAGCAGCTGCGCTGGCGATCCAAATTATACGAATATTTTTTCGAACAGTGTGGTACAAATTTTGCAGAATGAACCGCACCCCAGGTCTTCTAGAAGCACCCGGCGTCAAGCAATTCTTGGATCTCTTGGCCTGCAGAAAGAACCTCCGCATAACTGCTTCTTCTTCCACCAAGTAATCCAGGGCGGGCCGCTCCAGCCTTATATAAATAGATCGCAGTATAAATTGCGTTTGTTCGCCCCGTTTTTCTATATATTTGCGTCGTTTCCCTTCTCAGGCTCCACGGTGCTTGCCTGTTTACTCTGAGACCTTCGTCTTGCATAAGTCATCCTGCAGACCCGGCCTGAGGCTTTAAGACATCAAACACCCTTATAACCCTTCTTTTGCAAACCAAAGTACTTCCCTTTTCCTTCGCGTCTCGGTCATTTTTCCTGGTGCTAACCGCTGCCACTCGAAATTTCGCACCACCGTGTATTACTTCATTGTTCTCGTCAGTTCTGACTCATTTGGGCCAATCACTTCCCAAACCCTCCAAACCTCTGTCTGGCCATAGGCAGCAGATCTACCAAACCCAAAGTTTCGCTTTGCGCTGACCTCTGTCCTATCCAGGCTTGCCCTAGCGAACGATGCCCTTGACTTCCTCCGCAAAGGACGAGCTCCATAGCACGATTGGCACACCCACAAACCTGCGCTCAGGCGAAACAATCAAGCGCAGAAGAGTGACACGTGCGTGCGACCACTGCCGTCTCAAAAAAGTCAAGTGTGACGGTAAACAGCCGTGTATCCACTGTACGGTCTACTCCCACACATGCACGTATGACAGACCCAACATCCGCAACAAAAAGTCCCTGGCCCCGCAGCCAAGCACTCCGCAATCCACTGCGTTGTTGCAGCTGATAGCGTTGAACAGAATGCCGTCCATCACGACCATCAATGAGAACTTGGTGCTAAGCCAGAACATCTTGAATCTCCTCTTCCCCAAGCTTAATTTCAACTTCTTAGACGAAAGCCCTCAAGAGTTCGACTACAAGCGACTCCGGAAAATCGTTTCGCATCTACAAGCTCGCAACCCTAATAATGTCAACCTCAACGAGATCGGAGAAATGTACATGGATGGTGATTCTCCTCTGGCCTCTCCTTCAACAAAACTAGAGCAATCCATGGGCAGTGAAGCGTCTGGTGACGAAGGTTTGGGCGCAGAGTTCAGACTCATCTTGCCCTCCAAGAGTGAGGCGCTTCAGTTGATCTATACGACGTGGAACAAGGCCTGTGTGCTCTTTCGCTTTTACCACAGGCCATCCTTGCTTGAGGAGGTTGATCTACTCTACAGTTTAGACCCTAGTCAGTACACAGGGAGACAACAGAAGTTTTTGCCGTTCATGTATTCGCTCTTAGCTTGTGGCTCGCTTTTTTCTAAAAGCTCAAACTCTACTGATAAGACTAATAGTTTGCTTGAAGACGACGGTTTCAATTACTTTTTGGAGGCCCGCCGTCTCATAGACGTCACCAATGTCGCAGACTTGCCCTCTATTCAAACCATTGTCATGATGATCTTGTACCTTCAGTGCTCGGCCAGATTGTCTACTTGCTACTCGTACATTGGAATTGCCCTTCGAAGCGCCCTCAAGGAGGGGCTCCATCGTAATCTTTCCATCTTTCAGTCTAGGAGAAAACTTGATCCTATCGAACAAGATACTAGAAGACGTTTGTTCTTCACCATCTATAAGATGGATATCTATATCAACTCTTTGTTAGGTTTGCCTAGATCCATCAGCGAGGATGAGTTCGATCAAGAGTTCCCCATTGAACTTGACGATGAACTCATTACTCGTGAAGCTTTCCTAACTGACCAACAAGATGGAAGGTTGTCGTCGTCGGCGTGTGCCAATCATCACACCAAATTAACCATGATTCTTCTGAAAATTGTCAAAGAGTTGTACCCTATCAAGGTCAGAGCTAAGCTGGTGGATGGTGTTCCAACAATGAACATCCATGATAAGGTTACTGAGCTTGAGTATGAGTTGAAGCTTTGGTGTGACAACCTTCCTCAAGAGTTGTATCCCACAGATCCAAGCGATATCAAGCGCAACGATGCAATTCCTGAAAAGTTCAAGCTTGCTAACTATTACCTTCATTTTTCGTTTTTGAATTGTAAGATCAGTCTCTATCGGCCCTTCATTCACTATATCAGCAATGGATATTCAGCCACTAGCTCAGATCCTAGATCTCTCATCCGCGGCCGCAACTGTATCAAGGTTGCCAGGTTGGTGGTAAAGTTGGCAAACAAAATGATCGATGAGAATCTTTTGATCGGAACGTACTGGTTCTCCATGTACACCATCTTCTTCTCGATTGCATGTCTCATTTACTACTTCCACTTTGCCAATTACAACAATCTGAAGGACAAGAATGTGGGCGTCAACTACGCTGGTGTTTATTTTGACGACGACTTGAACATTGACATGATCAAGGCGGATATCGAGATCGGAAAGAAGGTTTTGAACACTTTGAAAAACATGTCAAATTCGTCGTTGAGAATCTACAACATCTTGAACAGATTGTTTGAGCAGCTCAATAGGAAAACGGCAAATAACTCTTTGAGATCGAAGTCACTCGAGCAATACCCTGCCGCAAGTGATGGGTCGCTTATTGATATTGGCCTTAACAACCTCGAAGGATTAAGCGATTCTAACAATCAAGACACGGTGACTGTTGATGGCGAAGTGGTTCCCGCTCAAAACGATGATAAAGACAAAAAGGTAGTGGAAAAACAGTTTTATGAATTTTTAGCAAATATGGAAGCAATGGAGCAGGACACCCCTACCGACCTTGTGGGCGCTGCCGCACGTTTGAAGGGAGACTGCGTGGAGAATGCTGACGCTGATAACGTTACAGGATCGAAACCCTCCGCAGCCGATGATCTTGCCGGGAATGGAGCAGAAGACGGCTCCCTGGGAATGGCTTCGACTTTCGAGCCGGTTAAATCCGTCGCCAATGGAGATCCGTTGAAGCTGTTCATGCACACTCCTTTAGAGTATGTTCCAGGCGTTATCGACGCCGTAGATACCCAGATTTATGGTCGTATTCTCCCGCCCTACATGCTTGAGGGAAACATAAGACAAGCAGGAAACTTAGAGGGCCAATCTCCAGACGGCTCGCGGCAAAGCCTTGACATGGACATGGATGGCTTCGACCTCAACTACATGGACCAGACAGATTACGGGTCTGTGATGGATTCTTTGAATCCGTTTTAGCCCCACACCGTTGGCGCATTTTCTAAGCATAGTTTTATTTATTCAACACACAAATAAATTCGCAATATTACTGAAAAATGTGCGTCAAAATAGCACTATTATTCCACAGTGTATTGACAATATGGTTGGGCGACTCTCATGGGTTCGACATTCATACAGGTGCACACCGTTGTCCGGCATGCGCATACGGCATGCGGGTCAGTAATGCGCATGGCGTGCTAAAAAAACTTAAGCGTACCCGCAGCCCGACGCTAAAACACAAAAGACGAATGCAAATGTAAGGCGACCGAAGTCAACGGAGTCAGTGACCCAGTCGAACATGGCCCACCTTTCGAGCAAAATGCTGAACGGCTCTGTGGGCGGTGCCAAGACCTTGCCAAATCACGGGCCATAGCTCGGCAACTTTTGCCGGCTGTTAATAGCCGCGTCAAAGCCGTTCAGTAAAAAGGATCGAAGCACCGGATCAGATCATTGTCACTTGAACGAGCGTCATTGGGGAAGCGTCCTTTGAGAGAATTGTGCGCCAGCAATAAATCGCTTTTCGCCTATCGCCATGTTCGGCGCCGTCTGTCTAGGGTTATTGTGATGCCGCCGAGCCACAAAATGTGGTGTGTGGCTCCACAAGTAATCAAGGTGGCATTTCGCAACTGCAAGTGACTCGTTTTGGTTTCTCTCGTGTGGAGCGTGTACATGTTTCAGGTGTGGCTGCTAATCAGAGACGCCGTGCTACGCCGTGGAGCGCTATCTACGTCAGAAGACACAAATCACGATTGGGCAGGTTGTGAGGGGACGCCATGGGGTTCTTCAATATGTGGACTTAACAATCAAAAGGCGTCGTTGTCTGTTTGTCTCGCAATCCTGCCTTTCGAGGTTTTTTTACTTTTTGCAGCGCCGGCCATTCTGGTGCTGTTCGCAGCATTGTCCTCTTCGGGCTTGTCTGTGGAACTTTCTGTGGTAACCAGCACCTACGGTTAATCGGGAAATGCAGTGTAATCTTATCTCTTTGCACGGTTACGAGTTTTGATTTTGCGATACTGGGGCCACGGTTGAGGACATTCCGGCACACACTTTGTCATCCCTGCATGTGCGCCTATTATCTCGTACGCTGTTTCCTATTTTGCAACCATAATGCCGTCTACTTCTCTGGCTGTTTCCTTGGGTCACACAGACATCGATCCTCACAGATAGGAAAATGTATTAAAAGAGGAGACTTTCTACTCAGCAGGTTTTTTGTGGCCGGCCAAAACTTATTGTCCAGTTAATTACCATGCCATCTGAGAAAGCATCCGTTGTTGGAGACAATGCTTCTGAGATTTCCGAAACCTTGCAAGCAGTTACCTCCAACCCTTTATCATTCAATGAAGTCGCTCCCCAATTCACCACCGAGCAAAAGTACTATGTGTTGAAGGCTCTCAACTACGACTCGTTGGAGTCGTTGGAGAACATGCCTGTCGCAGTGGCTTACATGATGCAAAAGATCCAAAACTTGACCGCCAACGACGCTTTGAAGCTTCTTGAGGAGTTCATGGAGGAGCACGCCGATGACATCAACATCCCTGTTGCCGAGTTGGACTACACCCGCAGATTGATCGAGAGAGGTCACTCCGGTGTGCCATCGGAGGCTTTCGGTTCAATCGAGGAGAAGACAGAAAAAGGCGAAGTCTCCGAGGTCGTCCACGAGCTCGGTGAATCTGAGAGCTCCGACAAGTACGCCATCTTCGACTGGGATTTGCAAATTAGAACCCAGGCTGGTATCATCTTTTTCCACTCTCCTTACCCAGAAGTGAGAGCCGTCACTGACGCTTACGACGACCCTACCATGTACTGTGAGACCCTCAGAGTTTACATTTTGGGTGCTATTTGGACCGCTATCGGTACCTTCATCAACAACTTCTTCATGCAAAGAATGCCAAGTATCTCTTTGAACGCCGCCGTTGTTCAGCTTATGCTCTACCCATCCGGAAAGTTGATGGCTATGATCATGCCCAAATGGAAATTCAGACTTTTTGGTGTAAACTGCGACTTAAACCCTGGCCCTTGGAACCACAAAGAGCAGATGCTTGCTACTGTCTTCTACTCAGTTTCCAGCTCTACTCCTTACGTTGCGTACAACATCCCAGTCCTTAAGATGAAGATGTTCTACAACGTATCGTACGCTGGTTGGGGATACCAAATCTTGTTGATCCTTGCAACAAATTTCTTGGGTTTCGGTCTTGCTGGTATCATGAGAAAGTTCGCTGTGTACCCTAGCAGAGCCATCTGGCCATCCATCTTGCCAACCCTTGCTCTTAACAAGGCTTTGCTTCAACCTGAGCCAAAGGAAAACATCAATGGATGGAAGATCTCCAGATACAATTTCTTCTTCGTTGCGTTCGTTGCTTCGTTTCTTTGGTTCTGGTTCCCAGACTTTGTTTTCACTGCCTTATCCACCTTCGACTGGATAACTTGGATCGCTCCAAACAACTTGAACTTGGCTACTGTCACCGGATCTCAAACTGGTTTGGGCTTGAACCCAATCACCACGTTTGACTGGAACGTTATCAGTTACAATGCTCCGTTGGCTATTCCATTCTTCTCTACTGCTAACCAGTACATTGGATCCCTTATTGCTTTCTTCTGTATTCTTGGTGTTTGGTACTCCAACTACAAGTGGACTGCATTTTTGCCTATCAACAGTAACGCATTGTTCACCAACACAGGTGCCTCTTACCGTGTCACCAAGATTCTTAACAGCGACAACTTGATCGACCCAGCTAAGTATGCTAAGTACGGACCACCTTTCTACACGGCCGCAAACTTGGTTGTTTACGGAGCTTTCTTCGCGATCTATCCATTTTCTTTCATTTACGTGACTTTGACGGACTTTGGTCACATCAAGCACTCCATTAAGGGTCTCTGGCAGTCACTCAAGGACTTCAAGAAGTCGTCTTACGACGGTTTCGATGACGCCTTCACCAACTCCATGCGTCACTACAAAGAAGTTCCCGAGTGGGCTTTCTTGATTGTATTACTTATTTCCATTATCTTTTCAATTCTTTGTGTCAAGATCTACCCAACTGAAACTCCAGTGTGGGGTATCTTCTTTGCTTTGGGTATTAACTTCGTGTTCTTGATCCCTCTTACCATTATCTACTCCATTACTGGTTTCAGTTTCGGTCTTAACGTCTTGGTCGAATTGATTGTTGGTTACGCCTTGCCAGGTAACGGTATGGCTTTGATGTTTATCAAGGCCCTCGGTTACAACATCGATGGTCAAGCCCAAAACTATATCACCGACCAAAAGATGGGTCACTACCTTCGTCTCCCACCAAGAGCCTTGTTCAGATGTCAGATGTTGTCTGTCTTTATCAGTTCTTTCATCTCTTTGGCTGTCATTAACTTCACCATGAACAACATTGATGACTACTGTACCCCCAACCAGCCTCAAAAGTTCTCTTGCCCAAGTGCCAAGACCTTCTACTCGGCTTCCGTACTTTGGGGTGTCATTGGTCCTAAGAGAGTCTTTGATGGCTTGTACCCTATCTTGAAATGGTGTTTCCTCATCGGTGCTTTGTTAGCTCCTGTTTGTTTCCTTATCAAGAAGTACCTTAGCAGCTACAAACTTATAAGATACTTCCAGCCAACCTTGATCATTGGTGGGTTTTTGATCTATGCTCCTTACAATTTGTCATACTACACTCCAGGTCTTATTGCTGCCTATTTCTTCATGCACTTCATTAAGAAGAGATACCTCAACTGGTTCAAGAAGTATAACTATGTCTTGTCCGGTGCTTTGACTGCGGGTGTTGCTTTTTCGAGTATCATCATCTTCTTCGCAGTTCAATATAAGGCAGTAAACCTTGACTGGTGGGGTAATGACGTTAACAACAACGGTCTTGACGCTCAAGGTCCAAGTTTGCTTGACCCCGCTACGAGTGCCCCAGATGGCTACTTCGGTCCAAGAGTCGGTGACTTCCCTTAATTGATAGGATTGTCTATATTCAATGCAATGCTTTGTTTCTTAAAATCTTCTTGTAATAAATTTAAACTACCATGAACTTCCCCATTCATCTTCTTCGTCATCATGGAGATCCAATTTTAGAGTTGAACCTGGAATCTTTTGACTGTGTCCTAACTTTAGTCCATTACTTCTAGGCTGCACGGGTTCTTTCTTCTTAATAGCGCTTCTCTTGTTTACAACTGGCTTCGCTTTCGGTTTTGGCGGTTCAGGAATTGATGCCTCAATCTCAACATCGTCTTCATTGCCCCACTCGTCAACTATATCGTCGTTCCAGTCTTGAGGAATCGCTGGCATATTATTTTTTGTCAAATCAGGAGTTGAGCGATTCAAAGCAGGGTCTATCTCGCCGGATACAGCAGAAGGTTCGGAAGATACCAATTTGTTTACCATGCTCCAACCGAAGGAAACGCCAGACTCGGAGGTAGCCTTTGAAGCAGTTCCACTGGCTTCCGTGACATGTGCGATAAATTCCTTTTCTTCTGCATCCTCGTCCTCTTCATCTTCTGGAAGGGTAGCACCGTTCTGTTCAATAGCATCCAAGTATTTCTGTAGGATGCGCTTAGCTTCCTTTCTTACTTTATGAGACTTTGGATCCATGAGAGATACAGCAAGATGACCCAATACCTTCGTGCACTTCTCCTCCAAGCTAAAAGTGTCCATGAGATTTTCAAATCCCGAAAGTGCGGCCATTTTGCAAGGAGTGAAGGAGTCGCGAAGTGCTTTTGACAACGCCGTAATCATCACATTATTCCTAGACGTTGCATAGATAGACTTCGCAATTCTAATGATAAGGATTAAAGTGTTGGTTCTGATTGACGGCTTAGGGTCCATTTGCAGCTTCGCTAAAACCTTTAATAGTTCGTTGTTGATTTGTTTGATGCTCACCTTGTCAATAATCATTGTCATAGAAGTTAACGTCGTTTCACGAATGAGGAAATTAGAATCTTGGAAGCCAGTAATCAAATGAGGAAATACTTTGTTCTGGACATCTACTACTTCTAATTTTGTACCGTAACTAGAAAGATTTTTTAGAAGTGAAAGTCTCACAGACCGGTCAGGAAGAGTAAAGGCAACAAATATCGCAGGGGCGATCAATTTGTCAAATAGATCATCGTTCAAGTTCTGGCCCAATGTCAAAAGGTGACTCAAGATGATGGACACGGCTTCATGTCTTCCAGCCAGCTCTTCTGGAGTGGTAGAAGGTGCCGACCTTGACTTAGCTAACTGATGAAATTGCTCTACAATATCAGGGAGTAGCTTGTTGTCCAAAAATCCAGGTGGGAAGTTGCCTTCCACATATTGGCCAAGCTCATGTTTAAAAAAAGATAATTTGCTTTGATCGTCTGCAAATTTAATCTCTTCAAGCAAGCTGGAGAACTCAACCAAAGGATTCGATTTGAAAAAATGTTGTGACTCCTGAGCGAACTTCTCAGTTGTAATTCTTTTGCCGCTGAGTAGCCTCATAACCGGCGTTGCCAATTGCCTTGGTATATGTGAGGAATCTACAAACGAAGTGAGTTTGGTAGGCAACTTATCTGGTTCAACAGCGTTTGGGATATTAAAGTCTTTGGTAGCAAAGAGTTGATAGATGAAGATTCCGAGTTTGTAGGAATCCAATAGCTTAGGAGCTGGTTGAATGGCTTGCGCTCCGTTCGCGCTAACCTCAGGAGGTATTCCCTTACTAAAAGATGATAAATACCTAGAGTTTCTATATATGGGTTGGTCTGCGTCTGATGTCAAGTTAGTAAGCACTTCGAAGCCAAAGAGCTTCCATTCACCTTGATTGTTCACAAATACGGAGTACCAATTCAAGTTGCCATGAACACAATTAGCCTTGCTGTTGATAAATTCCAACGCACTAACTATTTTCGAGATTCCGTAAACTCTGACATCTGGAGAAATCGGTTGATAGTTGACTAAGTATGTGAGCAACGGCACAACACGCTCTGTGACAATGTAGAGGAACGATTCATTTTCAATAAAGTCAACAGTTGAAATCACCAGAGGATGCTTTATTAGTTTCAGTTTCTTGTAGCAATTTCTCGCCAATTCCACGTAGATGGCTGTCTTTGGATCCTTCAAGTTAAACTCGAAAATTGTGACGGGAGTGTCGTTCTTGGGATTGATCCCATCGTAGACTGTCCAGATGATAAGGTCCGAGTTACCAGTTGGCTCCACGATTTTATCTTGAATGGTGTATGGGATCGAGTTCGCCAGAAGAAGTGATAAAGCGTTTGATAGGAAGTTCATGGTGACGGTGCTGACTCACAATGTTCAATGGATAATGGACTACTATGAGGACACGTCTATGTCTACAGACACCGATGACACTGATGAGGTTTAGACAACTGATGTTGAGAAGGACACAGACACCTTTGAGAGAGTACTAACGAAGATAAAATCCCAGAAGTGGAAGATGGGCCAATCTCAGTAATATTTATTGTAAGAAAATAGTGGATTGCTAATATTGGCGCGTTTAGATTTTACTCTTACGAGGTTTTTGTACTTCGTTGGATATGGAAAAGATTGTTCAGTTGGGTTGATCTGTGTGAAAGCATAAACCATCCGCTAGTCAAACCGAATAATTTTTTCATTAGGAAAAATTTGCTAGTAAATTAATTCTATGCGATTTTAAATCGAACTATTCGCTCTTTTATTACAAAATTATGTATGTCAATGTCTATTCAGAGCTTCTCTGCTCTCTAGAGTATTCTCTACTTAAGCAGAAGAAAGAACTTGAGAAACAGACGGCACCTCAGTAAATATAACACCATCTGGTTTCTTTCCCACCCTTTGCGCCTTATAGCCAAGCCCTCGAGTAATCCCATCCCTCAGACCCATCAGCCGATAATGCTCAGGAGAGGACTCCGACCCATATGCCTAAACACACGAGCATTGAGCTTGAGCAGGCCATTGCTTGCCCCGCTGGAACCACCTAGAAAGGTTCCTGCGTCAACTTCTTTTCTCAAGGGATATAGCTGGGCCATGAGCGTAGATCGTAGACTAGAACAGTTGGAGAAAGATACCCCAAACAAACAGCTTGCAGCGCAACTCATGGACCTGATTGAAGGACATCCGGAACTACTCTCTCTTTTGCTGATACTCCACTACGAATTATATAAAGTCGGTGTAACCCCTTCTCCCGAAAGAGAGTTTACAACCTCTCAAAGAGTCTCATATTTATGGGCATACACATGGAAGCTTTCAAAGCTCAGCGACACCTTTTGGGAGTACTGCTACATATTGGATATCGCTAAAAGTGTACATGCCCTTGAGCCCGTGCCGATGGATGTCGGAATACTAGACCCCAAGAACTTTACTGCCGAGCAATTCAACATGCTACAAAGCGGAGTATATAAGGGCCGTGACTTCCGGGACATTCCAATTCCAGGCCATCTGTGGTCCAAGAGAAAGCCTATTCCGTTGGTCGAATAGGTGTACCGTTCGACGTTTGCAAATTGAAAGTTTCGCGCCGAGTGCGAGGCTAAAGAAGATGACGACAAAATCGAGACACTTGGAGCTTTCTTATATTTATACACTTCCACGTTCGTGTAGCACTCGCATACTGTGGGCATAGTTGGATAGAAAGAAGTGAAAGGAAACTATGTAAAGAATTACATCACGCACAGGTAGTTCAATAGAAACACAGGTATAGAAAGATATTGGTATATTACTGAAAATGAATATCGTTATGTTGAATTATGATATACGTTACTATATATAGTGGCTTATGCCATAGATGAAGCAAGCAGATGAGGAGAATTATGGCTTTGGAATCCTCAAACTCTTCGAAATCTCTCCACATCCTTGGAAGATAAAGAACAAGGCCACGGCGTGAAACTCAAAGGACGTGCCCCTGAAGAAAAGACCGCCGGGCAAGTTGTCCAAGATCTTGTCCTGATACACCAAGACCGCCATGAAAACCACCCATACCAAATTAGTTGGCACAGGCAAGCCCTCGAAGTACTGCGATTTGCCCGTGCTGTCTTTAGGAATGTTATTAGTCGAGATGTTGAAACGGGCCAACCTTGTCAAGCCACACAAGACCCAAAACGACAAGATCAATGTGTCTACAGTGGAGCGAAAGCCAATAGCAAATGCAATGATAGCAGGCGAAACACTGAAGGAAATCAAGTCGGCCAAGGAGTCAAGCTCTTGGCCCATTAACGAAGCCTTGTTTCTCAATCTGGCCACGCGGCCATCAAAGAAGTCAAAGAACAAGCCCAAGCATATAAAGAAATGTGCTCTTTGCACGTAATGGGACTTTCCAGTGAGTGCAAAGCGCAAGCAAGAAATGATGGAGTAGAAACCCGAGAACCCGTTCAAAAGAGTAATGAAGTCGGCCATGTGAAGGTTCCGGACCAAAGAAAAGTGGCGACTATCGTCCAAGAAGTTCTGGTAGTCTTTTGGTTCTGGACGCGGCAAGGGTTCGTGGTTGGAGCTCAACGAGAACAACGAAGAGGATCTTCTGATTTTGACCGAAGGAACAAACTCGCCGTCGCTCTCGACATCTGAGGCTATCGCCTGCTCGTGGTTTGGCTTGAAGCCAGAAGTAAAGGCCTCCGACATTATATTAAGACGAATAGACGAGGAAGATCGAAGGGATGCTAGGGGAGGGATGGAGACTGATACAGGAGAGTATGGAGGCAGAAATGGATGCAATTGAATCAGAATTCCAATGGGGCGCGGCCTAAAACGTATTTATTTGTGTTTTTCTTGCGCTTGTCCAGGGAATGTTGCTTCTAATGGTAGTCACAGTCACAAGGCTACCTTTGCTCAAGCCTGGTACTCGGGGTCCTGCATGGAGACAATCTGAAACAAACACACCTGGGAAACTATTGCTACACGATGTCTTCCTTAAACAGCGAAGAAAACTCTGCTAATATGCAAAACGGTTGTCTAATCGAAGGAGTGAAATTTTGACGTCTTTATTCTATAAAGTTGCTGTGAAATAAAACCAACCCTG
This sequence comes from Australozyma touchengensis, assembly GCA_030566735.1. Taxonomy (NCBI): domain Eukaryota; kingdom Fungi; phylum Ascomycota; class Pichiomycetes; order Serinales; family Metschnikowiaceae; genus Australozyma; species Australozyma touchengensis. The sequence goes on along the minus strand of JAKUAS010000001.1, from coordinate 67,560 downwards.
AAAGTAAAACCAGTTCCCAATGTACAAAAATAAACTTGTATAGAAACTTACCAGAACACCCAAAATCAGTATTCCTTGTTGGCACTATGGTCCAGAACCAATACTTCTGGTAGCGACGAGATGCTTTCGCCAGTTTGGTGGAAACGGCCAAGTCGGTCCATGTAGTTCTGGTTTTGTCCCAAGAAGTACGGCAAGCCGTGAGTGGAGTTGAGTCCAGACGTCATTGATTCTTCTGACGACGTTCTCGAGATACTCAGCTGTCTGTCTTCTTCAATTTGCATGAGCTTTTGTTGTTGCGCCATAAGCTCGTTCTGAAGATGTAAATAGTCCTCGAGATCCTTCTGTGTCTGTGTGGGCTCTTCAGCCAGTTGTACAGGTTCCAAATTTGAAGACGAGCCTTCGGTACTGTTGTTGGCACCGACCATGAAGTTGTCAAATGGATCGGTGACCTGCTCGTTGGGAGACAAAACTTTAGGAGTGAATGCTCCGTTGAGACTGTGCGGCTGGATACGCTCAAGCGACGCCTTATCTGACAAAAGGTTCTTGAGGTTGAGCGACATCTCCTGGCTGAGTCTCTTGCTGCTTCTGTTTTGTTCTGGTGCAACGGATTCGCGTGAGGAGTTCTCTGACGAAGTCGACCTTTGAGCTAATTTCTCCTCAATAAACTTGAAGCGCTTTAAGTGATTGCTTGAGAACTTAAGAAGATCCTGCAAGTCAGTAGACCAAGCGGCAAAATCGGTTTCGTTTTGGCACTTAAAGGAAACCTTTTGGCTGGTGGACACACCTTGCAATACAAACTTGTACTCATCAGATTCCTTGACGTTGATGGTGAAGTCGTTAAGATTGTAGGACTTAAGAGGCGTGTTTTCATGATCAATAACTCCGCCAATTTTGCCCTTTGCCTTCTTCTTAGTCTGATGAGCAGCAGCGCCTTTCAGATTTGACTTCTTCTCGTTTGCGGTGTCAATCTTGAATTCGTGTAAGTAGTTGCAAGTTAAAACGTAAAAGTACGACACATAGGACTTCATGACTTTCTGTTTTCTGTAGATGTAGCCGCATCTTAAGCACTTGCTGTGCACAGATGTGGCAAAAGGATACTCGACGGTTTTGTATGACCTTATTTCTCTTTTCGGAGATTCGTCGGTATCGTAATAAATATTCAAGAAGTTCTTGTTGTGCGACATGAAATACTCCCAATTGTACGTCAGCGTCTTGAGCTTGTTCTTCAACGTCACACCCAAGTTCACAAGACATTCTTCCAAGGAAGTCGCGTAGACTGCCTCAGTACTTGTGGCTCTAATTATCTTCTCTGTGACGCCATTCAAGTCTTTGATAACATAGTTAAGTAGATCTTTAGAAATGTTCTGCAAATTGACGTACAGGGCAAAGATATAGTTCTCATGAATCAACTGGCTTTTCAATTGATGATCAAGGGATAGTTTCAATAGGAACGGGTCACCCAAGGATTCCTGTTCGTCATCTTGCTCACTTCTTTGTTTAATAATAGGTTTGGGGCCCGAGTAGCGCCGAACTGCATTGACGTAGTCATTGAGACAAACTCCAGTTTTGGACACTTCTTTTATCAATGTCACATTGGCAAAAGAGTCGTTGCGCAACAGTGACTTTATTTCCTTGATCTTAATGCTGAGGTTTCTGTGCAACTGTTCCAAATTTGGGATGATTCTGTGGGTGACTTCTTTGCACAATTTCACTTGAGCTTGTTGAATGCTAAGATGGTTGTTAACCAAGGCGGTGCCCATATTCATGAACAACGAGTCCGGCGGGAAGTACGACGGATCAAGGACCACGTCAGACTTTGGGGCTAACATGGCCGCCAGAATGTGCTGAGTGACATTATTTGACGAGTTCTGAGGCGAAATCGTCGTTGGGCGAGCTTTCGTTTGCTGACCGAGCTTCGAAGGCTGCAGGGGTTTGGTGTTAGCCAGCCCCTTAGCGACCGCCTGCTCTGGAATAGATTCCGGATCAATAGAAATGGAACTGGTAGATCGTTTGTGGGCAAAGGATTGATTCTTAAGGAAAGAAGTCGCAGATTTGGCACGAGGCAACCCAGGACGCTTTGCCTCGTTCGATACCGTTGGAGTCAACAGAGAGCCGAGCGTTTTGTTGACTTCATTCTTTGGGGATGTCAGCGTGGACAACGCATAGTTTGTCAGCAGCTCCAATTCGGATATGCAGCGGTAAGGCAAGTCCCGGAAGCCCGGGAACTGGACGCTGGCGATGAGCTGCAAGTTCAAGTTCAGGTCAAATTCCTTGGCCAACACGAGGTCCTTGAGGTAAGCAATCAACGCGGCTATAAAGTGCTTCCATAGCTTGAAATACAGGATGAGATGGTTTATGGGTTTAGCCTCGTGCGACGGCACGTTAACAAAGAACGGGCTTCTCCGATCGTTAGCGGGCAAGACAGACGACCCGGTTGTCATGGTGAACCAATTCGAAATATGGTTTAGCCAAGTATGCGGGATATGGAGAGCTCGAGTTCACTGACCTTTCCGTAGCGTACCGAAGAAGACGAGCAACTATAGACCTAAAAACGCCTAGAGGATAATTTCTGATGATTCAGTTGTCGCACGGAGTCTACTGAAATTTGAGTAGCTGTAAATCAAGCAGTCCTGGCGGTCTAAAGAAGGCACCTGATGAATGAAGTCTGGGGAAGTGTAGGCGATAAGGCTAAATGGGGACCGTACGGAGTTAAGGGCTAGTATAATTGCACTATAAAAGGCTGTCTGTTTCTTGTTTGCAAACGGCTTACAGAAGTAGGAAAAAGTGCTAGTACTATAGTTCAGGCAAGAACAAAGTCTACGCAACGATGAGTCCAGGCTTCGGGCGCCTAAAGAAGGGGGACGTATATGCATAAACCGTAATCGTCTCTGTGCAGGACGGCTGTAAATAGAACATGGCTGTCGAGCGTCGAAAAAGCGAACAAGGGCATGCGAGCCATTGGCGAAAATGACTCGGATCGAGGCAATACATAGATTGGGCTGGGTTTCTGTTTTCCCGCCGATTTGAGCTGTATTCGTAGCGAGCGCTGCTTTCCATTAAGTGGACTAGCGCGGAATACCATGATGTCAAGATGCTTCAAGGGGACCCTCCGTTGAACACAGCGCACCTTCACAGAAGGTCACGGAGCCGGAACTAAAAAGACAAAGTCTCGAAAAAGGTCCTACTTAGCGGGTCTCAGAAGGTCGTTTGGTGTCACAAAGTCCGCTATGGACTCTATCATGGTCAAGAGTCCAATCGCAATAAGGAAATAACTACTCTTCATGAATTACAGCAACCCCGGAAAACTCCAACGGAGCATAATCTTTTTTCTGTGGTTTTGTCGATTATTGATTGCGCCGGGCATTCAACGCACAGAGGCCCTGTGCTTCCGTTGAGTTTGACACTTTTCAGGAACACTCGTAATTGCATAAATAAGACATCCTTTTTGGTGAACTTTCAGTATAATTACAGCATCTTGGCAAAATTACAAACGGAACAGAATCGTTTATTATTTGGTTGTCAATTATTGATTGCGCCGGGCATTCAACGCACAGATGCCCTGCGCTTCCGTTGAATTTGACACTTTTCAGGAGACACCTGTAATTGCATAAATTAGACAACCTTATTGGTGAACCTTAAGTGTATTGCAAGTCAATACCGTGAGCTGAGAAACGGACAGTGCAAATGGTAATTTTTTTAAACTGTTCGAAAGCGGCCCGCCGAGTGATTTGCGATAAGAATCAAAACTGATCACTCCATTTGATGATCCAAGGTACGTTTATAAAAATCACAGCATGAATTGTTTTACAATGCAAAGCAGCTCGGTAAGTCGAAATTTCATAAAAGGCAGAACATCAAAACTATTAGAATGGGCAACGCTTGCTAGTAACAAGGAAGCGACAGAGATTCTTCATGCTCAATAATTTGCCACGCTTCGTCATACTTTCGTACAGTTCTGCTAATGTCTCAGATCGAAAGCGTCACCATACTCGCTGAGCGGACAGTCAAAATCAAATATTAGGCTGGGCGATTTTTATGCCATGTCTTGTATCATATCCTAGCATCGCAATTTGGTCATTGACAAATGTCCTAGACAATGAGTACCTAGGAAGGATCAAAAGAACCTGAGAGCTGCATGTCAAAAGAAGCATTCTTATAAAAAGACAGTTCAAAAATTAAGTTGAGATCCAACGGGAATCCAAGTAGTCAGTCTCACCTATCGTGTCCCAGCATAGAAATTCAACAAGGTCCTTCATTTGAGTATTAAACCACGAGGATACCAATTCCTGGGTCTGTTTTTCGACAAAAACTTCCAACGCCTCGCTGATATCGACCCTACTTCCAGGTAGAATTGGATTCAAGATGGTCGCTCGTGATCCATCCAACTTTGCTCAACGTTATCTCGACCAACTCAACCAAAAGTCCAATGAAAGCAAAATAAAACTCGATAATACAATTAGAGGCGTTCCTCAATTAAGTGAAATCAATGGGTTAGACGACTTACTTTATACGCATACCCTGGCAATAGCATTGATTGACAAGACCAGGGATTTGGCCACAGCAATAATCCACAACTGCGATAACATATATCAGGCTCGGCTCAAGGAGAAGGACCTTCTCCTAAGATCAGGTCTATGGGCGGCCTTCAAGGGTGACGAGGTTTTCCAAAATTTCTCCCTAGAACCCTTGCAATCGCTTAAGCTAGTTATAGTCGACTTTAAAAAAGGTATGAAAGAGGTCTTTTTTAAGGAAAACCAGAGCAATATTAATTGTGATTCAACAGCACGAACGCTCACAAGGAAAATGCGTGTTTGTTGCCAAGATTATCGAAATTTCGTCCAGGAATTGATCAAAGAAGCCGTTGACAGTGCACAGTGCTGTTTGCAAGAGCCGAAATACGAGCAATGTGACGAAAGAAAAGTTGCTACTCGTAGCTGGAATCTATTTTATTTCTCATTGATTTTAATGAGCGGCTCTCTCGTGCTAGTTTATCTTTCAGCCAAGCTCATAAAGGTCTGGAATTTGTAGGCTGCTTGTCGAAACATTGTTAATTGGTCATGACCACTTCTAAATACAATGGACTAACACTAATGTCTACCTTCCAAAACGTGACTTTCTATATCAGCGGCCGCCTAAGGCTATCTTACATGGATTGGTTTTGAACAAAACTCCATGTTGTGTTGGAACTTAGATTGATGCAAGTGCAAAGCAACACCTGCCTTTTTCGATTAGAAAATGCCGCTGAACACGTCGCCATCTACAAAACTTATATTTGAAGAATCAACGTCAAGCAATCCAGTTACAAATTTCAAAAACGATAAACAAAAAGGTATTCGTCTATTGTTTGGAAATAGGGACTTTATGGAGAATGACTAAAATGAGTACGAGAGTGACAATAGCTTGCAGAATGGAAGGATCTTCACTTCTGCTTAAGTAATCAACTAAGAATCTTAGATACCGCCTATAATGGAAACAAACAATGAACATTCTAAATATAAATCATTTGTTTCCTGCAAAAAGCCAAAATGTAACCCTCGAATTGTTCGACGCAGGGTTTGCCTAGTATCATTCAGAGCTGCATCTATAGTAAAGGCCACTTCAAATTGGGAAGGAGCAAATAGCATTAAAATTGTCAATAAAGGGGCGTCTTTTGATCTTAATTTGAAAAGTCATACAATTTTACGAATCATTTTCAGAACAGTTGATACCGAGAAACCAGAGACGATTTCATAAGGGACTAATCATGATTTATCAAGTACGACAAATTGGCCACCGCGATAATATTTGAGTCCATTTGCCTTGTTAAGGACTGAATTCATCCTGTCTGTAGGCAATCTGGACGAAAACACTTTAGTCACGAAAATCTTAGCGCCGAGACCAGCATGTATCTGATTCGACATTATTATGTCACTGAGGCGGCTGAGACCGTTTCCTTTGTTGAAATTTGATTGCTTTTCGCCGTCCGTGCCCCTGAAATAGCCTCTAGTTTCCCGATCTTGTTTAGCATAACGCTCAACGGCAAGTTTGTTCTGCTCTTTTCACAACAATAGAAATACCCACTACATTATTGCAAATTATAATTCCCTGAAACAGGTTGTCCAAAATTTATACGAACGTTGGATTTAATGATGGTTGGGATCGATAGATGCCCGGACAGCCCACAATTGAATAGCCTGATACAGGGCGGCACCGAAGCTGACGAGTTCTTGGACCTATCAAATTACCCTACAAGTTCTTTGTCAGTGGTTCCAACGCCTTTAACAACCATTCCATTAGAGGGCGGTATTCCATCCCAATCCGAGTATTTCCCGTACAACACAGACATATTGCAAAATACCACCGATGATATTAACACAAGCGGCTTTCCATTCAACTTTCAGGAGCCGCACCACCCCAATCAGCTAGCGTATACACAGCCAGTTTCCATGTTTGGGCCAAACTTTCAAGAAGAACACAATGCACCTGATCCTTTCATATTTCGCCCACAAGGCAAAGCCGAAATTAGGCCGAAACTAGAAAGGAGTAGTTCGCCTGCAATGGGGTCAGATCTAGAAGCAGCAAAGTCAAGTGACCATGTCAACTCATGCAATAAAAACTATACCGTAGGGGCTGGCGGCCATAGCCATGCCAAGGTGAAACAGGAATATCCCACCGACAGTGTGGACTTAAATACATACATTGATGGAGTGAGGCCACGGGACGCGTACTTGGTTCACCTCGAGGTGATGCGAACACTTGACAGTGAAGTTGAGTTTGAGTCTCATTTCCTTGCAGTGCACGAGCAATTCAAGGAAGACGAAGAGCGAGAGCGAAAGATTCGGCGGAACCAAGGGAACATCGAATGGAAAGCGGGCACCTCTTTTGGATATCTTGGGTTGGGGAAGCAGAAAACGCTACCGAAAAGCTACCAGAAGCGAATGCCCAAGAAATCGTGCTTTGGCATCATAAATATGAGACGAAAAAACGCCTGGAAAAGGAAACCAAATAAACCGAGAAGAGGTAACCGCAGATCGTAAGCGACTCTTCGAAAGTGATCGATCGATACCAGTCTGAATATCAGGCACAAACGCCTAAGAAGGGGCCCTTTCTTGACTAATTAGAGCCATTTTAATGGGTAGTCCGTACCGGTAACCCGTAATAGTCTGAGATATCGTTAAGATTCGGTGACAGGGGACAAAGAGAGCGATTCTATTTGCTCCACAGGCGTTACCAATTACACGTGCACTGCCAGTCTTCCCAACGGCACTGGCAACGTCCGAATATGTTGAGGTTTTACCTACCGTGACATCGGAGACCAAATAGTCCCATACCTTCCGTTGTGAAGCGGTTCCAAATATGTACTTGTACAGAAGAGATTGTCTGATGGCGTCAATCTCGCGAGGACTATTCAAAGCCTGCTTTATCTTATTCTTTGTGATGATGATGGAAGAGTTACTGTCAGTATCCTTCCCGGGCACTATCAGGTATTCCTTTCGTACACAGTGGAAGTCCTTCTTGACTAAATCTACAAGTTTTGACCATTTCCCTAAAGAAAGGTAGTAAAGCGTCCCTGAAGAGTCTGTCACGGCCAACGCATCGGCGAGTGACAGCTCTACGTGCCAAAAATAGAGTTTTTTCATTTCGGTTTATAGATACGCAAATTGTAACTTTATGTCAGACGCGTGTGTAGTAGAGGCGAAGAACATGGGATATTTAGGGAAAGACGAAGAGAAGAAATCGACAAGGATTAATGTTGATGATTCGAGCGCCCACTTCCTTTTCTTTTTTTCTGCGCGGCGATCGTAGATCAAGGTGTTTTTTGCAGCCATAACACGATTTAAGAATGGGCAGGAAGTCCAGAATATAAAAATGCCGAGCATAAATTCGATACAAAATGCAATGACCCGCTAGTGATAAATGAACGGTCATGAAGGCATGGGCCCTGAACAGGTACTAAGCACCATACGACACGATACACAACTTGTCCACTCACTAATCACGAATAATTTGAGCTCTCGATTATAAGTTTCGGATTTTACGTTTCCGCAGTATAAATACAGATCGATTTCCTCCTTTTTCACACATTGTTATTTAGGACACCGTTCTGAGTCTCGCACGTCCGCGGTGTGTTGTTCGTTATTTCGAAATTCAGATTCAGGTCTACACGTCGTTCGACTTTCGGCTCTTGCATCCACAGAAACTCGCCACTTGGCGGCCCAATTTGATTCGAAGTCGCCACTCTTTTTCATATAAGATCCCTTTCTGAATCGTGTCACCCCCATCTCCCCGACCATGGAACAAGACCCAAGATCTCCATATGAGCAGCTAACCGAGGATCGTGAAGACATCGACGGTGTGCGCTTCTCGTGGAATTGTTTTCCGAGCACAAAAGCAGATGCGGCCAAGTTGGTTGTTCCTACGGGATGCTTGTATACTCCGCTCAAACTGAACCCAGCAGTCTTGAACTACAACCCCATATGCTGTTCGCTGTGTAAAGCTGTCATGAATCGATTCTGCCAAATGGACCCCAAGGGCTTCTGGAGCTGCTGCTTTTGTAACATGAAGAACCAGCTGCCCTCGCATTACCAAGGCATGGAACACAACCCACCACCAGAGTTGTACATCAGCACAGTGGAGTACGTCACAAACAAGATTGTGAAGCAGCCGCCTATTTTTTTCTTTGTAGTGGATTTGTGCCAGGACGAGGACAACTTGAACGCATTAAAGAAGACGTTGGCCGATTCTTTGGCATACTTGCCCGACAACGTGTTGGTTGGATTGATCACTTTTGGTCAATTGGTCCAGGTTCATGATTTGACCAACCCTGCAGTTCGCAAATCGTATGTTTTCCGTGCTGGGAAGGAGTACACCGAGAAGGAGGTGGCCGAGATGCTTCACAAGCCCATTATCGCCCAAGCAGGACAGCCAATGCCTCCAAACTCCTTACATAGATTCTTGTTGCCTCTCAGAGATATCGAGGAGGATCTCACTGATATTTTGTTGAACCTCAGCCCCGATCCTTGGCACGTTCCTCACGGCAACAGATCGATCAGATGTACAGGTTCAGCGATCAACATTGCCACTGCCATTTTGGGCCAATCTTACAGCGGATTTGGCGCCCGTGTGTTTTTGTTTGTAGGCGGATTATGTACCACGGAGCCAGGTATGATTGTAGGTGACAAATTGAAAGAACCGATTAGATCTCACTCAGACATCGACAAGGACAACGCCAAGTACTATAAGAAAGCAGTCAAGTTCTACGAGAGCATTGCGCTGAGAGCTGCGAAGAACTGTCACGCGATCGACTTGTTTGGTGGTTGCTTGGACCAGGTGGGTTTCTTGGAAATGAAATCTTTACCCACCAAAACTGGCGGTGTGTTGCTTCTAACCGATGCCTTTACCACCACAATTTTCCACAACTCGTTTTTGAGTTTGTTCGAAAAGGACGCCGACGACAACTTGGTCATGGGCTTCAATGCAACGCTTGACATCAAGTGTTCAAAAGAACTCAAAGTTGGAGGTTTGATTGGTCACGCACACTCTTTGAACGTGAAAACCAACGTCTCCGACACCGAAACAGGAATGGGTGGCTCGTCGCTGTACAGAATGTGCACTCTTGCGCCCAACACAACTTACGCGATCTATTTCGATGTATCCAATGTGGCCGCATTGAACCCCAACCATCCGCTGTTCATTCAATTCATCACGCACTACCAACACTCTTCTGGTGTTTACAGAACACGTGTGACCACCCTTTTTAACGCCATGACCTCTGATTTCGGCGCCTTGGCTAGTTTCTTTGACCAGGAGGCTGCTACTGTGTTGATGGCTCGTTTGACTCTTTACAAGTCCGAGCAAGATGACGGTGCCGATGTTTTGAGATGGATCGACCGTAGTTTGATTAAATTGTGTCAAAAGTTTACTGATTACCGCAAAGACGACGAGAACTCGTTTTCCATGCACCCACAGTTTGAGTTGTACCCACAATTTATCTACCACTTGAGACGGTCGCAATTCTTACAGGTGTTCAACAATTCTCCAGATGAAACTGCTTTCTATAGACACGTGCTCATGACCGAGGACACAATCAACTCCATGACAATGATCCAGCCCTCGCTATTATCGTTTGACATGACGCAACCGGAGCCATTACCCGTTTTGTTGGACTCGGTGTCGATTAAAGAAGACGGTATCTTGCTTTTGGACACCTTTTTCCACATCTTAATCTACCACGGAAAGACCGTAGCTCAGTGGAGAAAAGCCGGGTACCAGGACCAAGAGGAATACGCGCACTTCAAGGACTTTTTGCAATTGCCTAGAGTGGAGGCAAGTGAGTTGCTCGCCGGCCGGTTCCCGTTGCCCAGATTTATTGACACCGAGGAAGGAGGCTCGCAGGCCAGATTCTTGTACTCGAAGTTGAACCCTAGTACCACGTACAATTCGCAAGACAATAGTGGAGGGGCGATTGTGTTGACTGACGATATCTCGTTGCAGGCGTTCATGTCGCACTTGAAGAAGATTGTTGTGTCTGGGTCTAATTAGAATATGTAAGTAGGAGTAAAAAGAACAATGCATTCAATAAAGGATAATGATGATTCGAAGATTAAACTGGAGCCTGATTTTGACGAAAAGGTAGATTACGCAAGGATAAGAAATTGAAGTTGTTTGAGCAAAGATTTAGGAGAGAATATTCTAAAGATAAGAGCGTGTATAAAATCCCAAATTCAATTCTTATATTTCTTCTTCATTTGTAAAGTTTTCTTTTACACTCAATTCCACACTACATCTTTCACTATATTGGGCATTGGATGGATCAATTTACCCCATACTTTTCACTACTACTTTCAACGTCAACAACTCATTGTCTTAAAACCTTTATAGCATTCAAATTAGGAGCCCAAATCCAAAACAAAACTAATAGGAGTGAACATGACTGGGACTGAGAAACTCACTGCCGGTATGTAAAGCGAGAAGCCATTCTTTCCTTTCTGATGAAACTAACATCTAGATGAACTTGCCCTTTACGATCGTCAAATTCGACTTTGGGGTCAAGATACACAGCTACGCCTCCGGTCCACGAAAATTTTAGTCATCAATTTGGGTGCAGTGGCCACGGAAACGGTAAAGAACTTGGTTCTTGGAGGCATAAACTCGATTGAGATCCTCGATCCGTCACACGTCAAGGAGGAAGACTTTGCGACTCAATTTTTCTTACCCAAAGATTCAAGAGTTGGCGCACTTAAACTTCCACTAGTTGAAGCGGCTATTCGTAAGCTTAACCCTAGAGTCAACTTATCCTTTTGCACAGATTCATTGGGGCAGAAGAACAGCGAATACTTTGGCCACTTTGATTTGGTCATTGCTACGGAACTAACAAAAGAAGAATTTTTGAACGTGAATGAAATCACCCGTAAATTGTCGATACCATTGTACGTTTCAGGGTTGCATGGTATGTTCTCGTACATCTGTACGGATTTAATCGAACACAAATCAACCAAGGACCACGAACTCGGCAACCAGCCGCGTTTACCCGGCACGGCCATCAACGACGTGAAGAAAATCGTAGACGTGGATACCAACACTGAAACTTCAAAGGAGAAGGTTACTATCATCGATACGTATTACCCACTCAAGGATATCTTCCACTCGAAGAAGCTACGCAAACAATTGAAGCGTAGACAGCTCAATAAGCTTTCCGGCGCCCTTCCGCTAATTTTTGCTCTTTTCGACATTGCTCGTCCGGTAGACGTGGAAGAATGTATTGACATTGAACTCTTGAAGAAACACCTGTTACAAGCTTGCCAGAATCTCGATCTTCCGCCAAATATTGTCAGTGAAGAATATTTGAATCTCTTCTCAAACAACGCATATGCAGAGTTTGCGCCCGTGGCTGCTATAGTTGGCGGCATGCTTGCACAAGATGTGATTCAGTATTTGGGTGGTAAGGATAGTCCCATCAACAACTGTGTGATTTTCGATGCACATCGGTCAGAAATTCCCATCTACTATTTATAGAATCTAAGAATACATCATTATCATTAATAAATACGGGCGTACACAGTTACTGAGTCTATCGTTTGGTTACCTCCCATTTGGAGTCATGCCTCTGCCTTTTCGTTTTTTTATATGCGACGTATCCCTCAAAAACTTAAGAGTTTGTGAAAAGCTGGCCCTCAACGCTTTGTTAGCTTCCAAGGCCCTCTTAAGCTCTTCTACTTTCTTCGCTTTCCTTTCATTAAACTCCCTTGCTTCAGCCTCCTCCAATTCCTTCGCTTCCTCTATCCTGTTTCGAAGAGTCTTACATTCCTCATTGGTGCTTTGTACTTGTTCCTTTGACTGTTTGATTGACGCTTCGCAAGACGCAAGCTCGTTGCTCATATAGTTCTCTTCTTCTTCTTTGGCCTTAGTCTTGGCCAAGAGCGTTTTGATTTCGTTTTTAAGCTCCCACATCTTTAGTTGTTGCGTAACAAAATCTGCTTGTACGGACTCTTTAGCCAATCCCTTGTTTTCTACAAAATTAGCGAGTTGCGTGCTTGCATCAAGGATACTGGCTGAAAGCGACGCATTCTCATCTGTACGCTTCTGGATCTTCTTGTTTGTCACCTGAAATCTCTGCTCTGCGTGGTCATGATCTTCAATAATCGATGCGAGGGTGCGTTTGATTTCTTCAAGTCTTCTTCCAAAGGTCCGTTGTTTATCGGCCCTATTGAAATTAACATAGCAATCAAACTCTTCTTTGATAAATCTTAGATCATGGTATTTGGAGTTGAGTTTCAATAGAAGCATGTGTGTCATAAGCGAAGGGTCCTCGGTTGACTTCAGTGACGACAGGTGGTGATTGTGTATTCCACTCAAAGAAGCATAATCATGCTTAAGAGGATTGGTTACATAGTCCAGCTGGAGGCGCTTTGTCTCATAGTACGTCTTCTTATGTTTAACGGATCCGTCACTCGTAAGTTCGTTGGAGTCGTAGGGGGTATAATGATACACAACTTCTGTCAACAACGAGCGCTCAACATCAGTTGCAGAAAAACGGGGAATACGCGGAAGCTCAGGAAGCGGCCATTTGGGGAAAGTGCCCATATCGCGCCGGAACACGTAGTCGAAAAACGTGTGTGAAAGATACGATAGGTTCTGGTTATAAATGGGGAATAGATCCGGCAGCAAGTTGCCCACTTGGTCCCGGAGACAAACAATCGACGATATTAGCTTATACAAGTATGATGAGCTCGATTTGTCGGCGGAATAATGTTGTAGACAGTGTTCGATGGAATACATGGGGATAAGCTTCAAAACGACGGCGGCATCAAGTCCTCTACAATTTTGAGTTTTGAGCGTACTTATGAAAGTACCCTTGGTGTCCACAGACCCGTCTAGAGCTATAAGCACATCGAATTTCACTGCGTGTAGCTCGGATTCGAACCGAGACACTTCTCCGTCGCTTGGCAACAAATGTACGAATGTTGTCCGGTAATCCTTTACGTTGCCTCTTACGCCCTTGTTAGATTCTCTCTTTACGCTGTTCCCAACGTATCTGATTATCTGTTTCTGCCCGTTTGTGCCTAACATAAGCGATTCCGTCAAGTCGAACATCTTTGAATCGTTACGCATTATAATGCCCACGTTCTTCGCCAGCGGCAGCATCATATTCAGCAGAATCACGTTTACGACATTTCTCAACACGCTAAATTTGCCACTGGTCTCGGCCAACTTGGCAGGAAGATCTCGAATGTTGAAGTTCTTGGGCATGTAGTGTTTGATTAGTAGGTACGGGTGGGAGGCCACCAACATACAGTTTTCTATACAGATCTCAAGCGACTTGATGATGAGTTCCGTGTTATCATTGGTTTCACAGTACTTGAGGATATCTGGGTAATGGAGCGACACTATTTGGTCGGTCAACTCTTTCTGGAACTCGAACATAGGTGTTGCTAGGTCGTACTCGCCCGAGAAGTTATCTGTATCCAAATGGAGATCGACTATCGGCGGTTCAGGGGTACCGTCGAGAATACTAAACAAATCCATTTTTTTGTTCTACTATGGGGCTTATAATGGGATAATATAGGAGAAAGGTTGAAGAGGCTGGTTAGGATAAGGTGGAGTGCAGCGTCCTACATGGCCGGAGATCGTATGCAGGCAAAGACGTTATTGAATCGGTGCAAAAGAGATGGAACCTTGTACAATAAAATGTGATAAAGATAAATTGGGATCTGGCGTGTTTGTTCTATGTGGCTATTTTTTGGTTATTTGCAATTTGTTCGATCTAGCGGTGTGATGTATCAGCCAAGATCAATTGACAATATACACTATAAAGCTGTTTTAGCAGATGTTCAACAGAAAAATTGGAGCTCGATTTCATTGCACACACTATATAGACTCGTGCAGTATAGGCACAACTGCATTACCGAGACTCACATTGGCAGCCAGGTCTTCAACGTCCGGTCCCATCCGGTGCTTATAACCATGTCTCCATCACAACTAATGTCACAACTCATGACCCGATCGTTGTGACCCTCAAGAGTCTTTAGGCAAATCCAGTTATCGGCTGACCAAACTTTAACAGTACCGTCGAACGACGACGTCACCAAAACAGTACCTGACACATCGAGAAGACGCTCATTTTCTTCGTTTTCGTCGCATACAGGCTTGGTTATTACTTGGCGGTCTGTGTGTTGAAGAAATCGCACATCGCTGACCATTTTTTCGTGCGCTGGTATGGAGAACAACGCGTAGTTTTGCATTTTACGTAAGTCCCAGATCTGCACCGAATTGTCGCCACTTGCAGTGGCCAAATGATGGCCATTGGGCGACCAATCTATGCCGTATACACCCTTGGCGTGCTTACTTAGGACTGCTATAGAGCGCCCGCTTCGTAGGTCCCATACACGAGAAATGGAGTCTAGACCTCCAGTAGCGACAAGAGAACCATCCGGATGAAAGCCGACGGAGTAAACTTCCTTCGAATGGCCTTCTTGCTCTAAAAGCTCTACATCTGGACGTTGCACATCCCATAACTTCCACGTTAGGTCGAAAGACGTAGATGCCAAATAATCGCCCGAGGGGTGGAATGCCACCTGTGCAATCCGCCCAGAATGGGCTTCTTTTATCGTTTCTGTAGGCTTTAGCGTCTCTGACCCGTCGACGTTCCAATAATTTATCGTACCCTCGCCGCCGCCAGTTGCCAACAAGGAAGAGTCTGAGGGACTCCACGATACTACCGCCTTCTCCATATGGTAGCCAGGGCTCAGAACCGCTGACGGGGTGAAAGACGTTCCGTTTCTGTCCATGATATAAAAGCTTCCGTCCCAGGACGCGCAGGCCACTTGTGTACTATCTCGATTGAACCGTCCCTGACTCAACGCTCGCGTGTTGCCCTTCATGGTATAAGACGCGTCAAGCTCAAGCAGCTTCATATAATCTGCAATATGGTGGCGGTGTCGAAGCGTTTGAGCAGCGTTATCGGCCTTGGCTGCGGCCACTTGTCGTTCAATACGTTGTGAGGCCAGGGCCACTGACGACGCTAGTATTTTCTTGCGTGCCTGGAAAAGCTCCTCGGATCCAGGAGTGAAGAACTCTTCGTCTTCATCTTCGTCTGCGTTCTCCATTTCTGACTCGTCTTCGATCTCTCCATTGTCTTGTTCTAGAGTATTCATTTCAACATCATGTGCAGTGGATCCATTGTCGTCAGAATTGTTTAGTCCCAAATCGGTTCTTGCCTGTTCTCTTAAAGAAGCCATGGACAAACAAATGCGTTGGTTTTAAAGAATGTGTTCAGAAGATGATATAGTGTGGAGTATCGCAACACTCATCGCATATCCTAAGGTCACTCGAACGCAGCCTATAGTCTACACACAACTTATAAAATTACTATTTTAGACCCAAAATGTCTTCTTCAGCTTCAACAAAAGCCATTGCCAGAGCTCTGGCTGCAAGTATGTCCTCCAAGTCTTCCTTCTCCAGACCTATACTAACTCCACAGTCCAGAAACTATACCCCCTCCATCTAGCAGACAAGTCGTGGGACAATACCGGTCTCCTTGTGGACGCATCCAGTGCCACTGGAACAGACAAATGTAAGATTCTTCTTGCAATTGATTTGACGAGAAGCGTTGCCGCCGAGGCCGTGGAGAAGCAAGCGAACATGGTGCTTGCGTACCATCCGTTCATATTCAGAGGATTAAAGTCAATCACTCCAAAAGACCCCCAGCAGGACTCGTTGATCAAACTCATCAAGAATAACATCAGTGTGTACTGTCCTCATACTGCCGTCGATAGCGCCAAGGGAGGAGTCAACGACTTTCTTGCAGACGAGATCTCGAAGCACTACCCCGAGGAGAGCAGAGAGGTGATCCAGCCAGACCCAAAGGAGGAAGGCTGTGGAATGGGGAGACTAGTCGTTCTCAAAGAAGCAGTTTCTCTTTCGCAAATCGTGGAAAAGATCAAGGAATCTTTGGGGCTCAAATACGTTCAAGTAGCTGCCTCCTCTACTGGCGGTAAGGACCCCTCGATAAAGTCTGTGGCCATTTGTGCTGGATCTGGTGGTTCTGTATTTAGGGGCGTTGACGCCGACCTCTTTTATACTGGTGAATTATCCCACCACGAGGCCCTATTTTTTGTAGAGAGTGGTTCCTCTGTAGTGGCATGTAACCATTCCAACACTGAAAGAGCATTCTTGACGGTTTTGAAAGATCAGTTGAGCTCCGAGCTTCCTGACGCAGAGATCGATATTTCAAGCTCTGACCGTGATCCATACGAAACTTGGTGATGAAAAATCTTAGAGCTCGTCAGATTTACAAAAACATTAATTTCATTGTCATTTTAAAATTAGACTTGTAGTATGTATGGAGTTTCTGTACTTGTGTAACATCAATTGAACGAAACCTATGACAATTCTATACGTAACCTTCCCTTCGAGCTACACTAAATCAGTCCTAAATTAGTCATCGGGGTCATTTCCAAGTAGTGAACTGACAAAATTGCCTGCGTAATCGATACCGTCTTCGATACCATCTTCAAGAATACCGATGCCAGCTCCGAGACCTTCACCCAAATCTTTCATACCATCGTCAAGGAACTCTATTCCATCGTGGACAAATTCGGAAATGGCGCCAAAGACGCCTTCATGTTCTTGACTTTCGTCACCTTTGTCGTTGTCGTTTTGGCCATCATTGGCCACTTCTTCTTCTTCTTGTTTATCTTCTTCTTCTTGTTCTTCTTGTTTATCTTCTTCTTCTTGTTCTTCTTGTTCTTCTTGTTCTTCTTGTTCTTCTTGTTCTTCTTGTTCTTCTTGTTCTTCTTGTTCTTCTTGTTCTTCTTGTTCTTCTTGTTCTTCTTGTTCTTCTTGTTCTTCTTCTTGTTCTTGTTCCTGCTCTTCTTCCTGCTCTTCTTCTTGTTCTTCTTCTTGTTCTTCTTGTTCACCACTCTCCTCCTCCTCTTCATCGTCGGTCAGATCACCTTCTTCACCTATCGTTGTTCCCAGACCCAGGCGCCATAAATTATCGTAGGTTGCGTTTGCTACAACATGATCAACCTTAAATGGAAGGCCGGGATACACGCTTCCATCACTCCAAGTCTCAGGTAAAATGCTGTGGGGGGAGAGAGGAAACTCGTCGCTTGCCACTGAGCTGCCGTTGTTTGGGCTAGGCGTAATATCTAACCCATCACAAATAATGTTATACACGTTGACGTTTGCAAATGGATAAACCTTCTTGTCATGACCGATCTTCTCCTTAAAGTAAGGTCCCTGGCCCAAGAACACCGCCCTCATCAAGAGCTCGGTGTTGTTGTAGCCGTGAACTCCGATTGGCTTTAGTCCTTTATTCTTATCGAAAGATTCACGTGTGACCACCGAATATCCAACGTGAGGAATTAGCCACACAGGAGCCAAGCGATAATCAAACTTGTGATTGTGTTTGCCGCCAAAGTGCCATTCTTCGGGAAGATCTTCTACTTTGAAAAGCGAATAATTCTCTTGAATGTCAGCAGGCATATCTCCTAACTTTCTCCTAGCATCATTGTACATTTTGTCAACATCTCCACCTTCTTTTGGACGTATACCCATTAATGGCCAGCCATCTAAATGGGCAACTTTGTCCAAGTCAACGAGATCGTCAAGAAACAACATACGGTCTTTCGACGTAGGAGCCATTCCATGATCGCTAACTACTACGAGATTCACAATATTATTGAGATTGCGCGCGCTCAACTGGTGGCTCATCAGGGCCACGAAAGCATCAACTTCTTGGATCGCTTTAGTCAACTCGGGGCCACTGATTCCGAATGCGTGACCAATTGAATCTACAATAGGCACATACGTCAATATAAGTTCAGGGCGCTTGTTTATGTCGCCTGTATCGATCCACTCCATCACTCGGTTGACCTTATTCGAGAGCGATTCACTTTTGTTAAACTTATCTACAAAAAGAGGCGCGTTCTCCGGATCTAGAGGAACTTCGCTTCCGGGCCACATGTGCACTGCAGACTTGACGCCCTGTCTTGCCGCTGTCAGCCAAATGGGCTCGCCGCCTTGCCAGAACTTCGGATTCAAGCCGGCTACAGGGTCTACGTTCACGAATTTCATCCCCAACTTTGGATCGTAGAAAGTGTTGCCTACAATTCCGTGCTCTGAGGGATACAAGCCGGTCACTAAAGTCCAATGGTTTGGAAATGTGGACGATGGGAACAGCGGTGTCATATAAGGAGCGGCATACCCCTCCAGAAGCATCTCATGCAAAAACGGACAGTTGCTAGAGTTTATGTAGTGTGGATGGAAGCCGTCTAAAGATATCATGATTGTGGTTGGATGAAAATTGTGCGTTGAGTTTGAGAGAATACGTTTGGTTACCTCGTGGGACGAAGGGCTGTCGTCCTCCCTATTCAGCTTCCAGTGCGGCAACAACAAAAGCAAAATGAACACGACGAACACTAAAAGTACAAGCGCCAATGTTCTATGTAGCCGCTGGTTGAGTCTGCGGATCTTATAGTTTCGGAGCTCGGCTTCACGACTGGGGGTCTCTGAGTCGTCATCATCGTCGAACAAAGGATCAAACGATTGCACTTCTTCGTAAGTGTTGTTTGGCTTGGCTGCGATTTTGTTCCACGTAGCCTTTAGGATCCCCTTGACCCCTCGTCGGCTGTTATCTAGACCCGAGCCATCAATGGCAGAGTTCATAGCGAACGGGTCTTCAATGCCGTCGAAACTGACACGGCCATCTTCGGAGTCACGGAAGAAGTCGTCGCGTTCGTCTAGATCTGTGATGGGCACGTCAACCTCGTGGGGTCCGTCAGACATGGTATTGTGGTAATTAGAGATTCGAGAGGTGCGAGATAATAAGTTGGGGGTAAGACAAGAACTACAAATTTGCAATTGATTTGGAATTGGGGTTTGTGAGTCAGCAGATGCTTTTAGTAAATATTTGTTTGGCCGTGTGAGAATGCTTCATTGGATTGATGTGTGTTGATTGACTATGACAGACATTCCTGACCCTTCAAACCATCTACATCTCAAGTACCTTCTATTTATCCGGAAATTCTTGACCCTCTTTATCTATGCATCCCCGCCTCTCATACCACAATCAGTACAGTTAGTTCACCCGGGCGGCTCTTGTTTGAACCCTCGACTTCTCCCTCGCCTGATGCACCTTTACTCTCAACAACATGAGTGAGTCTAGAAGCAAGTCTGCGCGAGTGACCTCCTCGTTGCACCCAGTTATCGGACACTGGATCGCCCGGTCTTTCTTGATCAGCGGCATGATATGTTCCTTCTCGTATACATGCTTGCATCTGACAGACATCATAGGCTCCACAAAGTAATTTAGAGAGAGTGGGTCTTTCAACGAGATCTTTCCGCCCTCGACGGCGACATCGTCGTCGTCCTGGTCCTCCGGGAGCGGATCTTCTGGATGCTGCAAAACAAAGTACGCGTTTCTCACGTACTGGTACCACGAGTCGGCCTTTAAGATGGCGCTGAAGTTCAGCGCGTCGTATACTTTTGGCTCAACTTCGCCAAGTATTGCATCGGCAAAGTTCTGTTTCTGTAGCGTACAGTAATTGTTGTAGTTATCTAGCGAGAGGTCATCTTCCAACCGTCTCGAATCCGTCAACGACACGTGTGCCTGGCGCAAGGAGTTCTGAAGGGTTTGGAGTCTGAATTTGCTCTGGACTAGCCTTGCGTATGCCTCGGCTTGTTTCAGGAGAAATTCTTCACAGAGCGTAGGCATAGGTAGAGGCGAAGTGCCAGCCACATCGTCCAAGAACGCATCGGTGACTTTCTTGAGCGACTGAATCTTATCGTCGATTTCCCGCTGGAACTGTGTATGAGTAAAGTCTGTATTTACTCGGAGCGTCAGGTGTATGGGAAAGTAAGATGGAGCCAGAGTGAAGTCTGGAACTTCAGGAACAGGTTCTTCCATTACGACAGAGAGTTGAGGTTCTAGAAGTTGTGCTTCGTGGTATGGCTGTTCTGAAACGTGACGAATTCAGTTGTGTTGGAGCGCCGTGGTGGAGTATTTATAGGTAGCTTGTGTTTGTGTGGAGTAGATAAGAGGCAGATCACCATGATAGTTGGAACAACACAGAAGACAAACATAGACAACACAGAAGAAAAGTATGGACCAGTGCCAGTACTGAATATCTTTAATTTATGACGGATTTTCCATATTATTCTTTTTCCTTTCTCTTCGCTTAATTTCTCATCTACATCTTTACTTACAACTTCAACTTTCAATCGAAGTCCCAAACTCGTGTTCATTTCATGTAAGTACATTTCCTTTCGTAATCTTCCACTGCTCGCTCTGTCATTCAACTACATTTCTTATCCCGTATTGTCTATTATCTAATGTCTAGTTACCTGTAACTTAAAATACATCACCTTGGTGGAACATGGCGTCGGCGACCTTGATGAAACCGGCAATGTTGGCGCCCTTCAACAAGGAAGGCAAGCCAGCGTCCTTGTCGACAGAGTACTTAATGGCAGTGTCGTAACAGTTCTCGAAACAAGTGTACATGATGTTCTTCAACTTGTTGTCAACCTCCTCCTCGGTCCATTGCACTCTCTGGGAGTTCTGGGCCATCTCCAATCCAGAAACAGCAACACCTCCACAGTTGGCGGCCTTACCTGGGGCGTACCAGACACCTTGTGCTCTGCTGGCCTCAAACACGTCGATGGCCTCCTTGGTGGAACCCATGTTGGAACCCTCAGCAATGAACTTACAGCCGGCCTCCACGAGAGCCTTGGCCTCCTCACCGGAAACCTCGTTCTGGGTAGCAGATGGCAAGGCAATGTCGACTTGGCCTACGTGGACCCATGGGCGGGCGCCGGCAATGTACTCGACCTTCTTACCGGAGAAAGCAGAGGCAGAGCCGATGATCTGCTCCAAGGACTGGAACTTGACCTTGGCGTCTTGGATCTGGACGATTTGCTCTGGGGTGATACCATCTTGAACGATGATGGCACCCTTGGAGTCGGACAAGGACACAACAGTACCGCCCAACTCGATGACCTTCAAGGCGGCGTACTGGGCAACGTTACCGGAACCAGAAATGGCGACTCTCTTGCCCTTGAACGACTCCTTGCCCTGGGTGGCCTTCTCGATCATCTTCTCCACGTAGTAGACACATCCGTAGCCGGTGGCCTCGGGACGGATCAAAGAGCCACCCCAGGTCAAACCCTTACCGGTCAAAACACCGGTGAAGTTGTTTTGCATGGACTTGTAAGCACCAAAGAGGAAGCCGATCTCACGGCCACCAACACCAATGTCTCCAGCAGGGACGTCGGTGTCGGCGCCGATGTATCTGGCCAATTGTCTCATGAAGGCGACACAGAATCTTCTGATCTCCGAGTCGGTTCTGCCCTTAGGGTTGAAGTCGGAGCCACCTTTGCCTCCTCCCATGGTCAAGCCGGTCAATGCGTTCTTGAAGATCTGCTCGTAGCCCAAGAACTTGAGGATCGACAAGTTGACACTTGGGTGGAATCTCAAGCCTCCCTTGTAAGGACCCAATGCCGAGTTGAACTGCACTCTGAAACCGTTGTTGACCTCAATGCCGCCCTGGTCGTTCTCCCAAGCCACACGGAACTGGATGACTCTCTCGGGGACAGACACAACAGGAATCACCTTCTTGTACTCTGGCTTCTCGGTGAAGAGGGTCGAGTCCTCGAGGGCAGATAACAACTCGTTGTATGCTTGTTGGAACTCGGGCTCGTGGGGCAAAACCATTGTGACTAGTACTTCAATAAAGATGGATGAGGGCTGGAGTAGAGGGATGCCTGGGGCCTTTTATAGTGTTCTTGGATCCCCCGATGACTCTCGGACTGACAAGATGGCCCTGCAGGTAGGAGGCAGTTCTGCATACAAACCCCGATAGCCGGCACACTGTCCGAGCAGCGAGCATCGACCGCAGGGTGCGCCGCGCCTAATTAACGGTGCGAGCATAGTGTTGGTGCCGCACACGCAGGACGAAACCGAGGTCTGTCCTGCAGACAGACCCGAATCGCCAATCTCTGGCCAATGGGCTGGCCGCTGTGCGTTCTACGCAGTGCGGCCCGGAACAGGTCCGTCGCCTTTTGATGAAAGCTATCAGTAGCAAATGGGTGGGCAGAGTCAGAGAGAAAGCACTTCCGGTTCGGAGGCGACCTGAGGATGGATTGGCTGATGAGACTCCGAGAGGTCAGGAGGGGCAGGCGGGGCGAAGACATTGTGACAAAAAGAAACGAGGCGGGCCGTTGAAAAATGGAGGAAGATGAGGAAAAGGATATAGTGAAGCAGGCATAGTTGGTAGAAGTCAAGGTAGAGTCAATGTAGAAGTCAATGTAGAAGTAAATCAAGTCAAGATAGAGTCAATGTAGAGTCAATGAAGTCGAGCAACAAAGTCATCTGGAAAGTCATCTGGAAAGTCATCTGGAATAAATAAGGAAGTCAAAGTAGCAGTCATATCTGGGTCAAATAAATCAAATCAGTCAATTCAGTCAATTCAGTCAATTCAGTCAAACCAAGTCCTCGAAATGTTACTTGCAGCTACAACACAGTCGATCAAAGGAAGCCGCTTATTTTCAAAACTGCGTCTCTAAATGATCAAAATCAAAAAAAGATTGCAGCACCACAATTTCACACATGGTCTCCCACTGCATTACTCAGTGTGGCTCTAAGTGGCTTGACTAACGTTGATCGGACGGGAAACAGTATTTTCCACTTGATATGGCCGCAACCGATAGTAAGTGATTTGGGTATATTATGAGCAGTGTGACTTCGAACAGTATTGATGTGTGACTTAAAAGTGCTGTAATTGCAGATTCCAATTAGTGCCTGGTAGACATACTATGGCTACGTCAGCCTCCATAAAGTATTGCATCCAACGCTCAACCCTCCAATAATAGCTTTACGACAACTGCTTTTCAAAAACCTTAATAGCCACTAGAGGCTGGGTCACCTATATGCACCCATCTACGACGCCGTTTTCGCATGTAAGAAAGCACAGTCCTTTGATGCCCCCTGTTTCAGATTCACTTTGTACCTTTTTGCAGCCATCATGTTCTATGCACTCTGAAACACATCAAGGGACCCTCGCAACATAACCACTACGGAAACGGCCGTCGGCTCCCGTGTCAAAAGTACCCTTCCCTGCTTCTGTACAATTAGGCATGTTTCCTTTTTTCGTGTTCGCTGCATCCCGCCTGTCATTGTGACCTGCACATAGAAAGAACCACCATCAAAGGAGATATCGGAAACCGACCAATAAACGTCCTCCCAAACGCTGGTTCCCCTTTTGTCACCGTAGAGTGGACCATCGCACATATCGCAAAGCTCCCCTTTCTCGTACTCATCAGCCCACTGCCCTCTGAGAGAATAATCCACCGCACCTTTATGGAAACATCGCGCCTGCACCCAAGCGCATCCGCCCTTCGTTTAGGCCCTCCCGACTTTTGCGACTCGTATATAAACCCATCCACTCCAAGCCTTGTGATTACTACTTAACAGACACAGTCAACCACGCGGGAACTCCACGCTTTATATATTTCCCGATAGGTTTCGAGCACTGGTCATGGCCTCTAACCACACGCACGCGCTAGGCGCTCTAAATTCGTCTTTCGACCTTTCTGCCGAAGGTGTTGTTTCTGCGGCTCTTGCGTTATGGCAATCGCTTCTGTGGTGGCAGATTGTGGTCTCTGCCATCGTCTCCATTTTGACTTACGACCAGGTGATGTACCAGATCCGCAAAGGCTCCATCGCTGGTCCCCGCTTCAAGATGTGGCCTATCATCGGCCCCTTCTTGGAGAGCTTGGACCCTAAGTTCGAGGAGTACATGAGCAAGTGGAACTCGGGTCCCTTGTCGTGTGTATCGATTTTCCACAAGTTCGTTGTCATCGCTTCTACCAGAGACCTCGCCAGAAAGATCTTGTCTTCGCCAAAGTACGTCAAGCCATGTGTGGTTGACGTTGCCGTCAAGATCCTTAGACCCACCAACTGGGTGTTCTTGGACGGCAAGGAGCACGTGGACTACCGTCGTTCGTTGAACGGGTTGTTCACGCAGCAGGCCCTTGCCATTTACTTGCCTGTTTTGGAGAAGTACATGGACATTTACTTGGAGAAGTTTTGCGCCTACGATGGCCCACGTGAGTTCTTCCCTGAGTTCAGAGAGTTGATGTGTGCGTTGTCGTTGAGAACCTTCTGCGGCGACTACATCACCGAGGAACAAATCAAGCTTATTGCCGACAACTATTTCAAGATCACGGCCGCTTTGGAGCTCGTCAACTTCCCCATCATCATTCCCTACACCAAGACATGGTACGGTAAGCAGATTGCCGACCAGACCATGAACATTTTCGCTGAGTGCTCAGCTGAGGCCAAGAAACATATCAACGACAACAATGGCGAGCCTACTTGTGTTATGGATGAGTGGATCTACTTAATGAAGCAGGCCAGAGATTCCAAGGCCGAAGACCCTAACGCTAAGTTGTTGATTCGTAACTTCACCGACAAAGAGATCTCCGAGACTATCTTCACGTTTTTGTTTGCTTCGCAAGATGCCTCGTCGTCGTTGGCATGCTGGTTGTTTCAAATTGTAGCTGACAGACCAGACGTTGTAGCCAAGATAAGAGAAGAACAGGCCGCGGTCAGACTGTCCCCCGACGAGCCCTTGACCCTTGAATTGATCAACAAGATGAAGTACACGTATAACGTGGTCCAGGAGTCGTTAAGATACAGACCTCCTGTCCTTATGGTTCCTTACATGGTCAAGCAGCCGTTCCCCGTGACTGAGGACTACACTGCTCCCAAAGGCTCGATGATCATCCCCACGTTGTATCCTGCATTGCACGACCCAGAGGTCTACCCTGACCCCGACACTTTCATTCCTGAAAGATGGGAGAACCCTTCCGGCGACATGAACAAACGTAGTTGGTTGGTGTTTGGATCGGGCCCCCATGTGTGTTTGGGTCGTGTTTATGTGATGATGTTGTTCACTGGAATGTTGGGTAAGTTTGTGATGAACTCGAACATGAAGCATCACACTACGGAGTTGTCGGAGCAGATTAAGGTGTTTGCCACCATTTTCCCCAAGGACGACTTGATTTTGGAGTGGGAGAAGAGAGACCCTGTTGCCGCCTAGGTTATTTTTATTAGAAGTATGTATTTTAATTGAGCCATATAAGAGTTTGTGTAGAAGGGTAAAGTGGAAGGCGATAATCATTTGAAATTAAACTGTTTTTTGATTCAACCCTATCAAAGAAAGGATAATGGGTATTGGTGCTGTAATTCTGAGTTTTGTTTTGTTGAGAATGAAACGAGAAGCGGAAAAGACGTCACTTCGGAAATAGAGTCTAGTTTCCGTTAATAAGGCAGTAGTGTATCAATTGATACTCTATCATCCTTTTTTCCTTTCAATTACGAATGTCGACTTTGTTCTTGCATCGTAAGTTCAATAGTAGGCAACAATAAAGTAAGAACCACGATCAATGCATGAAAAACTATGTCATCTTCAATCCTACACTTTTCCTAAACTTTACTTATGCCTCTTCTAGATTTTTCCTACATTCTTACTATCATCTTCACTTATTCTCTTAAATACTAAAGTTTTCAAGCGTCGTAAGTCGAGGCAGAGATGTTACCTCCTCTACCGGTCCAGTTAACGTGGATCCACTCACCCTTCTTCAAGAAGTCGTTCTCCTGGCCAGGCAACACCTGGAAGGTGTGTGCACCGAAGTAGTCTCTTTGGGCCTGCAACAAGTTGGCGGGCAACTGTGCAGATCTGTAGCCGTCGTAGAAAGACAAGGCAGTGGAGAAAGCAGGAACGGGAACACCGTACTCGACGGCCTTACCGATGGTGGCTCTCCAGCCCTTTTGAGCCTTAACGACAGCGTCCTGGAAGAATGGGTGGAACAACAAGTTCTCCAAGTCAGGGTTCTCTCTGTAAGCGGCGGTGATCTCACCCAAGAAAACGGATCTGATGATACAGCCTCCTCTCCACATCAAAGCAATGGCGGGGTTGTTCAACTTCCAGCCGTACTCCTTAGCGGCCTCTCTGATCAACATGAAACCTTGAGCGTAAGAGATGATCTTGGAAGCGTAAAGAGCCTGCTCCAAGTCGTCAACGAATTTTTGCTTGTCGGTGATTGGAGAGTCGCCGTCCAAAGATGGGCCAGTCAAAACAGAAGAGGCTCTAACTCTCTCGCTCTTGATGGCAGACAAACATCTGGAGAAGACAGCCTCACCAATCAAGGTAACAGGCATACCCAAGTCCAAAGCGTTGATGGCGGTCCACTTACCAGTACCCTTTTGGCCGGCGGTGTCCAAGATCTTCTCAACCAATGGCTTGCCGTCAGTTGGGTCGTCGAAGTACATGATGTCTCTAGTGATCTCGATCAAGAACGAGTCCAAAACACCCTTGTTCCACTTGGCGAAAACGTCACCGATCTCCTTGCTGGAGAACTTGCCTACTCTCTTCATCAAGTCGTAAGCCTCGCAAATCAATTGCATGTCTCCATACTCGATACCGTTGTGGACCATCTTGACGTAGTGACCAGCGCCGGCATCTCCGACCCAGTCACAACATGGCTCACCATCGGACTTGGCAGCAATAGCCTGGAAAATGTCCTTGATGTGGGGCCATGCGTCAGGGTGTCCACCAGGCATCAAAGAAGGACCGTGACGGGCACCCTCTTCACCACCGGAGACACCGGAGCCTACAAACAAGATTCCCTTCTCCTTCAACTCCTCGTAACGACGGTTGGAGTCGGGGTAGTGCGAGTTACCACCGTCGATGATGATGTCGCCCTTCTCCAAGTGAGGCAACAATTGCTCGATGAAAGCGTCGACGGGCTTACCGGCCTTGACCAAGATCACGATTCTTCTTGGTCTCTTCAAGTTGGCCACGAGCTCCTCGATGGAGTGGGCGCCAATGATGGACTTGCCCTTGGCCTCGTTGTTCAAGAAGTCGTCGACCTTGGAAACGGTTCTGTTGTAGGCTACGACAGTGAAGCCTTTGTCGGCGGCGTTCAAGATCAAGTTCTGGCCCATGACGGCCAAACCAATCAAACCAATATCACCACTGCGGTTAGTACAAGAAGTAAGAGGGGAGGAATGGGAGGTGAAGAAAGGCAGAAGGAAAAGAAAGGGAGCGACCTGAGAGAAGTCAATGGATTAGAGCCATTGAGTAATTTGATGAAGAATTTTTTGGACATTTAGCTGCGTCTGTCAATTGATCGGCTGGGTTCCAACCGTGCTTACTAAGACCCAAACCACATGCAATCAAGACGAATTCTTTCAATTCTCTTTCTTTCTTTCTGTTGATTACAAGGCTGAATGGAGCCACGCTCCTTCCGTCCTTCTGCGGTAGTTGGGTCGGATCGATGGATCTAGGGGATGTTGGGGAGGCCATGTGAGACAACGTGGTCAAGGCAAAACGCCGCCACGTCGAAGCAAAAAGCAAAATCGAGGGAACGAGTCACGAAAAAGACACAATTGGCCTATCAGACGCGCGCAGACTCAGACTACGTCCCGCCACTTGTCTATTCTTGTTCGTTCCCTCTACGCTGCGTTTCGGCTTGTCTCGACTTCGACCCACTAAAGAGACCTCGCTCTCTCCCACATGCGCGAGCAATTCGCCCATTTCGTCGGTACATACGTTGGAGCAGACATGTTCAGTATACAATTAAAAAAAGGTGGGAGTCTAGAGTGCCGAAATCGGGCAGAGTGCGGCCTTATATAACGTCAGGTGGAATCTGGCACACAAAAGTCCGGTGCGAATTTTGGGCTGTCTTGCTACGAGGTAGAATAATGGGAAAGGAAATGGGGCGAGGGGGTCTATTTATATTTGTGGAAAAGGTCCCCCCTTTATATTTGTGGAAATGGTTAGGAGCACCTGCTCTGTCTTTTTCTTTGAGCGAGCCGCGCTCTTTAGTTTGACTGCGAGGGCTTACGAGTCGGATTAGTGATCTCTCTTGACTAGACCGAACGAGAGCTAGAGCTAGCGCCTTAGTGACTCTGAACGCAATCTTTTCAATTGGAATCTATGCACGTTTCGTGGTATCTAGACGACCTCAGGCAAACCACTAGCAGAAAGAACCACTAGCAGAGAACCACCAGACAGAACGAACCACCGATGGAATTGAGAGCGCTGTTCGTCGGTAGCCAGTCTGAGCAATACAGACATTCCTCAGTGACTTTCTTCTTCTATGCTTCTCGCTGTTTGCAGCCATGTTTCAGGTTTGCCTCCACACCCCGTGGGGTATCTCGTGGAGGCTCCGTGGGGTGGAAATACAAAAGAGACGTAGAAGCGTCAATAAGCGGGGATTCGATCTGAAACAAGTCTTTTTCGTGGGGAAAGAGGGTCGGCAACTGCCTAAAACAGAAGGGTGAACGAAAGATATCCGCGCGAAAGACGGCAAATGTAATCTACAAGAAGAATGGAATCGAACAAAAAAGAACGAATCGAACAAAGAAGAACGAACCGACCAAAGAAGAGTGGCTAGTATGTCTGCAAGAGGAAGCTCTGCTCTATCGAGCAGACGACAGTTAACGTAAGCATGCCTGCCACTCAGTTCATCATCAAAGTGCAACTCGTAGCGCTGCAATTCATAGTTTGCCAAAACTTCAACTCTAGTTTGCCTAGAGCTTCCACCATAGTTGGCTAGAGCTTCAACCCTGGTTGGCTAGAGCTTCCACCATAGTTGACTAGCTGTCTGATTAGCTCTTCCAAGAGGCAGCGTGGCCGCCAAGTTTGAAACACCAGACAAAACCTAGTCAGAAAATCAGAACCAGAAGCCAGCCAAAGCTACAGCATACGTCAATTCATCCTATAGAAGCTCTAACAAGGGACGTGCCAGCTCAAGCTGAACCAAAACAACAACAAAATCACCAAGACTTCTAAAATTCAAAAGAAATTTTCTCACAAAATCCTTCGTCTCGCCCACTCTTTCTCTACATTTGGCTTGTTCCCTTTGTTTCTCTTCCTCAGCCGTATCTTGCAAGCTCACGTGCTATTGTCTGATTCGGGAATGGGTGCAAATAAAACCTCCCAAATGGCCGCCTCTGCAGCAACCCCAATTGGATCAGCAACAATAATCCTTCTCTCCATTCGCCATGCCTATTCCTACTCCACACGGTGAGGTCTTGCAAGACCTCGTGCTCAGAGATGCCCCCATCAAGGCTCAGTTGGCCCAAGAGGCTCAAACTTTGCCATCGTTGAAGCTTACGGACAGACAACTTTGTGACTTGGAGTTGATCTTGAACGGAGGCTTTTCGCCCTTGACCGGTTTCATGAACGAGCCCGACTACACCTCGGTCGTTGAGGACATGCGCTTGTCGTCGGTCAAAGACGAGTCTGGCAAGGGCTTGTTGTGGCCAATCCCCATCACTTTCGATGTGGCTAGTGACGTGGCTCAGTCCTTGGCTGTTGGCCAAAGAGTCGTGTTGCAGGACCCTAGAGACGAGAAGAACTTGGCCATCTTGACCGTCGAGTCCGTGTACAAACCAAACAAGCAGAACGAGGCCGCCAAGGCTTTCCGTGGTGACCCCGAGCACCCTGCGGTCAAGTACCTTATGGAGACCGCCGGCGAGTTCTACGTTGGTGGCTCGCTCCAGGCCTTGGACTACCCTACACACTACGATTACGTTGACCTTCGAAAGACACCTACCGAGTTGAGAAAGGAGTTTGCTAGATTGGGCTGGGACTCGCAGAAGATCGTGGCTTTCCAAACCAGAAACCCAATGCACAGAGCCCACAGAGAATTGACCGTGAGAGCCGCCGAGGATATCGGCGCTGACGGCCACATCTTGGTGCACCCAGTTGTCGGTTTGACCAAGCCTGGTGACATTGACCATCACACCAGAGTCAAGGTTTACCTGCAAATCTTGAAAAAATATCCTGACGGTTTGGCCACCATCTCTTTGTTGCCTTTGGCCATGAGAATGGGCGGTGACCGTGAGGCCTTGTGGCACGCCTTGATCCGTATGAACTACGGTGTAGACCACTTCATTGTGGGTAGAGACCACGCTGGTCCTGGTAAAAACTCCCAGGGTGTTGACTTCTACGGTCCATACGACGCCCAGGAGTTGTTGGCACAAGTTGAGGACGAACTCAAACACAAAATCAAGATCGTTCCCTTCAGAATGGTCACATACTTGCCCGATGAGGACAGATACGCACCCATCGACACCATCGACACCAGCAAGGTCAAGACCGCTAACATTTCCGGTACTGAGTTGAGACAGCGCTTAAGAGACGGTTCTGAGATTCCAGCTTGGTTTTCGTACCCAGAGGTCGTGCAAATCTTGAGAGAGAGCTACCCACCACGTTACAGCCAAGGCTTCGCTGTCGTGGTCAAGTCTTCCGACAAGCTCGGCGACTACTTCAGCACTGCTTTGCAATCCACTTTGAACCAGTTCAGCGGTGGTCGTCGTATCACCAAGTTAGACGAAAACCAGGGCAATGCTTTCTTGGTTAACGAGTTTGTCAAGGGCGGTAACGGTGTTATCTTGCTTCTGAACGCCGATGTTGCTCCTATTGCTGCTGCTGTTGGTAAGGACAACTTGATTGTTGTTCTGGCCAACGCTGAAGACGCCTATGGTGCACAACACTTTACTTTGAGCGAAGACATCGTCTCGGTGTTGGCACAACTTAGCGCCTACCTTAAGGAGCAGGGCTTTTATGCTTAAGTATTTATTAGATGAAGAATGTCCATAGTAGAATAGCGCGAATGAAACAATAGAACAACGAATTAAATGAGATATGTACTTGAATTCCAATGAAAATAAAAAGAAATGAAATAAATCTCTGTGAAGGGCCTTTTTCCAATTTGGAGCATACAGAAACTGTAGACGGTCCTCATTCGAAACAATATCAAACAATCACAAATACAAAAAGTCTACAATTCATCTTTTCGTCTATTGTCCAAAATACTTAATATTTCTTTATTCTATGTCTTCTATAAAAATGTTTTTCCTTATCGCTCCAGTTTCGGTTATCATATTAGCATTCTCCACATCACTTCATTCTCCCCCAACACCAACAAACAATTTGCGAGAGTGCTAGGGCCCATAATTAATACAAACGGCCAGTGCTTCAAACCAAGCACACCGATCATTTAGCCGTCGTATTTGAGCCTTCGTAAATTAGCCCCATCACGGCATCCTTAATTGTGCTGTTTCGGACCGCTCCACACTTACTAAGCACACCGTTCACCACACCAAGGTAATCGTACATCCACCATGCAAATAGCTCCGCTAATAGTGATCCTCTCTGCAGTGGCTTTCTTGGCGTTTGTGCTCCTAACCCTCTGGGTGCTCCAGTGTGTATTGCCCCAAACTGGTTCCGAGTATCGCCCTCTTCTCAGCACAGTTTTCAACAGTGGAGACATCGATCGCAACTTTCTCAATGATGAGGAGTCGCTCGTGCAGCTTGCCGAAGAATACAACTACGGCACGATCTCGCCTGAAGAACAGAGGGCATTTTTGCAGGGCGAACAGTTCCTGAAAAATCACCCTCCAGAAGCGGGCCATACGCGAGGACGGTCTTATACAAGAGAAGATGAACTTCTTATCAAGGATTGCGGGATTAATGCGTTTGAATTTGAGCAAGAAGAGGAGATTCTTGCGGCCAGATATATCGTAGAAGATCGAACAGAAGTAAACTTCCTAAATAACGAGACGTCCTACTCTACGGCAACCGCGGTCCTTAACCACGCGCTTCCGTCCAAGAACAGAACTCCGGATACGATTTACTTCGAGATCAAAGTGTTTGAGTTTCCCGCCGACAGTCCTAACGCACATTTTGCATTGGGGCTTGTGACCAAGCCTTATCCATCGTCGTTTCGACTTCCGGGATATAATAACTTTTCTTTGGCTTACGAGTCGACGGGTAATCTCAAAATAAATAAGCCTTTTCCTACGCCGCTACAGCAGCATCGTGGCGAGCAAAGCTTATACAATGCGCAGGTGCTACCGCCTCTTTCGCAGTCAGACATTGTGGGTTTTGGGTATGTAGTGAGCACAGGAACAATTTTTATTACGCGAAACGGTAAGAAGATCATGGACGTCATGAAGGGGTGCTACTTAGACTTGTACCCTGCGATCGGCAGTTTCTCATGCAACGCCAAGTTTCAGGCAAACTTTGGCCAAATGGGGTTTGTGTGGATCGAGGCAAATGTGCGTAAGTATGGCTTTTTCTCTACTAGCGATCGAAGACTCACGGGGCAACGAGGCTTGGCGTTCCTTCCAGAGTACGGCAACTCGACTTTGCAAAATGATAAGTTGCTTGGCAAGGGCGATGACCTTCCGCCAGAGTACCCTGAGCACGAATACGATTTTTTCGGAAGACGAGTCACAGTTGGATCTTCGGCGCAATTACAAAAGGGAATCAGTGAGGATTCCGAGTATGAGGTCAAGGGATAAATGCTTTTTATATCGCAGAGCGATGGACTCGCTGGCCGAGGCAATTTGAACTTTTTCTTAGACGATTTCGGAGGATGTATACCTATACTAAAGCTACTTCATTGGTTGTGAAGAAGCACTTAAGAAACAACGTAAGAGAAATACGGCCGAAAGCAAAGAATTAAGCGATGACATCATAGAGACGTTCCGAACACTTTTAATTTAGAAATTTACTCCCCATAAATCGTCAAGCGTTTCAATTCATGACGGTCTGGCACTTGTGGCTGAATCCCATGCGCCACAACTACCTACAACCATCGCTGCATCACCAACACAAGCAAAGAAAATTTTGCACACCGCAAATCAGACTCAAATCCACACGATCTCCCCACATGCTCAATGCTGACCTTTTTTTTTGTCGCTGGTGTGGAAACTCCGGGGTTGAAATTTCGCGTCCCATCTCAGCCAATCATACCCATTAAAGGCCGTCAACAACGCCAACTACCACAGCGAAGCAACCACCAATTCCCGGTTTCCGATATCATGAATCGGTCAATTGGCGCTATCTCGCGTGCCTGTCGTTCGTTCCATATAAATACGCCTGGTGTGCCTGCAGAATCTGTGTCATCTTCAGCTTCCCCGGTGAACTCACAAAACTTGGCCCAGGTGTACAAACTCCCCAAATTGAATGCCAGCAATGAGTTGAAACTTGAAATTGTGGGTGACCCTCCGTCTGCTGCGTCTTTGGTAATTCCTCCGTCGCTTCCCGTGAACATTAGGAGAGGTTCGCTTCTTGCACTTCAAGGGAATCCTAGCAATGTCAGCATGACTCCAAAATACTTAAACGCAGCCAAAAGACTTCTTTATGGAAACCTTAGTTCACGGTACACGCTGATAGTGAGTACGGAGACAATCCAGATGTTGGTCTCGGCCAGGGCACAAACAATTATACCTCGATTGTTTCGTAACACCACGCCCCGGGCCTTTGCTTCTATCACCCTAGATGGAAAAAGCGACTGGGCGCTAATAAAACGTGATGCTTTGCAAGTGTATGGGGGCTCGTCTCTCGTAGTAGAGACGGTTAAGATTCCGCAAAAGATTTCTCGCCAATTGGCCAAGGCTTTAGGCTCTAGAATAAGAGCAAACACAGGACTTTTCTCGTGGTTGCGGCCAGGATATACTTTTGTTGGTGGCAGAGGAATCATTGGTGTTGTAGGGAATGGGCTGGTGTATTCTGTCGATGTAGCTGAGGGAGAAGAGTTTGCCGTGAACAAGAGTTGTTTAGTGGGCTTTTCCGTCAACGGACCTAAAGATATTCAAAACGTAGCCGTGAAGCATGAACAGACCCCGTTGCATGTGCCTGCAGTGATCATGCCGCCGCCCAAAGTAGCTCGCATGCAAACGAGAACAGACGTGCTTATAAACCTAAAGCATTATAGTTGGCTCGCGGCCAAAGCCATCAAGGACGCGTGGCTCTTTGTTCGCCGTCATACCAGCGAGACTCCGGGCTTTATACGAATAGTAGGTCCTCGTACTGTCTTGGTTCAATCTGGTGAGCCTTTCAACCGGTATGAGCGCTCATTCCAGCTAGCAAGTCTAGAATCATACGGAGTGCCTGTTCCGGCCAATGAGGGACCTGTTCCCCGGGTAGCTGCGGACTACTTAAACACTGTGACGGTTGGACCTAGGGGTACAACGATTGAAAGCACAGAAAGCTTTGTGAAGAGGTAGGGATATTCTGTATATTAATGAACACTAGGAAATGAGTCTGCCGAGGCAATTTCGGTGAATAAGTGAAATGTAGCAACTGATACAATTACGTGTGGCGCAGTAACAAAGTAGAAAAGACATTGGGAAGTAGAAAGTGAAGTCTTGACGTTAAAAATATAAAAGTTGTTTGTTCGGTAGTTGCTATTCCAAAATCGTTTCTGGAATGGGAAAGGTAATGTAGCTGGAGTACTGCTCTATTTGAAACTGTCAAAGGATAAATTGACTGATTGGTCTCCTTAAGAAACAACAAGAGTCCTGTTCACCTTGTCGTCAAGCATTGTTTTCTCTTTTTGCTACTTTCTTCAACGATGTTTGGCGCTCTCATGATCTTCAACTCAGAACCCACTCAACTGATCTCGCCAATCCTCATGATACAAGCGCTCAAATCCATGAAATAAGTAAACAAGCATTTTATCTCTGGCATAGCCACGGCTTCGTACCTCCGCCATTTATCGTTACCTTCATGTCCATATCAACACTCGACGAATAACACAAATGCTTAAAACCGTTATCCTGGCAGCGCCGATGCAAAAGCCAGAATTTCTGTCGCGAATCAAAGCAAATAACCAACTAAATCTACGGCCCTCCAATATAATAACAAATTATTATTACTATGCAACTTTAACCAACAGACATGTTGTCTGGACTCGACGAATTCTGTGGACTATTCGACCGCGTATTCAAGTCTACACTGTCGTATGCCTTCAGGTAGCTTTCGATCTGCGCTGGTCCGGGAAGTGGGAACGAACGACAAAGTGACGACAGCACCACCGGAAGCGACACGCGCCGCTTCTTCTTCCGGCCGCGTCTACTCTTCTTGGGCTTCAGAGGGTTCTCGAACGAGTCCAGCGTCTCTTCCAGAGACCCGTTCCTTTCGTTGGGTGCACGTCCGCTGCCATTCTGATCCCCGCTGGGACCGTGTCCGTTCAGCGAGATGAGCAGCGCCCATTGCCGGTCGTGCTTCTTCATGTTGGCACGCGACAACTTTTGACCGCGGCCACTCGCTACAACCTGTGCAAGGTCGTTGGCATCAGCCTCACCGTCACCCTGGGCGCCAGCGGCACCAAGCGTCATCTTGTGGCCCTCGCGCTTCGGCGCCTTCTTTCGCAGCTTCGTCTTGCCGCTATCTCCACTTGAGTTGTCGGAGACCGAGCCTTCCATCTCGCCGTCTCCGTCTTCGTTGTTGCGTCCGCTATCTGTGCCACTAGTGGTGGCCTCGGCGGAGTTTCGCCCGTCTGTGTAATCACGAATGGATGTCGACGCCGTGACCGGACGCGACCGTAGCGAAAGATCTGTGAGCGAACCAGACCCTTCGGATGCAGTGAGTGAGTTTAACTCGTAATCGGTCTTAAAATACCGAGAGTGGGCAGGCGTATCGAGGGACGCCCTGCTCCATGTAGATTCTAGCCCAGCTAGTACTCGCCCCAACTTGGTTGTTGGGCGGCTGTTGTTTGGGGGCTGGTCGAGGCCTCGGTCGACCGTCCTTTGCCACAGGTCTGGCGGCGGTGGTGGCGATGTTGCGTGGCAATGCAGTGAGCGAGTTGACAGGGAGTGGCGCAGTGGTGACGGCAGGAACCTCTGCTCTCAGGTTACCGGAGTTCTTCCTAAGAGGCACGAATCCCGTACTGCTTCCGTTGCCGTTGCTGTTGCCATTGCCGTTGTCCTTCCTGGTGCCATTCGCCTGCTCGGCTTGCTTCGCCACTTCCTCCAGCAAGATCTTGCGTTCGCTTGAAATCGAGGGATTGACGGAGTACTTGGAAAGCACTTTCGTGAGCGCCACGTACAACGACAGCCACCTGAAGACCTTCAAGTCCTTCTCGATGTTGCGCGGTCTAGGGTTGTCCATGGCCATCACCGCGTTGAAAAGACGGGCGCTGGACGTTCTGTTGACGGTGATGGGCCGTAAAAACTGTAGGTTTCTGCGGATCCGGCTTTTCTCCTGCGTGCTGAATGTTTCGCCGACCAAGTTCTCCAACACTTGTAAGAGGTCGACAGAAGTAAGCACATGCGTGTCTTTCTCCGCCCAGCGGATGCAAGAGATGACAAGCGAGTCCTTTTCGATAACGCCGTAGTCTGGAGGCACAGCTTCGCACTTGAGACGGAATACGCTACAGCCATCTCTTTCCACAGTCAACAGCACCAACCGGCGCTCGTTCAACAACTCCTTCTCCGACCAGTTGGTCAGCATGTCGTTGAAGCTCGGGTCGAGCTCGATGATCACCGGTGTGTTGATGGTATCAAAGTTCTCCCTGATGTATTCAGACGAGAGCCTGCTGTTCCTGACAAGAACGCCAGGAAGAGGCGGCGCAGCAACCGTGGGGAACGGACCGCCGTTCTTGCTATTTTTCTTCATTGCAAAGGGAAACGACCAAAGTCTTGTCGTAGAGGACTTTGTGTTCGGTTCTCTTTAGTTGCGCTGGAAACTACGCCAACGACTTACAAATTTGAGGTTTAGGCGGGGAGTGGGATGAAGTCACAATGGGCCCAAGTTTTTTTAAGGAACAAATTTCAACTGGCAGTGGCACAAGTACAATCACCAGGGATCAAAATGAGTTCAGTAGTGGTTGAGGCAAATGAGGCTTTGCGGATAGATCTACAAAAATGAGGCGAGTGAGGAATGTTGTGGCAGAGTCGCAGCGAGCGTATTTAAATGACCTTGGTGTGGCCAATTCAGGGTGATGCCGAAACCTGCAGCAAGGAACATCCGACCTGCACAGTGCCGCCCGCACGTCACTTACACTGCGTATTGAAGTTCTCGATCGTGCGTGCCTCATATTCTCCGGCATGCACGCATGCGCGACGGGCTTCGCTGAGTGGCTGTGAGCGCAGTGCGGCATAGACGTTTATGCCAAGTGACTGCACGCCGTGCACACAGGCCGTTGCTGTAGCGCATATGTCGGAATCGCAATTGCACCTCGCTACGCAGTTGTGTGCAGGAATACGATCCCATGTGCCACACAGACTGGAGGCAGATGTGGCTCTGACACCCCGATGAACATCGTGCGTGTATGCAGGTGGCGGCTATTTGACTAATATCAAGACTCGGAAAAATGGAGTTTTGGAGCAGGAAAACGGTGTGCTTCTTGGTTTCTCCCATGTTCCAGCCATTGGTTCTCCATACAATTGTGCCTCGCACACTTCTACGTTTGGCCGACATGGCCATGGAGTTCAGGCACTATGTGCTTCCCCGTAAGTCTTATCGATCTGTCCTCGATACGGAAGGTTCCACAACAGGAACTCATGGCCAGTGAGTCGCTGTGCAGCGCTGCATGTGGTGGAGACGATTTGGGCAGCTGAGCGGAATGTGATCTTTTTAGACACTACGGAATTTCACTGCCGCCCGGTTTCGTAAATGCTCTTCAAACCCATGGTTAGTTGTGAAGGGTGTCAACGTATACTGATGTGAAAGTCCGTAAACGCTCGTAAACGAATGTGTTGGTGGTGCGCTCTATTGCTTTGATTTTCGCTTTTTGTTTTGTTTTTCGCTTCAAGTGTACTTCATGGCCACACCTGAGCCGTCTAGGGAAACTGTAGCCTGGCCACGGACCCACACTCTCCAATGTGACACTTTTGATTTGTCTGTAGGTGGTGATTCGTTTGCATGCTCATACGTCAGTGACGTCAGGGTTCAATCGCCGGTTGGTGCATGCCAACGGCTTTCTTTGTGCAGACATCTGATTAGCGAAAGAGTTTGCGAGCGGATTCAGGTTGAAAGTTGAATACAATCGCCGTGTCCCCAAGCAAATCAATCCGTTTTAGGACCATTCGTCGGGCAAACGTCCACGCCGTTTATTGCCATGACATGCACAGCGGGTGGCCGCCGGTTATGAACCATGAACCTTCGGTGGAACTACTTACGCCAATACGTGCGTATGAGCGATGCTCATGGAGTTCCGACGGTCCAATATTCGCAAAATATCCAGCCACGCCGTGGCGAGGGCAGTATGCTGGAATCGATTGCTATAGAGCATAGAGGGCCAGCTGTTCACACATCGTGGTGCTTATGCTGCTTGTGATTTAGTGTTGATGGTGTCTAGGTGCCGGAGATGCAGCTTCGTTCACATTTTTCGTTGTCGATGTCCTGGCGGTCCAGAACCAAGTGTGGCGTATGAAAACGACGATGTGTGGCGAATTAAAGACTGTTCCAATTTCTCGAAGCTAGAATTTTGAGAATGCGCAACGGTTTCTGTCAAGCTTCTCCGGTTACTGTTGGATAGCAGCCCTGTGGTGACACAACGGTGGGCCTGCAACCTAACCTCATACCCAAGACAAGACACACTAAGACAACAACACCAAGACAACACACACCACGAGTAAGCGGTATCAAAACTCACGCGTGGAATCTTTTAAAGTTATTAACGTGCATTTGCCGTACTAACCTAGAAACGAACGATATCAATAACGATGTTCACCACGCTCACAACCACCTCCAAGCACACAAGCACCACGACAATGAATTCCAAATTCTCCTCCTGCGAGTGTCCCAACTGCTCCTTCAACATCTGCAAGAGATCGGAGATAACCTCGAGCCGCTGGTTGAGAAGTTCGACACGTTGGTTGATATCCAAGTATCCACGGGTGGCTTGGTAAATGGGCTCCAAATGCGGCTCTGCCCACATGAGCTCCGGCAGGTCGAGCACAGATCCGTGGAGGTTGATGTTGATTCGAAGAATGAATAGCTCGCCGATGGATTTCATTGTTTCGTCACGGGTCATTTCCACCTTACCCGTGTGCGCCACTTGCTGCGGGATATCCTGGGTATCTTCGATGGTGTTGTCCACCAACTCCTCAAAGAGCGAGATCTTTACGGACTGTGCAAGCGCGTGTGAAATGGAGAGCTTGAGCATGTAGTTAGAGTCGTCTCTTAGCGTAATGAAATCATTGTATATCCGTGGCTGGTACGACGTGGTGATGTAGTAGTTGAATTCTTCGAGCTGGATGTCCTCCATCAGGAGCTTTTCGCTTTCGAACCGCGCCAAGTCCTCGAGGAACGCCCGCTCTTCTTTGAGGGTGTACCCCCACATGATAACCACCCCGTACTCGAATATAAACACGTCGTTTTTCTTACCAAACTCAATTTCTCCTCCATCATCCGCAAGACGAATTAGTTTCTTACCATCGTCTTCGCCATTATCCCCGCGCCAGTCCTTGTAGGTGAAGGGCGTATATAGACACTCGTCAAAGAGCTTGGGCAGTGTATTGTGGATACGCTTGCGGTCTTTCAACCACCGTAGCAACTCCTTCATCTTGTACGAGCCACACGTACAATACGCGGTCACACGCGGGAGCAAGTCTCGATGCACTTTACCAAGAATCTCGGCATCCTTTCTGGCAGGTTTATCTTTGATCTTTGTCACTTGCGAATAGACTCCTGTGCTTGGTCTAGAAGAGCTCTCTTGCTCGTCGTCTGCAGCGCCGTCGTCTTCAATCTCGAGCTGTGGGTCCTCGGGCAAAAGTCGGAGTTTCTGCGTCGTTCTACTGATTCGTTGGAGTCCGATCTTCGGCAGCTGTGAGATCCTCGACCCGGCACGATTGGCCTGGTGCGAAGCCCCGCTTGCCAGCAATAGGGGCGTTTGTTCCGACAGCATGTGAATTGTGCAGTGTGCGTATTTGGAATTGGGGAGATTGGTGCTCTTTGTATGGTTCAACTGGTTGTCGGCGGTTATCAGGTAATGAACGAGCGAGTGTTGGAGGTCACGTGACCTGGCCTAGCCCGTCCGTGCTTCCCAGCAATTCCCCTCCTTCCAAACCACAGGGCTAAGCACAATTCCTCAAGTGCAAATTCAGCTTTTTATTTGAGTTACAGTCACCTTTCTGTCGTTTCCTTGTGTGGTCCCTCGTCCAGACCATCCACTGCTCGCAGTCTTGCACCCGTGCACCAGCAACGAGATGAGATGCCCATCTCTCACCCCAGATCAACCACATTCGAAAAGCACTCTAGTATGAGCGCCCCCAAGAAAACGAGCACGGGTCTAGAACGACAGCATGCGTACCGTTCGTTCAAGGAACGGGTCGACTCGCTCCGCATCGAGCCTGCGCGCAATCTCTCGGCACGAGCTCATGATTTCGTCGAAACCTCACATTTCCTAGTTACACTTGAGCATTGGAAGGAGGTCAATGTCAGCGCAAACTATACCGATTTTCTCGACGAGGTGGAGCCCTTGTGCCAGACGCTTCCCCAAATCTTGCATCACCAGAAGAAAATATACGACGCATTGGAACGCCATGTCCGGGTGCTCGACATCAACTCGTTGCAACCACTCTTGGAGTTGACAGCACAATTCATCCACGATCTCGGCCCGGACTTCATGACTTTTTACAATCTGTTCTTGGCGATGGTTATTGACATTTCCCAGAAAACAAACCCAAACGACTCGCAGAACATCAGAAACACCTCGAACGTGTTGGAATGGACATTCAACGCCTTGGCGTACGCATTCAAGTACCTCGCACGTACTCTCGTGTTGGACTTGGCACCTACATTCGAGATGCTCCTTCCTGTGTTCGAAATGACCAAGAAGACGTACGTGGCCCGGTTCTGTGCAGAAGCGTTGTCGTATTTAGTCAAGAAGCTGGCCCCTCAAACGCTACTGGCCCTTGTAGACCTCTCTTTCAATAAGCATGCTGCGCGCCTCGAGGAAAACCCTTCCTATCGTGAGGCTATGGTAGTTCTTTACAGCGAGTCAATGAAGAATACGCAGAATACGTTCCACTCAAAGTCATCGAATATCTTCGGCGTTCTTCTTCAAAACGCCTTAGCTGCAGACCATGATAACGATTCATGCATTGACGCATTGTGTGATATCTTACTAAGCATCGTCGAACACGGCTCTCCGGAGTCCTGCTCGAAGTTCTATAAAGCCGCCCTGGAGCATTTGATCGAGGTCGTCTCGAAGAGCGATTCGGCTAAACGGCTAGGCTATGTGACCCACGTTTTAGCTGTGCTTTGTTTTGCGGAATCTGGTACCAAGATCCAAGACTGGAGTGTTGTTTTTAATGTGGTGCTGGCAATCACCTCCAATTACGACTCTCTCGCTGACACCAGTTCTAGCAACGCCGTGCTCGGCGCGTTCTCTTACTTATTCGCCACGATTGTCCGCAATTGTGAAATGCATCTCCTCACACAACAATATAACACTATGGCGGAGTACTTGGTATCGAAGCAAGAAGGTGTCTACTTCCTCAGTTTCTACGAGTTGCTCATGACAAACGCCAAAGATAAAGCGCAGGGCTTTGGTACTACTCAGACGGTTCAAAAGGTTATTAACAATGCCACGTCAATGAAGGCACTTGCCCGTATATCTCTCTGTTTATCCAAGATCGAGCGCCTGCATTCTCAAGTGAAAAACGAGCTCACGCTACCGCAGTTTCTTGCCGACAAGATTCTTCTTGAAATATCCAAAGAATCAAAGTCGCTTCAGTTTGAAGTAACTCGTGGTCTTGACGACGCCCAACTACTTCCAATCTACTGGAAATTGCATCTACTTACATACTGTCCAGAGCTTTCAGACTCAAAGAAAATCTTGAAGAAGCTTTTGGTCACGTTATCAAACCACGTACCTGAACATTCCTGCTTTTACCATGACGTTTTAGGTCTTACATTTGCAAGCACCGTTCGCACTCTTCCCTCGCCTGGCAGTGAGAAGCATACTGTGGAATTGTACAACGTAGTTAAGAGATCCATCCTCCCGGCCCGCAAGTCGACGGCTTTTCTCAACGGGTTTATTGCTCTCGTAGATGTAGCTCCACTGGGACTTAAAGAGACTTTCAGCGCCGACAAGCTTGAGCTTTTAGAAGCGCTCACTGACAGCTTGAGTGCTCCAGATGGTAGGATTAGACGTCCTGCTGCCGAATGTATCCGTAAACTCTTTGTTTTAATTGGTGAACCCGTCCCCTATGTCGTCAACCAAGTGGGCCTCATAGACAACATCCCACTCACTGTCGAGCGTTCCAATGATGTGAAGATGCGCATTCGGTTGATGTTCACTGAATATGCGGCACAGGGTAACCTAACCGCCGCTGACCACACGCAGTTGGCCCGTTATGTAGTCGGGCTTCTTACCAACAGCTTCCAGCCCTGCTGGCAGGCGGTCAACGAGAACATAAACAAGCTCCATGGTGAGGTTTGCTTGGATCAAGTGTGGTTGGCGTTTGAGCGTATCCTCCGTATCGATTTCAGCACAGAAAAGCATTCTTATTGGGACGACAGCGCGATCTTCTCCACCACAGAAAATGTGCTAGTGGGAGAGTTCCAGTCTTCCAACGATAGGCTTTCGAAGTACTTGGATCTTGTTTCCAGTGTGATTACACCCGCAGAAGGTGATATTATGGATGAGTTATACAGCAGAGCCAAACATGGTAGCCCAATTGTAGAGTACAACATGATGTTGCGTAATAGAGTTCTTCTGGCGCTTGCAAGTGTGCCTTCCGCGGCTGAACGTAACGGACAGGCGTTGATTGAGCAGTATTTGGATGTGTATCTGGAGAGCCCGGACTGGAACACCAAAGACAAAAATGCTTTGGTTACTGTGTTCACTAAGTTCAGGAAGATCCGTAAAATCAACAACAGCGCACTCCTTTACGACGCGATGACAAAACAGGTGCTGTCTAAGGATACTGCAACACAGAAGCTCGCGCTTGCTGTGCTATTCACTTGGAACAAACCAGAAATTAACAAGTACAGGGACAACTTGACCAACCTTTTGGAAGATAAGTTGTTCCGCGATGAGCTCCAGCTGCTTGTTAGTAAAGGATCTGAGTCCAAGATCGAAGACGGTGACCGTGAAATCGTAGTTCCAATTGTGCTTCGTCTCCTCTATGGTCGGGCCAAGGGCGCCACCAATAACAAGAGCAAGAGTGGGCGGAAGTTTGCCATTGCATCTGTGTTGCCAAACCTTCCTGATGAGTACATTACTATGTTCCTTCTGCTCACCGCCGAACACTTGAAAATCAAAGATGGATATGACACAGGTAATTGCTTAAAGCCAACTCAGAAGGAAATGCGCGGAATGGTTGGTTATCTCAATATGCTTTACGAAGTGTACGTCGGCCTCGGCTACAAATTTTCGCATGTTCTCATCACCAGTATTCGTCCTTTAGTATTTACATTAATCAGTGCCCAGGCGGCTCTCGATAGCGCCGACAGTGACCAAAGAGACTGCGAAGACGGTAACAACGAGC
Source organism: Australozyma touchengensis (assembly GCA_030566735.1). Lineage (NCBI taxonomy): Eukaryota > Fungi > Ascomycota > Pichiomycetes > Serinales > Metschnikowiaceae > Australozyma > Australozyma touchengensis. The sequence goes on along the minus strand of JAKUAS010000001.1, from coordinate 23,771 downwards.
TTTACGTGAAAATCGCCAAATCTGTTCGTCAGCTTGGTTTTAAATGCCTCAACCACCTCTTTAAGGTCACATGTAAAACATACGACTGGAAACAGGAGGCTGCAGTGATATATGAGCAAATTGTAAAACCAAGACTCGCCAGATTCCCTGAAGAAAACGCTCAGCAGCCATCATCCATGATGCAGATGATGCTTTCGTGGATCTCATCACCAGAGCTCGTCTCTTTATACTACTTCGACAACTATGCATCCGTCCATGCCCTTGTCGGGCTACTTGCCAATAAATTCGCCAAGGATACTGTGAGGCTGGCGATCCTAGATTTTTGTATCGCCAGTTTCACACAAAAGGACATCCATGACGACCAATTCTACTCGGTGCTTGCGATTTTAGTCGAGGGTCTCCTTGCCCTTCTCCCAGGGATTATTCAATCCAGTGAAGACAAAGACATCAACCTGCGTGCTGCCACGCTTCTTCTCTTAATCATCGAAGGTAAGTACTTGGATGATGATGCCAATACCAAGGGTAAGTTGATTGACGCCTGTTCTTATGCCCTCGATAAGCCCGCTAGTCAAATCGGGCTTGGCGACAAAATTAGTATTTTGCTCTCACTTGCAACCGTGGTGGCTGAATACGAGTGTGATTTGGACGACGTAAAACCGCTCTACGAAACGTGCTCGCGTGCACTTCGTATATACAAAGACAGAAACATGCGCCAAGCGCTCGTCAAGGTCTTCGAAGTGTTGGGTGAGAAATTTGCCGAAGTTCAAGTTGTTTCTGGACTCTTGGCGTCGCTCAACTCTTACTCTGAACGCCGTATTATGGAGCCTGACTATGAGCGCCGTATGCAAGCGTACCGCACGCTTAACGAGCAGCTTTACACGGAACTTTCTGTTTTCCAATGGATGCCACTCGTCTATGCCAATTTGTTCTTTATTAATGACCCCGAGGAGCTTTCACTTCGGTCTAACGGTGCACATACAATAACACGTTTTATCGACGGTATGAACGCCCGCATGGACACAGAAGTTGACGAGTACGTTGCTTTCTGGCACACGGTTATTGTTCCATACTTACGCGCGGGGCTCAAGAAAGAATCTGAAGAGATTCGTGACGGATACATCAACGTGCTTGCACATGCGGTGCGCCATCACCAACACCTTCCAGAAATGCAAACAATGGCGGTCTTACTTTCCGAAGATCCCGACCACGATTTCTTTATGAATTTTAACCATGTGCAGCTTGCTCACCGCCAGCGTGCGCTCAAAACTCTTGAGGAGCACCGTAATGATATCAGCGCTGAATGTTTATACCACTACCTCCTTCCAATGACCGAGGTGTACACTGTATGCCTGTCCGATAGACTCTTGCCTTTGTGGAACGATGTCAACGACAAGTGGCAAACGCTCACACTGTGCCTCACTTGGCCACACTTCAGACAACTTTTCCGAAAACATATTGCCGCAGCATCTCGTGCTACGGAAACAGAGTTGCGTGACAGGTGTAGATTGGTGGTGAGCATCTCGAGAGGTCTCAAATTGTCCTTTGATCTGATCCGTGAAGGCAGTGACAAGGATCATTTCCAGAACATGCCGCCATCACTAGAAACTGTGCACACACAGATCATGGATGACTTCTTGGCGCCCATCATGAAAATGGTCAAGATTCGTGACGACGAGACAATTGTATACAGAGTCCCCATGATCGAGGCTGCTGTTAACTGTCTCTTGTGTGTCTCCGATTCTGTAGCCGAGGCGTCGATCGCCGGCGTATTGACCAGCACTTGTCAGGCATTACGTTCGCGTACGCAACATGTGAGAGATGCGATCCGGAAATCGTTGTGTCGTACTGCCCGTGTCTTGGGTTCTAAGTACTTCAGATATATCGTCAAGGAACTTAAGACTGCGCTCTCGCGTGGAGCTCAGATCCACACTTTGAGTTACACACTCCATGCTATTCTTGTGGCCGTAAAGGACATCTTTTCCACGGGCGATTTGGATGAGTCTGCGGGGCTTATTGTAGACGTCATCATGGAAGATATTTTCGGTTCTGCTGGACAAGAAAAGGACGCTGAGGGCTACGTTAGCAAAATGATCGAAGTCAAGGCAAAGATGAGTTACGACTCCGCAGAGATCTTGACGTCAAACATCAGTTTTGACCGTTTCCGTGCAATTGTAGATCCGCTCAAATGGCTCATGCGTGAGAACCTCCCTTTGAAAACTAAGAAGAATTTAGACGAGTTGATTCGTCGGTACGCAGTGGGACTCAATTTCAATGCAAACGCAGCCAAAATGGACGTGTTGGTGTTGTGTTACGAGCTTCATAAACAGTCTACTGCGGTTGACGAAGAGCTTCCTAAACGCAAAAACAAGCGTTCCCAAAATTCGGCAGAAGACCATTTCTTAGTTGATTTGAATGCAAAGCCGGTGCGCATGGCCACAGATAACACCCAGATCATGTGTACGCTCCAGACATTACTGTATGAGCTCATGCGCACGGCACTAGGCTTACATAAGGAACTTTTAACCGTGGGCAACCTCGAGGGCTTTTTCCCACTCATGGAGCAGTCCTTGACGTTAGATAATGAGTCGTTGTTGTGTGCTTTGTACCGTGTAATCAATTTAATCATCACGTTACCCTTTTCTGAGTCACGCGACGACTTCTTCGAGAAAGCCGCTCTCCGTGCTTTCAAAATAATTCAAGACTTGCCTTCGACTGCCTCTCTTGTGTCGCAAATTATGTTACGATTCCTTGCATCGATCATTCGTCACAAACCTGCGATCGAGTTGAACCACGCTAGTCTCACGTACCTCTTGGTGCGCATTATGCCTGATTTGGAAGAGCCACATCGTCAGAGTCTTGCGTTCAACTTCTTGAAGGCAGTTGTGCGCCAGCATATCATGCTTCCAGAGGTTTACGATGTTATGGACAAAGTACGCACGATTATGGTCCTGAACCACACAGCAGAAATTCGCTCCATGTCCCGAAGCGTATACTTTCAGTTTTTGATGGAGTACGAACAAGGAACTCAGAAGTTGGACAAGGCATTTAAGTTCTTAGTGAACAACCTCCAATACCCAACTGAAGATGGTCGCCTTTCGGTCATGGAATTCATGCACTCGATTGTTTTGAAAGCATCGCCATCCTTGCTAGACCAATTAAGCGTCAGCTTCTTTGTTGGACTTGCAAACGTCTTAGTAGCAGACGATGTAAGAAAATGTCGTGAAATGGCCGCAGAACTCATAGGTCATATCTTGCGCAAGTCCGCAAAACGTAAGACTTTAGTTTCGATGGAAGATTTTCTTTTGGCGTGGGTAAGCAACTCCTCCAACCCGTTGCTTCAAAGGTGTGGACTCATGGTATACAAAGTGTATGTAGTCGAGTTTTCGTACGGTAAAAGCCCCAAATTGGATAAATGCGTCATGGAAACTGTCGCACAATGCTTCTCGCGCGCCAAAAATGATGGTTCAGACCTGTCGGCATCGTGGGAGGAGGTGTACACAGCAATGAACGTTTGGGCTGTCTTGTGCAAGGATCAACAGGACGAAATCCTTGGCAAGAAGTATGAGTATGTGTGGGCTGATATTTGCGACACTCTTTTGTATCCGCACACGTGGGTCCGACTTCTTGGTGCCCGTTTGGTCGGTACATTGTTGACCAACAGCGCCGATGTGAAATTCGAGGTGTCTGCACAACAAGTACAGACAATTGCTTACCGATTGCTTAGACAGCTTGCGGCACCTACTGTTTCCGCAGATTTGGGCACGCAGGTGGTCAAAAATATGATCCACATCATCACCAAATGGGAAGAAGACAATACTCCATATATTGTAGTCTCTGACCCAGAACTGGCAACGAGCGACGAAGCTCCAAAATATCAACTTGCAACAGACTTTTCCGTAGACCGCATCTGCAAGATAATGAGGCAAGAACGTAAAGGCGGGACCAAACAGGCAACGGCGGCAGTCACTGCTGCGATCCAAATGGCAGCGATGATCTCGCAGATCCTCACACCCGAGCGCTTGATCGAAGTTGCGCCAAAGATCATTTTGGGGCTTTACATGATCGTGGAGAACAAGGCTTACACTGACGAAGAACAAGAACTTTTGAATCTCGGGAACGAGTGTCTTAAGATCTTGGAGAACAAGATGGGTGCGACCGCATACAACGAGGCCTACACACAGGTGAAGATCCAGGTGAATCAGCGCCGTGAGCAGCGGAAGGCCGATAAGGCACAGTTGGCGCTTAACGCTCCTGAGGCCGCTGCCAAAAGAAAGATGAAAAAGCACGAGCGGTTCCGTGAGAAGAGAAAGCACAGTAACCGCGACGAAAATGGATTCTATAGGGCCAAGAGAAGACAGCCATTGCGATAAAGATCTTGTGTCAATATATAATTTTGGGAAAGAATGTAAATATAATTGGGAAAAGACGTTGGAAAGAAGAATTGATGGAGATGATAAAATAGATAAGAAATAAAGAAGATTAAATGATAAATATGCTATGCCTCTAATTAAACTTACGAAGCATTTGTTTCTGTTAATCGTTTGAGTTAGTGTGGTACAAGTGCTATCAGCAATAAAGGAGAAATGCGTCGGGAGGAAGAAATATTCCAATCAATAAAATATTAAATTTAACTTTTTTTTTTCTGTTCCAAACAATTAAATGCCGATTTTAATTCTCCTGATTGATCTACTTGCCATTTCATAAACATCTTTTTTAGAACCTATACTCCGAAAACCTATACTTCAGAACCTCCTATTTCATGGATGTGGCGCCGTGGGCGACCGGATCTTGATTGTAAACTTTGGATGTCCGTTAGCGCCCAGCGAGACCGTGCGTGTAGCCTCTACCTTTGCTCTTTTTGCCGGAGGCTGTCCTGAGTCATCACCGGGTAGACTATCAGAAGGAGGAGCGACGCTTTTAGGCTCGGCGGGTACAGGCGCTTTGGCTTCTGTGTCATTGGCTGGCTTTTCTGTCATTCCCTCAGTTTCATCTTTCTTTGTCGTTTCGGCCGTTTCTGCTTTATCTACAGCTTCTATCTTCACTACAGGCTCAGGCACAGATGCGCTCTCTTCTAGAGCCTCTGTGGGCTGTCTAGAAGACATCTCTGTATCTACATGATCATCATTTTCTTCTTCTCCTCCTTCTGCACCCTCTCCTGCTTCTCCATCGTTAGCCTCTCCTGCTTCTTCGGCCTTCTTCTCATTGTATGCTTCCATCTCCGTCGCGTACCGATGCTTGTCCTCTTCGTGACTCTTCAAAAACGGAGCCTTCTGATCCGCAGGCAAATGCTTCCATTTCTCTACCAAATGCTTTGTAAACTCTGTAGTAGGTGCTCCAGGGTGGGCAGCCTCAAACTCTACACGGAGGTGCTCGCGCTCCTGTTCACAATAAAAGAAGTATGCGCTTCCTGGCCTTTTGGGCATAGCTGGGTCCTTTACTGCCCTGCGCGCCGTACTACGACTACTCTTATCATTCTTGTCGCCCGCGTACCGAAGATTGCCGAGCTTAGTCGACCGCAAATTAAGTGTTTCGTCAAGAAGCACCGGCAGATCCTGCCTAGGAATCAAATCTACGTCGTCAGCCGTCTGGTAGTAGACTCTGTCTTCTAATCGTTCAAGAAGAATTGCATACTCAAGCCGAAGTCTTCGAATTGACGTTCGTGTACGAGAAAGAGCAAGCACTGCAATCTCATTGCTGTCCTCGACTTCTGCAATACGTTTCTTTAGCTCGTTGCACTTTTGCTTGAACTTTTGTTCTGGAAAGGTTAGTTCTTGGTCAAAACGAATTTCGGGAGAATTCTAGCCCTGAACCCATGTGCAATGCTGCAGATATATTAGATGATTGTCAGGTTATGAGCGTATGTCTACGTACCTTCTGTTTCGGGTGCTGGCTCCTTATTGTTCACCATGATTGGGGTTTCTGGAAGTTATATGATTTCCAGTCTGGGATCTATGAGGAAGCTATGTGCACAACCTACATAATGCTTAGCAGATAAGATATATTCGACCAAACTAAACAAACCAAGTATAAAGGACAGAAGAAAGATAAAAATGGAAAATGGAGTAAAAAAAAGAATCATGACCTGGTGCAGCTTTAAACGTGATTTGCAAAGGGCACTGACTTTGCCATAGTGCTAATGCAACTTCCATTTACAGAAGTAACACTCATCTCAAACAAGTCTTAGCGTTTCTGAACCACACCAAAAAGCCGTGCCTACCTTATCTGATCACTCGTGGCTGACAACAGGCGACAACACCTCGTAGTCGGAGCCGAAGTCGCATACATCGTCATCGTCAGCATCACTGACACTAACCAAGTCGTACTCTTCCGTTTCAGGGTCATCTTCCTCAATTTTATCCTCGACAGAAAGATGGTCGAGACTCGAGATGCTGGAGCGGGTCTCAAAGTAGAGCGAGTCGTCTCCCGATTTGTCGAGCCTTGTGGAAGCGGTGAGTTTGGGGAAGACAACAGAGTGGCGGCTGGTATTGGAGAGGGGCGAAGTCACGGATGATGAAACCGAAGAGGATTCTTGAGATTGTTCAACTTGTGGCAAGACTCCCTCAGTGGAAAAAGTGTTGGCTACTTCTGGGGACTCTTCCTTATTTGAAGCGGCTTCCTTGACATCTTCTTCAATGTTTTCCTTCACCTCTTCTTTTAATTCTTCTGTCAAAACCTCGGGTTCTGGTTCCTTTTCAGACACGACTACTGACTCGGGTTCTGGCTCAGGGGTCTTTCCCTTCATGTCAATGCGTCCAACAAAAACACCCTTTTTCAACTCGCAAAAGCCCGAAGCACCGGCGCTTCTCAAGTAAACAGTAAATGGATGCTTAAAGTACGCGTTGTTGATGGCAATATTGAAAGTCATGGTTCTGTTGGGCCGTACACCACGCATCAGGTTAAGGGATACGCATGTCAACGACTTGCCCAAAAAGTCCACCATTTCAACTACGAGCGGCTGACAATCGAGTTTCTGTGTCCCCTTGTTGGTGACTCTCAATACGGCCAACTTGGGGCCAGTTGGGTAGAGGAAGATGTCAATTGGGTGTGACTTCTCGACGGGCTGAGAGAAAGGAAGAGCCAGCTCAGGCATCTGGACTTTCTCTTCCACATTCTCTTGCTTCTTCTCCTCTTGCTTCTCCTCCACTTCATTCTTTTCTTCTGTCTCATTCTTCTCGGCCTCCTTCGTTGAGAAAACAAAGTTTACTCCACTACGTCTCCTGCGCAGCCCCCAATTGCTACACTCGTGGATAATCGTATGCGTGGAGACAGTGTCCTCTGGTGATTCCTTAGGTGTAGCACGAGCCTTTCTTATTGAAGTAGCACAGAACTCAAGGAAATTAGAAATTCCACGCGTCTGTAACTCGGGCGTAAGCTCCTTAATTGTGTTGTGTGAAGCGTAGCCACGAATGAGCTTTTCGAGAGCTTGCCCGTCGAACCAATCGAACCTCTTGGTGTACCGTTCTGCATGAGTTCCGTTGGGGTTGCTAATGGCAAGCATAGGGTGGTCGTTCGTGTGTCTAGCATTCTCTGGGGCCATGAAACACTTGGAACACATGTCAAAGTTGCGACACACAAGACACTTGTATCTGACTCCTGTGATACAAGGACCGTCGACGCCGGGGTAGCAAGTGTCGCAGATGATGTCGCGGTGCATCAACAGCCTTTCGGCGCTAGAATTTGAAGAATTGGGAGGTACAATCCAAGGGTTAGGGTTTGGGTGTGCTTCAGTTCGAATTTGAACGCAATGTCTTGAGCGGTATGGACACTTTGGAGGAACAAATTGCGAGTTCTGGTGCTGCTGTGGTTGCTGTGGTTGATGTGGTTGAGGAGCTTGAGGAGCTTGAGGAGCTTGTGGCTGAGCTTGTTGAGGTTCAGGTACTTGGCAACTCTTGTTAAGTGCCTCGGCAAACAGCGATGCATTCTGATTAATGGCCGTGGCCAATGTCGACGCGGTACCGTTCAAGATGTGTGAAATCGCATTGGCGTTGTCATTGAGCGTACTTGCCAAATTCTGGACGCGCAGGTTGCGGTGTTCCAAATGGCTAGCGGCGGCGGAAGCAGCCAAGTTGCGGAGCCCAAACCAGATGCCCGAGTTCTGGAACTCTTGGATGGCATCCTTTAATTGGTCGAGCGGCTCCTGGAAGGCAGTCTCTGCACGTTCTTGCGAACTGGGGTTACCTCCAAAATCTGAGCCTAGGTCTGCGACTGGGGGATCATCATACTCTTCCTCCACGACAGTCTCAGCCTTTTCATTTGGCTCGTGAACCGATTCAGTTGCCTCCTTCTCCTTCACTTGTACTTGTGGCTCCTTTTCCTGTGGCGCACCAAGAACATGGCTCTTTACAATCAACGACACATGACTCTTGACCTTCAAACTACGCTTCAATTCGTCAAAGTCCGCGTGAGACTCCAAGGGAACGTAGGCACGGTGCTTCTTCAGCTTCCGCTGGGTGACACACTGCGCCACAAACTCGTCATCCACCACAATCCCGCGAGCGAAAACGTCGTTGAACACAAAAGCCACAAGTTTCGGCTTGGTCATGAGCTGCGCCATGTCCAGCGCATTCAACGCCCGTTGCCGCTCGATGGTCTCTGTGCGGTCCAAGAGGGTCACACGCACGAATACCTGCTTATCCATGGGTGGCGATATCAAAGCAGGGGTATACAAAGGTGGGATGAAAATCGATAATCGACTCGGTGGCAAAAGTTAATGGAGAGATATCAGTGAAGTTATATATTCTTGCGGTTATGAGCACGGCCTAATAGTGGTTTATAGTTGATGCAAGAAGTTTATGCTATGTAGTAGCTGATAAGACTGAGTTGCCTCCCAGTGCACAGGCAAGTGTGGGGTGGCTTATCAGGTGACCTGTGATAATGGAAGGTAGAAGAACATAGAAAAGGGCGCCAAAGTATTTTTGGTTTTTTTTTATTGTTTCTTTGAATCCGTTTATTTTGAACTCTTGGGGGCTCTTATGATTTTTGTTTGCTGTTTTTCTGTTCTGTTGCATAATTGTGGCTGACGGCCAGTGAGCATATATACTGCAAACTTGTGACATTCAGAAAAGGGGAACTATAAGAGTCAGCAATTTGATAAAAATATTTAGGCATGCTTCTTGACGTTCAATTTTTCTTATGATGTATGACGATGAGAACAATTGAATGGAAACACAATTGACCAGGAGTCTTTTTTAGAGGAGGACTGAAGTACACAATGAAGAAAAAGAATGCAGAGGCATAACTTTGCGCCATGTTAGTGCAATGGTTTAATATCGTATGTTTCAGACAAAATACTATGTGTACCATAGGCTCAGAAGGTCAAATGGAATTTCACGCTAACATCTTGCACCAGTACTCTTGGAGCACCTAATTTTTTGTCCATCGCCACCACTCTTGATCATTAGGACGCCTGTCGCATAAAGCAAACATGAAGCCATATAGAGCGACGAATACATTCAATCATAACTCAAATTGACTTTGATTTTGTATATCTGAGGATGCACGTTGTTGAAAGCGCTCCAAAGCAACCGTCAGACATCCTAGACGGCAAGAAGAATTCAGCATCGTTTCAGCAATTCGACTTGGCCCAAAGCTCTCTCGATCGGCAGCGGCCGGTCTTGCGTTCTGGCTGTATGTTCCTCGAGTATGAAAGAAACTTGGCCAAACTTCCGCGATTCGCGGCCAATGCGATAATCGCCTCGCTGCCTTCATGTCAACGTCAATTCTTCATCCCGTACGTCAACATGTCGTCCCGTCGCCGTGGCTGCAAATTCCACACCCCAGATCGATGAATGCCTATCCACTGCACGCATCAGATCCAGACCCTTAACCCTTCACGTAAACATTGGACCTGCCAATCAAACCCGCGCAAAGTGACACGTTGGCTTCGGTCCCAACCACCGGTTTCGACTAATAAATCCGCCAGCCGGTTAGGCGGAAGTGAGCCTACGGAATACGACGCGAACATGCTGCAAACTAACAGAGCTCCAGGCTCAAGCGCCTCTTTCGAGCGACTCCTATCGAACCTCAAAAATAATTCAAGCAAGCTCCGTTTCTTTATGTTCATGTTGGGTTCCGGGACTAGGTGCTTCCTGCAGGACGTGTTTCAGTTATCAGGCTTCACTGCGACCCCGTAAATACCTGCCTGATGCGGTAATCGCGTTCTCCCAGTCATCTCATATAAGTGTGAACTGCTGGACAGCTCAGAACTATCAACACAAAATGTCCTTGCAGCTCAAGAAAAGAAACATCAAGTTGTCCACAATCGGAATTGCAGGTGCCGCAGTCGTGGCTGCAGGTGTCGTGCTTGTGACTACGTTCCCTCACATTAAATCGTGTGTGCTCTCTGTGTTTTGCAGGGGCAAGGGCCCCAGTGAGGACGAGTCAGCAGACGACGGTGCGGCAGATGTCAGCGAGTGGTCTGTGGACGACTTGAAGAGTTTCTTGAAAGAGGTATGTACTGTGGGGCCTTGGGCGTTGCTCTGACCACAATGACTAGACTACGGGCCATGAGCACTAAAGCTAAGGAAAAGCACGTTGCAATGCGCATGCGTTGCTTGACGATTTCCCTTTCTTAGTCTCTTTCTTTCTCTATCTCTTCTTTGCCATTCTCTCTTTCTTTATCACTCTCTCCCTTTCTCTATCTCTCCTTCTTTCTCTATCTCTCCTTCTTTCTCTATCTCTCCTTCTTTCTCTATCTCTCCTTCTACCTGGCTGTCACAGCATGTCAGGGCAGTCACAAGAACTCTCCATTCATCCTGGAATCACATTACTAACACGCAGAAAGACGTGACTGCTCCGGCAGACGCTTCCCATGACAACTTGGTTGACCTCGTAAAGTCCCTCAGTTAGTATCGTTGAGAGGTGGTGATATGCGTTTGGTGTCGAAGATCCTTGCTTTGCAACCGAAGCCAGGTTCATCCTGTTTGTAGTTGTATCGAATACATGTAAGATTATTGCCAACGTAGACTAAGGCGGGTTGACGGGCACACGGTCCAAATTTCTACTTAACATGCTCCTAACATTGAATACAGGTGACGCACACATTCGAGGTTCTCTTCGGGCGCTACTTCTCTTATTCTTACAATCGACATGAGCATTGAAGGGACCGGTCGATTGCCACATAATTGTCACAATTTTGCTTTCTGGACATCGCCCCACGGTCATGAAGCTGTCGCTTTCGTATATCTTTCATCGTGAAGCCGCTTTCATACATCTCTTCAATCGTGAAGTTGTTCCTGTGCATGTCGCCAATCAATGACTTTGTGTCTAAAGCTGGCCATTTCGTCCATACCAAATAAATCAAGTATTTGACTTCCATATTCTCTTCTATTTGCTACCCTCCAATATATCTACTCGTGTTCGTTCTTCCTTCAAGATCGGTTTCGTGGTCTAGTTGGTCATGGCATCTGCTTAACACGCAGAACGTCCCCAGTTCGATCCTGGGCGAAATCAGTCTTTTTTTGTTTTTGTTTGATTTAACCGTCTTCAATTCTTAAAAAGCATTGAAAATTGGCTTAGTGTACCGATCTTCCCTGTGTAGCCTTATCCAACAAAACTAGACTACTTGAATCTCAGGCACGTTGCAAGGCAAAACATAAATTCTTTGCCATTTCACTCCAGATTTAATAGATTTTTTTTCTCGCTCTCTCATTGTTCTTCTCTATTCTTCCCTCCTCCACCCTCTTCCTTATCTACCCCAGACTTCTGCTCATCGCCATCACCAATGCATGAAGTCATCACCTTCTCGAACTCCAATTCGGCAGGACACCTTCTCACGCAGCTATACAATGTCCAAGAATCTCATCTAGCATACTCAAAGGACAAGAAGCTCACGCACGCAAACGATGTGTTCCTCAGCCCAACAAAGGTTCGCAGCCGAACCAATTACTACCCACGAACTGTAAACGTTGAGTTCTGTGGTGGGTACGGGTTTTTGGGAAAGTACGAGTACCATGAAGCGGCCAAGGATGTAGATTTGCTTGCGGAGACGTATGGGAGCGAGGTGATACGGAAGGAGCCCGTTGCACAAAAGAACGAGTACCAGAAACGCTTGGATCTGGGCTCCAAACCAGATGGCAGTATGCTCAATGTCTCCAACACCAAGTATTGGACCGCATACAACAAGCTCATATATAGGCCGCTGTCGCTCTTGGAGCTACTGGCGTTCCAACATCCTGAAGGAACAAACAAGAACTTTCCTCGCTTGAAGTTCGAGGAGTATCAGGTCGGCGAGCGCGAGTATAAGCACGCGCGGAATAATGTAGATGACACTTTTAGGAAGAGCTTGGAGGCGCTGGATAACATCCAGGGTGTGAATTTCGTAAGCGAACTAGACAATGCATGGGGAGGTTTCACAAACGAACTAATGTTGGACGTCAAAGATGAGTACTTCAATAACGGCGCTCATAGCAAGTACTGCTTGTGGACGTATGGGTTACTCGCTCATAGAGAAGGTGCTAGGAATACGTTAAACGCCTTGACTGAGATTAAATCATTTGTTGGCTTCGCTCGATCATCGACTCTCTTCATCCCGCTTAACGTTCCTCTGAGTTGTTTGGGGATACTAAATAGCAGCTATGACGTGCTGAGTAGTTGGCACCGCGGCGCCTTGCAGTCGCTTCTCGTGAACTCTATATGGGGCCTCAATTGTCAATTAGACCTGCCGGTCCGAATGGCGGCCATAGAGGATAAGCTTCTGCGAGGATTCAACAACCGTACGATTGTTAACGAGATCGATCTCCTGGCCAAGAAGAAGGACGATGCGAAGAAGACCGATGTGTTTGGGCTCGTTCGAGACGTAAACATTATGGATTATTATCAAAACGGGCCCAACCCAAGTGCTTCTGCGAGCGATAACAAGCTACAGTTGGGAGTAAGCGAATCCGCTTCTTCGCAATCTCTCTCGAGTGTGATAATAGATGTTTCAGGCTCTCCTAGCGCTACTTACGCAAACAACTACCTACAAGAGCCTTTGTTTCTTGATACCTTTCCGGACATATTCGAGACAGAACCAAACTCATTGTCTTTCGCCACTACTTTAAAGCAGTCTACTGCAATACGTGAGAAACTCAAGCAATATAGAAAAACTGTTTCTCGATTAAGGCACCCACAGCATCTAGATATTATTGGCGACAAAGGCGAATTGGTAGAAGAGATTTCCTCCTTGATCGAGGAGTACACGGTGTGTTACTCGGACGAATCGGATTCTGAGAGTTAGTTTATAGAGTATATAAGTTCAGTCTGTATAACTATATGACGATATTTAGTGAAAATACAAGCAAGCTGTGGTGCCCATCTAGATGGTCTTCTCAACCAAGTAGATGCCGTACTTGTCCTTCAAAGTCTTCATGATTGGGTCATTGAGCTCAGAGGACATTGGAGCCAACAATCCCTTCTTGGACAAGGTACCATCCAAGATTTGTTGGGTAGCAACGGCACATGGGACACCAACCAACTTGGCCATGGAAGAGTACCCATCAGGGTTACCGTAGTCGACTAAAGTGGAGGTTCTGGTCTCCTTGGAGCCGTCAGCCCACTCGATACCGAACTTGTGCTGCAAGCAGACCAAGTCCCTCTCGCCCTCTTCGTACTGCATCAAGTCCTCCAAAGTGGCACACAAGGTGTCCAATGGGTTGCCTCTTGGCGTGGTCTTGTTGTCGGAGAATAAACCCAACCACTTGAAGCCGGCAATGATTCTCTCTCTGTCGGCAGAGTCCTTGAAGGTGGCCAATTGGTCGATCTTGGCAACGAGGTCTTGCTCAGAGCTAGAAGCGGCACCAACCAAAGCGGCGAAAGCGTCTTTCCATGCAGAAGCGGTCTTGAATGCTGGGTGCTCGGTCTCCTTCAAGAAACCCAAGTCCACCAACACCTTGATGAACTCAGGGAAACCCTGGAATCTCAACGTACCCCTGACAACGGTCTCAGCCTCAGGAATGTTGTACAACTTCTTATAGGTGGTGGAGTCTCTGTTGGGGTAGGCGACGAAGGCGAACCCAGGGTAGATGAAGTATGGCTTGGCGGTGGCCATCAAGTCCTCGGACTTGACGTTCTCAACCTCACCGTCCTTCCAGTACGAGGCAGAGTTGGTCAAGGCCAACAAAACACCTCTGGAAGACCAGGAGAACTTGTAGCCCAAGGGGTTGTCGGAGTTCTCTGGAGCAGGCAAGCCTCCACAGTAAGACAAGAACGACTTGATCTTACCGCCAGCAGCGTGCACCTCCTCGATGGTCTTCACGGCATACAAGTGGTCGATACCTGGGTCCAACCCGATCTCGTTCATCACCGTGATGCCAGCGTCCAAGATCTGTTGCTCCAACTCTTGCAACTTGGGGTTGATGTAAGAGGTGGTCACCACATGCTTCTTGTTCTTGATGGCAGCCTTGACCACCAACACGTGATACGTGTATGGAATCAAGGAGATGACCAAGTCAACCTTGGCCACTGCGTCGTTCAATGCAGCCTCATCGGTTACATCGAGCGAAATGGCACTGGCACTCAGACCAGCCAATTCCTTAGCCTTGGATAACGTTCTGCATGCCACGGTGACAGAAACACCGGGGGTTTGCGAAAGGATATCGACGGTGGGCTTAGCCACGAAACCAGAACCAAGAAGAAGAACTTGCTTAGACATTGTTGGAGGAATTGGGAGGAAGAAGGCTTGGGATTAGTATGGAAATTTCACCAGAGTGAGGGTCGGAGGGACTGCAGGTGGCCCTTGCAATCTGGGGCTGTGTGCACACCAACGTCTAGGTGACTCACGATAACGTTTTACGCCAAAGAGTTTGGTGTACGGTGCTTTTAATTCATTTGGATTTAGATGAGTTTCTTTAGTGTTCTTTAGTGACTTCGTGCTCAATAGACCTATTATATCATTTGTATTTGTCGTTTTGGAAATTGTATTTTTAGTTAGCGCGGGAATACTCCTTACTTTTGTCATCTTTTGGCAGAATCTCAAACGCAAAAAAGACATAGACTTAGATATAAATAAATGAATCCAATTTTGCGCTACCCAGCAAGATGCAAGCCTGCTTAAAAAAAGTAGAATATTATGATTCAGCCGCTATGGAGGTCATTCCCGAAAGAGTCGAATCTGTTACTATGCTCGAGCACAACGAGGAAGAACTCGAGTATTGGCTTTTTGCTGTTCACCTAATGATAGCCAAAAAAAGAAACAATGAATGAAATGGCTTTAGTTATCGCTACAACAATCAGATATCCAGAACAGTTTCAATAAGCGCACAACACAAGAATCCACACCAAAACATCAATAGTTGTGCTGCATATCCTAACATCAGAAACCCGAGACGAACTAGTCCTGTGCTATCGTCTGAAAATAAATTGGCTACTATCTGTTGAAGCTCACAAAAATGCATCTTGATTAGATTCGGGCGCTATAAAAAAAACGAAAAGGCACAAAGGGAGGCCATTTCTATGAAGCTAGCCCGGATATCAACCACAAAACGAAGGCGCCCTCCTACAAGATTCTTAATATACAACATTTGTGTATTCACTCGAGGTTAAAACGTGGCCATTCACTATATCAAATCCAAAAGATCACTGTTGATATTACTAGTTGAGCTCTTTGATTGAGCAGTTGCCGGCTTTTGTGAAGATGAACCGAAGAGATCCATTATATCTTGCTTAGAATTCCCTGGCTTTGTTTGAGGCGTGGTGGGAATTGAAAAAAGATCGTCGAGCTCGTCCAAAGCGGAGGATGTTCCACTATTGGTGAGCAGCACGGGCTCGTCATCGTCGAAGTCAAGCAAGTTCTCATTTTTCGCATTATTTAAAATCTCTTGTTTGGCGATATTCGCCAAATCGCTAATATCGGCTTTGTTCGAAAGTCTCCTGGTCTTCGAGTCTTTTGACTTATGAACCTCGGTAGAAATGAATGTGGATGCGGGTTTATGATATACAGAAGATAACGTGGAAAGCTCATCGATCAATTCGTCCAAAACAGCAGGGTTGAACGTTGGGATAATGGTTTCGATAGGAGGAAGCTGTGCAGTGAAGAACTTGTTTTGTTCAGCAGGTGCAACGATTGACAAGAATCTCCAATACAAGAACGCCTTGTCTCTGACGTCAGCGTTATCGCATTCCTTAGTAGCTTTTTCGAGAACTGTCTGTAACATGTGTGAAAAGCCGTTTTTTTGTGAAGAGGCCTTGACCACGGCGGTAATGATGCTCAACTGCAATACAGCATCGTGTGCAAGGAACTCGTCGGTCAAGAGTTGTAGCTTTTCTTTTATGTTTGTGAAATATTTTGGGTACTCTCCCAACAAAAATACATACCCAGAGAGAGCAGCGGTGCTGTTGAGCTCATCTACGTGGTGACTAAGGACTGGCACTACAAGAGTGATCAAATCATTTCTCCCAGGATACCGTCTCAAGATTTGAGTCAATACAACTGCAGATTCGTTAATGATGAACTCTCCGCCTCTCAGTTCCATCAAGGTCACGAGCAAGTTCACAGCAGGAAATACAGAGTCAGAAAGTTTGATGGCGACAGCTCCAATAGAGTTGACGGCTTTTGTTATAAGCGTAGGTTCGAACTCCATCGCGTACTCCTTTAACTCACTAAGAAGTAAGGCGCTGTTTGAGTCTGTGGCCAATCGCACTAAAATGTCCAACTTTTCGAGTTTTAGATACAAGGGATCAGAGTATTTGATAAAAAACACCCGAAGCTCTTTCGAAAGACAACTGGGATATTTTTCTAATATGATTCTGATGTTTTTGAGACCTACGTACTGGGCTTCGGGAATGGGCAGAGAAACCAAAGACACCATGGGAGCTGAAAGCTTACGCAAGAAAGAAGTTTTTTGAGCCTGGTTTGACAAGCCGTCCAAATGGTGGATTACCACCTTTATGGAGGACAAAACCACCGAAGGATTGACGTGCTGCAATTGGGGAATCACACGCTCGATAAGGTGCAAGGTGTCGTCTGGGTTGGGAGACAGATATTCGGCGAGATAAGACAAGATTGTGATTCTTCCCCATTCGGAACACTCGTTCAAGCACGCGAGAAGAAGTTTAACCAACTCGGCATCAACCTCTAGTACGCTTAAGTTCTGGTCTTGGTTCATGTCTTTGATCTCGTGCAAGGCATTGAGGGCATTGGCAACGACCATTGGGTTTGGGTCCTGGAGGAGCTTCTTTAAGGCGTCGAAGAAGCCAAGCTCGATGCACATTTCGGCGTTCAAGTCAAATAACTTTGCCACGCAGATCGCAGCGGTCTTTCTGACGTAAGGGTTGTCGTCTTCTAATGTCCGACGCAAAGGGATCTCCATGTAGTCCACCATACGCGCTACCCGGATGCAACCCATGGTTCTGATGGCCAACGCCCTGACCAAAGGGTTGGGGTCTTCGGTGTCTTGGACAAACGTGTTAACCGCGAGAATACACAACTCAGGGTTTGACTTTGCGTAGTTCATCAAGTACAAGTAGACCAACTTCTTCTGCTCCAAGTCATACGTGGCAATGTTCTTCAACACGTCGGGAAACAACGCGGAGACGTCCTTGCCTATGGTCATTGCCTGGATTACTCGTTGGATGGCATCCTTACGCTCATGTTTATACTGCGAGACAAGGCCACTCTTGAGTTCATATGTCTCTCCCTTTTTTGGTCCCTTAAGGAACTGGATGATCTTCTTCTCCAAGGACATTCGGGGCTGAAAGGTAAGCGTAATGTGTATTATGTGTGCGGTAATGTGTACCATATGAGCGATACGAATGAATTTGAGAAGACACGAAAACTGGTGGCAAGTGACAAAATAACGGGGAGATTTTTTTTATAAAAAAACTTGAATGCCTATAATAATAAAATGTTTAGTCTCAGGCTGTTAGGATTTCATACTGTAACCGCTTGCATTGTACTAAAGATAAACAGTGGATATTGAAGGTCAACAATAAAAATTAATCGACGATACGACTCATTCTCGTTTCTTCTGCAATTATCTATTTCCTGTTAGTTGGGTTCACAGTTCCAAATTTATATGAGTACTTAATTACTGCAGACCTATCTTTTGAAAATTGAACTTAAAACGTAGGTTCTTAAACAAAACTACCTAAGCTAAGGAGTTTCCTCGTCATATTGCGGTGTACACAGTAGAATTATGTCCACCGCCGGCGCTCAACGGAGGGTGAATAGGAGCGTTCTGGACCATGAGATCGAACTCGTAGCTCTTCAATATCAAACAAATGGCAGTGAGCACGAATGAGGTCTTGTCGACCGAGCTGTTCATATTCAAATCTGGAGGCACAGGTGTGAAGAGTGAAAAAGAGCACGTCTTTGCTGTGCGGCTGAAAAGAGCATCTCTCTTGCAAGATTGAATCTTTCCCCAAAGGTGAGGCGAGACGAGGTCATGCTCTCTTATAGAGCTTGGTCTGAGTCCGCACATATAACTAAATACTCCACCAAGGAGGTTGTTTGAGTTCGCAACTTTGAAGTTCGCAGTCATTTTGTCAAGAAGACTTTGCTGGTCCGCGCCGAGCAAAAACAAGTCGTACGCGAAGTGGTTAAGGTTGACTCTGTTCAGATCCGTCTTGATAAACCTGAATTTTTTGCCGTCGTATTCGAAGTCAGCAATCTCGAGGAGGTGGTGATAAAAGATGACTATTGTGCTCCCTGCCATGACAAGACGGAAGCGAGTGTAGCGAAGAAAGCGCTTCTTGTAAATTGTGGCTACCAAACGGTTGTCAGCCTTGTGGTAAAGTCTGTTTACTGCTTCTGGGCTTGTGAGACAGTCAAATAGTTTCAAATACTGAACGTCACCTACACCCCAGTTCCAGACACGCTTACTCAACATCAAAGGTAACCCTTTCGTCAAGTTTTGATTGTACTTTGCTCTTTGAAATTCCCCTTTAGACATCCAGCTCTTGGAAAAATCTTTGAACATTCTGTAGCTTTCATACGAAGCGAAAGCCTTTAGGCTCGTGTCAAACAAACTGTTGCAGATGATGATTTCCCGGTACTCCAAGCCTCTATACAGCGGAGGCAGCGTAGGAGCTTCCTCAATATCAGGAGGATTCTCAACTACAACTTCTGAGGGAGCTTGTTCTAAAATTGCGGCTTTTTCTTGAACTGGTGCTTTTTCCATTGTAGTTCAAGCCGGCGGCATACTTAAAAAGCAGCATGTAAGCTTATAGTGGCATTCAAAGCAGCAGAATTTTTTATTGAATAATTTAGGATTTCTGTAAAAGATTCGATGCGTTTAGCCTTTAGCAGCTGTTTTGGTCTAGTGAGAGACTTTGTGTCATTAAATTCATTTACTTAATGTTCGAGCTTGAAATAGAATGAAACATATGACAAACTGATACGCAGAGAGACTTAGGGGGATATTGCGCATTCTGCACGCATAGGTCATTTATTCATGTAAGAGTTCTATTGATGCATGATTCGAAGATTCACGGAAGTACCTTTCTCTTTTGCACCGTTCTGAATAGCAATGGAAGCGAGCACGAAATCAAGAATGAGTTATTGAGCTTGAAGAATTAAGTCGATAGCTTTAAAGTCCTGAACTTCAAAGAATACTTTCGGTAACTGCTTGCCCGAAACATAAAACTCTGGCCACTCGTTCATCAGGAAAATAGCGCCCAATCCTCCACCTTTAATGTGACTGCAGCGGTTCTCACCACCGAGTAAGCTTGTGCAATCGAGGATGTACCTAGAAGAGCTCTTTCCACCTCCGTTTGAAACACCTCCAGAGTCACCTCGCCAGACTCCACTGGAATGTTCATAGTTACCAAGACGTCCGTGTTAACTTTCTTGACTCTGAGTATCACTAGAAGTACGTAGAGCTTGACTGTGTCGGACTCTAGCTTCGAAGGACCAGGTTTCACAATGTATGAGTGACCTTCGCATTCAAGAGCAGGAGTATCAAAGGTCTCTAGCGGTGCAATTTGAACTGCGGGCTCGTCTAGTATATCCTCCAAGTGGACAGCAACGACCGCAGGCATAAGCTCCTCGTCTACTCTCTCAAGAAGATCGAAGATGAGCGACTGATCCAAGCCTGTGGGCTTCTCTAGTAGGAACACCTCTTGAGTGTCTGGGATCTGACGAAATGTGGATACGTCTACGGCATCAGCTGGGATCTCAGATGTGATGGCACCTCCATAAAGTTCAACCATTTGGAGTATATATGGGTTGACTAAGAGGTGAGTAGATGAGAAGTTGGTGATTGTGGGGAGCAAGACAGCAATCGCAGAAATTTTTATTTGACTTTGAATTGATTTTCATTGAGACATGGAATTCATCAATGAACTGGTTTGACGCGTGGTTTAATTGCGTTACCGTTTTAATGAAGCAGCCACAAGAGTGGTGACGAAACCAAGAAAGCCTTCAAAGAGAGCGACTTTTATCTGATCTGAGTAGCGACGCGCAGTTAAACCTAATCGGAATTTCCTCCGACTCTGGTGAACTTGGCAAGCTTCAACGGCGAATAGCTTTAACAGGGCACTGATGCACAACTAGGAAATGAAAAAAAAGGTTCTCCACTGAGGCAGCAAACCTACACAGCGCTAGAAACGGTTTGGTCAAGAGCCCATTAGATTCAGAGATCAGTTCGATAATTCAAACATACAACACCAAACGGCCTCTCCAAAATCAAAACGAAAATATACGAAAATATACGGAAATTAACGAAAATAAATAAAAATAAACGAAAATAAACCAATCTTCTTATTGCATCCACTGTCCTTTAAACTCGTTTATGTTCTAAACCTCCCTGGTCTCCGATCTAATTAAACCTCAATACCGCGATTCCATCATCCACGTACTTCAACAACCGTTCTAGGGCGAGCTGTCAAGCCATCTACTTGTTTCTGCTAAGTGTACATCCTTGCACGGTTAATAGTGCGTACTGGAACGTTGCAACCCGCTGTCGATCTGAGTTTTCTCTGATCTTACAGGTCTACATCATCGAGACTAGACCTACTTAAGCCCCAAAACGGATCACGCACGTCTACTTACGTGTTTCAATTAATCCACCGTTTTGCTGCTAGTCTGCTCATATTGTGGTTAGCTGCTCTTCCGTGTTTAGTCGCAGCCAGTGTCTCTTTCCTTAATCTTCAACACTCGCCATAATGAAGCAGTCGTTAGCCTCGCGCCGAAGACCCGTCATAATAACGGTCGCGCTCCTCTGCATCATCCTTGCCATCACCAAATACTCCACGTGGCGCAGCAAAGATGCGTTGTTGTTGGACAACTTCAACGGTATCTTCCTGCTGGTGTTCACCGAAAACGACAAGAAGCAGGAGGAGTTCTACAAGCGCATGGAGAAATTGCAAAATCAGTTTATGGTGAGCCAGGAGCAGAGATTGGCTATTTTGGAAAAGCAGAACTCCCAAATGCTCGAGATGATCAACTCCATGCGTGTTCCTCCCACCAGTATGACCATTCGGGACAAGCTCATCTTCTTGCTGCCTTACGACCCATCAGCCAAGTTCCCAGGCTATATTTGGCAGACTTGGAAGCACGGCTTGAACGATGAGAAGTTCAACCCGTTGTATCTCGATGGACAGTCGCAATGGGCCGGCAAGAACCCAGGCTTCGTGCATGAAATTTTCAACGACGACACCAGTTATGCTTTTGTCAAGCATTTGTATGGACATATCCCCGAAGTGATCGAGGCGTTTGAGGCTTTACCTGAAGTCATCCTTAAAATAGACTTCTTTAAGTACTTGGTGCTCTTCGCCAGAGGAGGTGTTTACGCAGACGTCGACACCATGCCCTTGCAGCCCATTCCCAATTGGATCCCCGATAACGTGTCCCCTACGGAGATTGGGCTTATCATTAGTGTTGGCAGTGAGTCCTCTTCTCCGCAATGGAGAATGGAGAGCCACCGCAGACTAGAATTTGGCCAATTTGTGATCCAAGCCAAGCCGGGCCACCCCATTTTGCGTGAAATCATCGCGCAAATTACCATTAAGACCTTGCGTAGAAAGAGGCAGTTGAAGGACGGCGAGTTCATGGGCTTGCATGGAAACTCAAACGACATGCAATTGGAATTGTCCAGATGGACCGGTAGTGGTGCTTGGACCGATGTAGTGCTCGAAATTTTGAATGACTACGTCAAATCATCGATCTACAAGTCGGTAACGTGGAAAGAGTTCCATGACTTGTCCACGCCTAAGTTGATTTCTGATGTTTTGGTGTTGCCAATCAAATCGTTTGCTTCTGATCTCGAAGTGCCAAAGGACGGCAAGATCTCTGATGCCATCGCCTTTGTCAAACACTTCAACGACAAAATCTGGAAGACAACATAAATAAAGCTAATAGAAGTTGATATTTGAGAGTATTAGAGATGATAAGATAACAGAGAGGGAACCAAAATCGCTATATCTCGTAAATAAAGGGCGGAAATGGTTTTAACCGAAAATCTTTTTAAAGTATAAATCAGATGGTGCATCCAGGTCTGCAGTAATCAACATTCGTCGGCCATTATGTTAGATTGCCGAATGTAAAGACATCTAAACAATCTACAAATACCACTGGACGGATTGGTCAAGAATGCTTTATGAAACGGCTGCAACCATTACCCAGCATTGGAGGGCGAAGACTCTACATCTTGTTCTTTTATTGGCGCTGCCGTCTGCTTTCCAGTTGGAGAATCATTTCCGAAAGTAGCAATCAAAACTTGGATGAAGATCAGCGGCGCAGAGGTATTCGACACCTTATCCAATTGTGAAGTCACCGAATGAATGGTTTGACCTTAGGGGCCTAAGCATTCTGTCCTGTCTTTGCTGTAAAAGCTCTGTCATAATCGCAGACGCAGGGTTCTGGCGGAATGAAAGTCTATGAAAGAGAACACTTGGTTCAAATAATAAATTCGTTTTGAAATTCCTAGATACTTTCAAAATGGAACCGAACAAACATTCACCAGGGTATATATGGTTTCTTTTCGGGCGTTGAAATGAAGGTTGCGTCACTAAAACCCCGAAAATAGCAAAAAGGGCCCAAATAAGAAATTAAATGGACGAAAGTACTTCCTCTCATTGATTTTCGATAGCTTCATGCGCTTTGGTGCCCCTTAATTAAACTTTGATTAAAATCAACGTGAACAAATTAAGATTGCCTATCAAAGAAAGAAAGGTTTGAAAAAGTACTCGTGGACTATCAAACTAGTCCACTATCCATCTCCAGGTACCTTGGGTGTACCCTCGAGCCTATGTTCATTGGTTCTTGAACCTGAAAATATCTATTAGATCGATGCTCCTCTGCTCTTTCCAAAATGAGCAGAACGTAACTGAGAACTTCAGTTATTCGTTCTGCCTTTCCCTTGTTTTTAGTTTCTGCATTGATGCCTACATGAGATTTCCCGGCGCCACTTTCCTAGTTGTCACGTTCTATCCCTTCCGAATTGTGCAACAGATGCATTTTCGCAGGAACAGTTCATCATGTACTCTGCCGAGCCGTTTACTTAGAAGAGTCTGACAATCCATAAGAAAAACATACGTTCGATTAGGTAATATAATAGGTATGTTGGCTGAATGGTTTAAGCTCTTGACGCTGTTCAAAGTCATTGCTGGTGCTATATTCATTCTTGCGACAATATATTTCAACCGCGGCCTCATCAAGAGTGTTGATTATTCGTTTCGATATGCTCGCTCTCCACGGCCGATACAACCTCAAAATCCATTTGAGCGTGATGTCAGAGAATGTGTTTATATATTGACCGGATTCATCAACCACATAGGCTACCTAGTTACTAAAAAATTGGTTCAAGAAGGTGCACACGTCATTGTTCTTTGCCTAGACTCACACAAAGATAATGTGA